>LR749826.1:1097179-1287382 GCA_902729485.2 Mus minutoides | reverse complement strand
GTTGAGAGCCCAGGTCCTTTGGAAGAGCAACCAGTGCTCTTCACCATAAGCCAACTTTCTAGCCCCTACAAAAATGTTTTAAAAAGTAGACTTATAATAGCATTTTAAAAATATAATATTGGATGAAGAGGACCAGTGTTGACAGAGTCAGTAGCCATAAGAAGAAAGACTGTGTACTTTGAAGATTACGTACGACTTCAGTGTTCTTGAAATTTCTAAGGAAATGTTTTGATATATTCCAAGGCACTTGGTTGAAAAATGATAATACATTTTCCTTTTATTTTTTTTCACTCAGAAACATTTATAAAATTTTAAGTCAAATTTTCACTCCAATGACATTGAAGTACTTTACATCTTTCAGGAGGCAATTTATTCATAGCTAAATGATTGCTTAAATATCAAACTTTGATTTTCATTTTTTTAGTTTTTAGTTAATAAAGCAGCTGATAAACTTATTTTAAAAATGCATTAACTGATATGACTTGACATTTCATAATGGTATTCTATCTTCTATATTAGAAGTAATAAAATTATATATTTTTTTCTGATAAAGCTGTTAAAGAAACTGACATTATACTAAGTAGTTTTAACAGTTTTTTTTAGCTCTGTTTTTCTTTCAATGTGGAGAGAGTTGTCACAAGAGACCTGACACTTAATTGAGGGTGAGGTGCACGGTGGTTGTTTGAGTTTCCTTCCTGGAGAACTCTGAGCGACGTGTATACACTTGCACTTTTGAGTGATTTTTAAAGAATGCTCCTGTTCTTCACTCCACGTTTCAAACGGCAATACAAGGAATGGGGCGTCCTTATGGGATGCTACATGAAGATAGTCATTGATATTTTATTAAAGATTTGAAAGTTTGTGCTTTTGATTCTCTTTCTTTCCGAGCTCTGAGTTGAAAGTAATTTGAGAGCTAAACAAAAGGCTCTGCAGGGACTTTTCAGCCTGGTGGCTTACCAATAACATTTCGAAAAACCTTATTCTTATTAAGCACTACAGTTTTTCATTAAATTTCAATAGCCCTTTTTCTGTCTGACACTTTTTAAGTAACTGATTTGTACAACTGGAGCACTACACTTTACTGTGGCTTAATATTAATTGTCTATCTTAGCACAGGCAAATAGCATTTAAAGCACGCTTTGAAGCGCATTGCCATGAAGAACAGCCTTTTCAATGATGCAGAGAAATGATGTTGAAGTGACATTAATTCTTCAATGAAATTCTGTTGGGGAACCTTCTAATGGTTCAGTATTTTTTTTTTTCCTTTTGGGAAAAAAGATTCCCAAGTTATGTTTTTGACATTCTTTTGGCCCATACACTTTTAGATTGCTCTGCTTAATTCAAAATAACCTGATGTCTTAGCACCTTAAAGTTTGCTACTAACAGTTTCCAATCACATTCTTTCTGAAAACCTTCTTGGACATTTTGCTATGATCACCATATGTGTTGCAGATTTTTCACAAAGAGATTGTCTTAAGCTTACAATTCTTCTGATCCGTCTTAATTTCTTGACCTTGTATACTCCACATTTGCCTATACTTTTAAGTCAGTCTAGAGCTGCATTTAGAATTCTTTTAATTTGACCTAAGTTTGTTCTTTACAAGTTAATTTTCAAAGACAGAAGTGAAGCTGAGCGTGTGGAACACCCACACAGCATTGCACAAGGCCTGGGAGTCAATCCTCAGCACAAAAACAACTATCAGGTAGTTTTTGGTTGTCAGATTAAGGAAATTAAATAAATGAATGGTGTATTTTTTTCTCTGTGTCTTGCCCTAATTGGTCCTCTAGTCTTTCAGAGAGCTTATATACTTGTTATTGGCTTAGGAATGTCATGGGATTATGGTAGTCTAGGCCTTTTGTCAAAATCCCAGTGGCATCTTCATTGAATGGTACTTCATCACTGGTCCATTTGGTCACTGGTTGTCTAACAGTGCTGAGACAGCAGTAGTTTACATCTTTCTTTTAAATTAAGTTTCATGTGATACTATGGCCATTGGGGTGGCTTTCTGCTCTATACAGTATTGGTTGGATTTTCCCTGGTGGGTTCTTTTTTTAATTTATGTATTTATATCTCAAGTGCTGCACCCTGCCTGGTGTCTCCTCCTGGATTCTTCCCCCATAACCCCATTCTTTTGCCTCTGAGAGGGTGCCCTCTGGGTATCCCCCCACCCTGGTGCATCAAGTCTTTGCAGGATTAGACTCATCCTCTCCCACTGAGGTTAGACAGGCAGCCCTCTGCTGCATATGAACGCATTAAAAATGGGCAAAGACTAAATAGATATTTCTCAACAAAATTACACCAATACCAGCTAAACACATAAAAAGATACTCATAATTGATTACTAAAGAGATATATAGAAACCACAAAAATATAGAACTTGACATACGTAAAGATACTGACAGAATCTAGAGAAATTGAAGCCCTTGTACAATAGTGCAAGTGCAAAATGTGTAGTTCTGACTTAAAATGTTAAGCACAGAGGTGCCATCACACTTCGCAATTATCCTTCTTGGTATTTAAGTTCCCCAAAGAACTGAAACTAGATGTTAAGCAAAAGCTGGCACATAGGTCCTCAGAGTTGTACTATTTGCAAATCCAAAAAGTAAAAACAATCTAATCAGTAATTGATAAATGGGCATACAAAAGAATATTACTCAGCCATATAAAAGAATGAAATACTAATATGTACTTCAGCATGAACCTTGAGGACAAAAAAGGGAGACTCAAAAAAAAAGCCAGACTCAAAGACCTGGATTGCTGGTTGACTATTTGGATGAGATATGCAGAATAGGCAACACGGAGATAGAAAGTGAGTTGATGTTTATCAGGAGTTGAGGGACAGAGGAAATGGGGATTGACTACTAATTGATTCAGAAGCTTCCATTTTTATTGGTCAATGCTAAGTTTTGGCAGTGATAAATATGGGTATTTAAACCACCTGTATCCCCAGTGTTAGTCTCCAAAGAAATTCGCCCTCCTTTAAAGCACAAGGCTTTCAACCTTTAGTCAAGATTCTGTTTACTACTTGAGATCTAGAACTCACCCAACAAAAAGTTTTGTCCTAACTCTGGTGCTCTAGTGAATGCGAAGTTGGGTGGCCCTCAACTAACCCTTGAATACAAATTAGGTCCAGACTAGCGTCTTTGCTGTATATGTTCCTAGCCCGTGGAACATATTGATCTTCCTTCAGTCAACAGCAGAGTGCCTTTCTGTCAGACACCAGCTATCCATCTTGATGGGAAATTACCTGTCTGATAAATTTTGTCTAAAATGTAGTGGAGACAAATGATGTTGTACAGGGAAGAGCTATGTAAGTAGACTGCAAATTTTTTTGGAATGAAATCCTCTATTCCAATAAAATTTTGCGCTCAACTACAATATTTAAAGCAGCGTTTTATTTGTACAAATTTAGTTTGATTCATGTTTACAGAAAATAAAATTGTTCAGATGTTTTCTCTCAGACTTTCAATGGATAGTTATAGTTATCACTTGTAGCCACTTTAATCTGGGTAGGTGCCGCAATCCCAATCTCTGTCCAGGAGAGACTGGGAATAGCAACACTCACGCCAAGGTAGGTTCTCCAACAGATCTCACATAGCGATCTCTGCTTCCTTTATTCAGGCAGTTCAATATATACCCAGCCCCTCTTGCATCATCTCACTCCACTCATTGTTCTCCAATCAGCATCCATCACGCCCCTAGCATGAGTTACACACGCAGGCAGAGCAACAGATTGTTGGCCGACAGCTATGGTAAGGCTATGTGACGTCCCAGATCAGGCAGTAGGCGCAGGATGACTCAGCTGCATGTTTTCAAGAGTTTGGTAAACAGGATGGGGTTACAAGGCTTGGCACTAAGCCTGGGCGCCATCTTAGCTCAGTGGCCACGCCCACTTTCCACAGGTAGGTAATTTGTTTCTGTGTTTTGGCCTTGGTTAAAATGAAGACAATTCTAAGTCACAGAGAAAATTACTCTCAAATAGTATAAATGTTTTAATCGCTGTTACAGGTATGTGAGATTCTAATAGACATATTTGGAAAGTATTTTGTTTTTGTTTTTCATTAATTTATTTATTTATTCACTTTATAGCCTGATCAGAGCTCTCCTCCCTACTCTCCTCCTAGTACCACTCTCACATACTCCTCTCCTTCTCAGGGAAAGGGAAGTTCCCCATGGGTACCAACCTGACCTGGCAAATCAAGTCGCATCAGGACTAAGGGCATCCTCTCTCACTGAGGCCAGACAAGGTAGCCCAGCTCAGGGGGAAGAGACCTAGAGAAAGTCAATAGTTTCCAAGACAGCTCCCACTTCAATTGTTAGGGGACTCACATGAAGACCAAGATGCTCATCTGCTACAAATGTGGAGGGAGCCTAGATCCAGCCCATGTATGCTCTTTGGTTTATGGTTCAGTCTCTGTGAGCCTCCATGAACCTGGGTTAGTTGGCTCTTCTAGTAGGTCTTCTTGTGGTGTCCTTGACTCTTCCAGCTCTTTCAATCCTTGTCTCCACTCTTCCACAAGTCTCCCCAAGCTCCTTCTAATGTTTATTGGTTTCCATAATCTGCTGGATGGTATTCTCTTACCTTCACTGGAAGCCCTGCTTGGGTAAGGGAGGTGGCCCCTTCAATCTCTATAGCCCCCTCTGCTAGGAGTCTCAGCTAGGACCACTCCCATAGACTCCTGGGAGCCTTTCCTAGGTCTTCAGCTAGTCCCAGAGATGCTCCTCCCCTCAATTTTTGTCCTTTCTACCAGCTCGATCCCACACTCCCCCTCCACACCCGCTTTCTCCATACCTGATTCCCATTCTTGTTCCCTTTCCCAACCCCTCCCCACTTCCTCTCCAACTAGATCCCCTTCTGAGTGAGTTTCAAGCATCTTCCATTGAGCCATCTTTGTTACTTAGCTTCTTTGGGTCTGTAGATTGTAGCATGGTTATGACTAATATCCACTTGTAAGTGAATAATTACCATGTGTGTCTTTCTGGGCCTGTGTTACCTCACTCAGGATGATATATTTTAGTTTCATCTATTTGACTGCAAATTTCATGATGTTTTTGTTTTTAATAGCTGAGTAGTATTGCATTGTATAAATGTACCATATGTTCTTTACCCATTCTTTTAGTAGAGGGACATCTAGGTTGTTTCCAGTTTTCAACAATGTCTTTAAATATTTTTAAATGAAATGCTTTTTGAAAATTTCATGCATGAGTATTTTAATTATACAGTTTCTACCCATTCTTCTTCACTCTCTAATTTCTTCTGTTACCCCTGCCAATCTCTCTCTCAAATTCATGACTTCTTCTTTAAATACTATTGTTGTTTAACACACATGCGCATACTTGTACTAGTGTACACACACAGGCACACAGACACAGACACAGACACACACACACACACACACACACCTTACTAAGTGCATTTTGGTGTTGCTTGTATCTCTCTTTTAAAATTTTATTTTATTTTTTTTTTACTTATATACTTTACATCCTGATCACTGCCCCCCTCCCAGTCCCTCCCTTCCACAATCCCCCATCCCCCATCCCCTTCTTGTTTGAATGGGTGCCCCCCTCCGGTATCCCCCCCAACCCTGGCACTTCAAGACTTTGTGAGACTAGATACTTCCTCTCCCACTGGGGCCAGGCAAGGCAGCCCAGCTAGAAGAACCTATCTCACCTACAGGCAACAGCTTTTGGGAGAGCCCCTGCTCCAGTTGTTCAAGACCCACATGAAGGTCAAGCTGCACATCTGTACTTTAAGGGATGATAGTCGGTCTTATGTAATCAATTAGGCAGAACCTCCCTGGGTATGACTAGACTAATTCTTCCTCTCGAAGAAGTTGTTAGTTTCCTGTAGTTCCATAACGACTCCATGAGGATTCCTCCATCCACGTTAGCGTGCTTATCTGTGTTTCCATTGTTCAGGTATTTATTTTGACAGCCACACTGCTGAGGTATCGTAGCTGAGGCTTCCATGTTATTTCTAGGGGACACAATGTCACAGCAGACTTCCTCCCCTGGTTCTTAACAATCTTTCTGTTTATTATTGTGTGATATTCTCTGAGCCTTAGGTATGGGGACTGTATTGTAGATGTATCCACTGGAGCTGAGAATTCCACTAGCAGGTTCTGTCTGCATTTTGATGATGTATGTGGCTTCTTGTAATGATCTCCATCTGCTGTAAAGAGAAGTTTCTTAAGTCCAACTAGTTAGCTGTTGGTTACAGTCAAGATACAAGTGCCAGAGTGCCAGTATTGCCATGTGTGACATTTTTTAAGATAATGGATGTCACAGCTGGGCAGGATTATTGATTGGTTCATTTCTTTGGCAGTTTTGATAGTGCCTTTCAATACTACCAAAGCTAGGCTTCAAGGAGAAAGCTTTCAGATAAGATCTAGCACAAACCCTCTGACTCCTATGTCTTAAGTGCATTATGTCTCCAGCCGTAGAAACTTACGTTAAACCTCTGGGAGGCAACTAAGGGCAGCAACAATAGTCTATGTTGTTTGGGCATCTCTTGAACTCTTCTGATCAACAACTCAAAAGGAAGTTTCTCGTGCATGGTCCTGGGGTTTCTACCAGATATTCTATGGGTCTTGAGGATAAACATCTTTCTAGTCTCATTACTTCATTGAAATCTCTCTCTCTCTCTCTCTCTCTCTCTCTCTCTCTCTCTCTCTCTCCCTCCTTTCTTCTCTCCCCTTCCTCCTCCTTCTGTCCCTCCCTCCATACCTATCTCTTATACCTAAAGCTCACCTCGAAGTCATAATATTGTCAAGAATGACCTTGAACTTTTAATCTTCCTGGCTCCACTTGCTGGGATTCTAGTCATGGGCCCGAATACCTGATGCTTATGAATTTCTAGTGATCAGACCCAAGGATTTGTGCGTATTAGGCAAACAGTCTATCCTAGTCAATGTTCTATTGCTGTGAAGAGATGCCATGACCACGACTACGACTCTTAAAAATGAAATCATTTAATCAGGGCTTGCTTACAGTATCAGAGGTTTAGTCCATTATCTGCATGGTTGGAAGCATGATAGCACACAGGCAGACATGGTGCTGGAGAAAGAACAGAGAGTTCTATACCTGCATCTGAAAGCAGCATAAAGAGATAGAAACTGCGCCTGGTTAGAGCATTTGAAACTCTAAAGCCCACCCCCAAGTGACATACTTTGCCAACAAGGTTACACTTTCTAATTCTTTCAAATAGTGTCACCCCATAAGCATTCAAACATATGAACCTATGAGACTCATTCTTATTCAAACCATTGTACACTCTATCAGTTGAGGTATACTCCAGCCTTAAATATCTCTTGACATATGTATGGAAAAGTGTACATAGACATATGTACATTATAACAATGATGACTAATGTAAGCAGTAGCTAAGAATCACCACCATGAGAGTGCCCACCATGCTTCAGACACAGTTATGAACTCTTCTTGTAAAAGTAGATCTATAAATAAGAACAAGGAGTGTATATACACATGACACATGAAGTGAAGGAGGTGGTGGTTTGAGTAGTAGACCAGTGTGAAAATGAGTGAAAATAATGCACGTATAAAATGTGCTATTAAAGCCGGGTGTGGTGGCCCAAGCCTTTAATCCCAGTACTCAAGAGGCAGAGGCAGGCGGATTTCTGAGTTCAAGGCCAGCCTGGTCTACAAAGTGAGTTCCAGGACAGCCAAGGCTATACAGAGAAACCCTGTCTCCAAAAAAAAAAAAAAAAAAAAAAGTGCTATTAAAAAGATATTTGCATTTCTATAGAGACCTAGGCATATATAGCATACACGGGCATATCTATATGTTTACAGTTGAGGGTCCAAAATGATGTTAGTGACTTACTCCAAGAATTGGATTGGCTAGAGCAGGCTTCTATGTCTTATATGATGATGTTAGGGGACTGAGGGTACTTTAACTTTTTGTTCTTTTCAAACAAAAAGTTAAACAAAAGCATATTGGTGATGGTGTGTGGAGAATATGGCTCTGTTGCACTGTGGTAAGCACAGCTGGGTCTCTGCAGGCTGTGCTTGATCAAACCACGTTGGAGACCTCCCCTCAGGCTTTAGGGAGCCATGGGGAAGAGGAGGCAGAAAGATTATAAGAGCCAGAGGGAACGACTTCAAGGAAACGACTCCAAGGAAATGGTATCCCCAAGGCACAATGGAACCCGTGCGCACGTGAATTCACAGAGACTGTGGCACCATGCTCAGGGCCTGTTCAAGCTCAGGCCAGATGGGGCCCCAGCGCTGAGTGGGGGAAATGAGTTTAGGCTTTCTCCAAACAACAAGCTGTCTACAACTGCTATCTACTGGCAAAGGGAAAATCAGCTTTTTTTTTTTTTCTCCCTAATGGAGTCTTACCTACACTTAAAAAGAGGCAGGGTAGGTAGGTAATTTTTTTTTCTTCTTTTTACTTATTCACTTTACATCCTGCTCACTGCCCCCCCCCCCATCATCCCTTCCCACAATCCTTCCCCCATTCCCCATCTTCTTGTCCTCTGAATGGATGGGGGCCCCCTGGCAGGCTCTATGTCCAGCAGTAGATGGCCAATACAAAATGAACTCAGTCATAGTTGTGTCTTTTGTCTTATATTATTTTACTTGAACAGGTTTTCTTTTTTAAATCTCACTGGTCTTTTGCTTGTATATTATGTTTTCCAACTTTGTGTTTTTATGATTTGTTTTTGGTGGCTGTTTCTGTTTTTTTTCTTCCTAATTTTGTTTTTTTTTTTATTTGTTTGTCTTGGAGAGAGAGAGAGAGAGAGAGAGAGAGAGAGAGAGAGAGAGAGAGAGAAGGAGAAGGAGAAGAAGAGAAGAAGAAGAAAAGAAGAAGGAGGAGGAGGAGGAGAAGAAGAAGGAGAAGAAGAAGAAGAAAGGGCATGGAGTTGGATGAGTGGGAATATGGGGAGGATCTTGGAGGAAGTGGGGAGAGAAGGCCATGTTCAGAATATAATGTATGAACAGAATTTTTTCAGTTAATGAATTTTTGATATGGTTTTTATGCTTTAAAACAGAGTTTGGGAGAACTTCTGTGTTGTAGTGGGTGAGAGAGAGCTAGTTACTTCTCGAAGAGAAGAACCTTAGTTCTGTCAGTAATTAATGAGAATGCATTAAAAATTTAGGCAACAATTTTCCACATTGAGAGGAGCACCTATAGGGAAAAAGAACTAAAAACCCATGTATTTTATTTTTAATCCTCTCTCTCTCTCTCTCTCTCTATGTATGTGTGTAAGAGAGAGAGCGGGGAGAGAGAGAGAGAGAGAGTAGAAAGGAGGTGTGGGAAGAGGGGTTCTATGAGTGTAAGAGTAGGTTAAGAGTGGGTAATGAGAGACAGTATGATGAAAATATATTATATACATGTTTAAAACTGTCAACTAATAAATTAAAATGTTCAAAGAAATACAAAGGATATATCCTAAAAATAAAAAGAAGAATGAGAAAATATTTATTTAGGTCACAATTCTGGAGCCTGACAGCCTGGCGCCAGCATCAGGTCAGCTGTGACGAGGTCCTCATGAAAAACAGCATCAGTTTGGCAGGAGCATATGTGAAAACAAGAACTTATGATGCAGAAAGCTAGGGCCATTCCACAGTGGCCCTCTCTCTAGAAACCAACTCAGGATCCCACAAACACTGCCTAACAGTCTTCTACGGGCACACCCTCAAAGAACTTAGGACCGCCATGACCACTGACTACCTGCCCCATCCCTGCCCAGCATTTCCAGACTGAGGACCATGTCTCCGTCACAGGAACTTCCAGGGGATAAACTGCATCCAAACGATAGCAAAGATGTTGGTAAAAGGGTGGGTAGCCCTTAGAAAATGGAACACAAAAAGCATTTCTACCAAGAGAGAAAAAAATACAAATGCATAGTCAAAAATTCATATGAATTAAGCCAGAAGGGGAGTGAGGAGCCAGAGGGAGATAGAGTGAGCATTTTCAACACAAACAGCAGATAACTGCTGCAATCCATACACAGCACTGAGCCCAGATGCTCTAATTTCCCAGAAGGTCTCAACAAAAATGCCCTTGGCTTCTAATCGTACCATGATTCGATTGTCCCAGCCTACTCAGTACTGACCACAACAGAAATCCGTGCCCATAATACAAATCACTGGCAACATATAAAACACTTCCCTTCATTTGCTAATGTCAAAATATTCTGTCACTTATTAAGTTAGAAATTAGAAACCATTTTTTTTTACATGCCCTCTCCAAAATTTAGAGAATTAGGGCAACTGTGAAGGAATTAAGGAACACGCGCTGACTACAGATTTCTGCAAAAATCCATCCGTGAAACAGTGAAGGGTTTTCTGTTTAATAGATTCTCAACAAGCCACATACTGTGCTCGCTGAAGCGAGAAGTAAAAAGAAATGATTGAGCAACATTAAAAGGTGGAGAGACAGACCCTTCTCTCTGGAGTGTTTCAGTGTTGAAATAAAGGGCACTGGGTAGTACTTGGCCTCAGCAGCCAGGACACTAGCACCCTGCCCTTCTTGAGCTGCTGGGACTTAGAGTCCCCAGAGAGACCATTCTCTCCCAATATTAAGGAAAACATCGAAGCAAAAGCTGCCAGCAGCACCTTCCAATTCATACCGCCTCAGAAAGCAGCCTGCTCAGCTGCTAGCAGGGCGGTGGAAGCACATGCAGTCAGATGTGATGTCAAGTTCATACTGCCTCTGTTCTTATCAGCCTGGCTGGGGATAGTTTTATTTTCAACAGAGTGACATTCTGTTTCAATCCAGTGTACTCAAATACTTTAACGTTCAGACTTTTAAATAAGGAATAACCCTTCAAAACTATCCTCTATGTCCTGTTGCTTCTGTATATGTGGTAAGATTTGTTGCACACATGCGTGTCGCTAGGCTTATAGGAGGTGCTTAAAAATAGCTGCTTGTCAGTCATGGGGCATGAGGGTAAAGCAGAGCTGCTATGTAGACGCGCAGTAGCTCTCAGTGAGTATCTTCCAATACGTTTTTTGTTTTCAGTCTATTGACTGCTATGCATCTTTAGCATACTCACTTAAGCACACATATACCAGAAAACATCAGTACTCCAGAATTCTTACTTTGGATTTAAAGCTCTTCTAGAGGAAATATTACATCTCCCACTCCCTGCAGTCTCCCCTTCCCTTACCACTACCCCTCCCAGGTCAGGGAAGAGAACTCATGACCACTGCTTTCTCTAATATTGTGCATATTATATAGTGAGGATTTTTTTTTCTAGTTTGCTAACAACAGATATATCTAAATGCATTCCGGTATACCTCCCATTGATATGAAATTTCTCTTGGCTACAGATAATTTCTGTTCAAAATAATTTCCCACACACACCCACATCCCCAGCAC
This sequence comes from Mus minutoides, assembly GCA_902729485.2. Taxonomy (NCBI): domain Eukaryota; kingdom Metazoa; phylum Chordata; class Mammalia; order Rodentia; family Muridae; genus Mus; species Mus minutoides. Next base: position 1,276,032 of record LR749826.1, on the reverse strand, counting down.
AATTGAAACCTGTCAGTCATCATATACCAGCCTCTCCCCGGATCCTCCCGTATCTTTATACAAAAACTCTTCTAATCACAACACAGGTTATTTTTAAGCTGCCTTATTCCTCGGGCAAAGGCAATGTCTTTGGCAATGTTAGGCACATAACAATGGTAGGATATCATTTGAAATGAAAAGCATCTTTTTTTTTCCCCCCAGAGATCAAATGGTATTGGTAGACTTTTCAAAATCCAAGAGCCGGAGTAGCTGCTGAATAACACTGAATAACAGAGGAGTCCAAGGGTATGTGCAAAAAAGAGAAGAGAAGATGGACAGGTTTATTCCCGTCAACCTTAAATTCAGATCCATACAGATCTTAGAAGTCCATGCCTGGTCCAGACGGTCAGGAGCTCACACAACCTCACAGGGTTTACTTTCATCAGTAGGAGAATATTTCTCCTTTCATAGCCTATTATAGGATCTTCCACTATTGAAGTATTCCTTACAGCATGTTCCTTCTTTGTTCAATTGTAATCCTTTTAATATCTGAAAAAGTAACAGTCTCGTTTTATTTATACAAAAAAGATAAGGCTCTGGAATCAGACCTCCCTGGCAGGAGCCCCCGCTTCCAACATCTGTTTGTGGTATGTGCAAGTCACTCAAAATGTTTGTACCTCATTTTCCTCACAATAGACAAGGTTTTAAAGGCAGAAGAATTCCCTTATGTAGTCCAGAATGTCCTGAAACCTGTGGTTTTCTTGCTACAGCTTCCTGGGGGTGGCATCTCAGACCTGGGCAGTTATATCTTGGAAATATTGGTTGTTAAAGGTAAGCAAAGAATAGATAGATGTCTGATAAAGTTTAAAATTAACCAAAATTTAGTTCCGCAAGGGACTGAAGTTTCTCTGCTTGTCTATTTTCTTATTTATGCTGCTCACATATATGCTTTCTAAAACACCTTTCTATTCCTGCCAGGTGTCCTCCAGTCTTTATTTCACAGAGTTCCCTTGAATCACTTCAGTATTTTCTTTACCTAAAAAAGCTTATGCCCTGGAGCTAGAGAAAGGGCTCAGAGATTTAGAGTGCTTGCTGTTCTTACATAGGGCAAGGGGTTCGATGCCCAGCATCCACGTGGTGGTGCACAACCTTTTGTAACTCCAGTTCTAGGGGATCCAACTCCCTCTTCTGACCTCCTCAGATCCAAGACACACATGTAGTATACATACATATACACATTCAGGAAAACAATCATACACATAAACAAAAATAAATAAAAAATAAATAAAGCATTTTGAAAACAAACTCTTTCCTTGCATGTGGTCTTACTTATCTCAGTTATGACTACCGTGTTTGTAAAAACAACAACAAAAAGTTTAATAGACTACGTAACTGATAACTCTGTGAACTCAGAAAACTGAAATCACAGCATGCTGGAATTTGGTGTCTCCACCTAAGTCCACTTGTAGTTTGGATGTTTCTGAGATGACTGGTCAGAGAAACCAAGCATTCATGCGTGGACTAGTATAAAAGTAAATGTTGTAAAATTAAAAGTAAAAATATTATAAAAGAAGTAAAAACTAGGATCTACTACTGACTTTCTGTCATGATACCCCTTCCCTCAGGAATCAATGAACTGCCCATCAACCCTCAGGGAGGGGCGGACCTTGTGAGCATCTTCACCTGTGATTGGCTGTTGACAGCCCAATCTTTGGCTGCTCTCCTGGAGGTCTCACAGCAGCTGTGAGTCTGTGAGTGCGACGGGGCACACCATGTTCAGAAAACAGTGTTCTACAACATTCTTCTCCATCCTCTTGTGTTTTCAGTCTTTTTTCCTCTCTTTCCAGTACGTTCCAGGACCTCGGGATGGGAGGTGATGTAGAAGTCCCATTTAGGGCTGACCACTCAAAAAATGATGTATTTTTAGCACTTTAGACCAGTTATGAGTCTCTGCCTTAATTGCTATCCCACTGCAAATGAATATATTGTATACTTGTTTACAAATTCGCAAAGAATAAAAGCATCGAGAGTAACACTAATCTGAAGATATAAACATACAGCATTTGACTATATGTCCATTTAGCATAAACAAGAATAGCATCAGCCTCTCTTCTGAATAAAGGTACTTAACTTCACATATCTCATTACAGCAATAAAGGACAGTCTTCCAATAAATTATAATCTTCTAATAAAGTATAATCTTGTGAACCATAGCGAGTGAAGGGCAGCAAGACACCTCCCAAGAAGGTGCTAGCAGGCCCACGAATAGTTCACTGGAAGGGGACTGATTCCTATGGAAATGGTAGTGGCTATGTAGCCAGTGACTGTATTCATCATATACTTTGACTTTCTTACCCACACTTCTATTTAGGGAGCACAGTATGAACTCTTAGCTGGCTTTCAAATATTTACAACATATGCACTGTGTATATATATATATATATATATATATATATATATATATATATATATATATATATATATATCCTTGGAAATAAGTTTGCAGCAATCCAGACAATTCTTTAGACCAGAAGCATAAGTGCTGTAGGCAACGTGTCTGACAAACACAAACAGCGACACGGAAGCCCACCGTGAGACATAGATGCTCAGCTGAGCCCACTGCCTGGCTCACGGATTAGACTCAGTTTGTCTCCGTGCGGCAGGACTGCTTCACTGGGCAATCCAGCTCTCTCCTTTCTGGTCCCTTGGAAAGCAACCTCCCAGCTGCAAGCCCCATTTCCAGCTAGGACAAATCTCATCTTATTTAACCAATCTTTCAGCAAGTGTCTGACTTCAGGAAGTTATTGCTTTCTGTGGTCTAAATTGCCTAACGGGAAGTCATTTTGCCTAACTCCTAGGACCCCTGTGGGAAAGCCCCACTTGGTTACTGGGCCTGTGAACTAAATAAGGAGCTAGCTTCCCTCATCAGCAGAACTAGTCTAATGTCTTTGCACTCATCACTTTAGTTAAATTAGAAGATTTTTGTTTGTAACAGCAAGAAAACAACTTGTTTGGCTGTTTGTAGGTACTATTAGAATGATTTTCCTTGTGGATACAATTCTTTCGTAAACGCTAAAAACCCATAAATATTTCATCGTGTCAATCTCATCAAATACTTAAGAGGACTGTGCAAGCCATTATCCTTTTAAAAAGCAGGATTGCTCCTTAACTGCATTTTTAGCAGAATTAATTAAGGCTTCTGAGATCCAGGCATGGATAGTTGTCTGATGAACCTGCAAAAGGCTCCCATCGCACGATCCTTGAGCTCATAATGATTACACCTTTCACTTGTGTGGGACATTTTACAGGTAATTCACTATTAATAAGCATTTACTAAGACAACTCTAAGTGCATTCTGTTTTACAGTTGCAAACAAGCTCCTCATTCCACACAAGAAGGCTTATTATCTCCTTTATGTGGAAGAAGAAATGGAGGCAAAGATTGAGCCCTAATTGTAGCTCTGTCTGTCTGATTGGTAAACAGTGAAGAGATACATGCTCTGAAGAGATTAGAATTTTGATGTCTGTGACATAGCCTTAATAATTCTCAGTTCTTTACCATATCATCAAAATGGAAATATATTTATAAGAAAGAGGGAGCAATTTGTCCTTTATAATGACCTTAAAATACGACCAACCAAGTCTCTTCTACTTTTTCATTAAGAGGTGAGATCTTTGTCCCTTTCCTTGGGTCTGGGCGTTGTTTCTGGTGACCAATAGGGGGCAATAAAAAGCACATTTTGCCCATTTTGACCCAGGTTTTCAGCAACTGTTAGCTTCTATTTCTTTTAGGATGCCGGCTCCAGGAACCCCAGGCTCCATGCCAGAGCAAGCTGAAGCAGCCAGCACACTGATTCCCCTGCTGTGTCTGCAGATGAGAGTTAGCTCCAACATGCCAACCACAGAAGTGAGTCAGCCTGAAATCGGGTCCTGCATCCTTAGCTGAACCGTCGGGATGATGCCAGGAGAAAGACAGCAGTTGTCCCTGCTGGACCTGCCCAGATTACAGATCTGTAGGAAAAACAAATGACGCTTGTTTTAAGCCATTAAGTTTGTTGGTGGCTTTTCTACACAACAGTAAATAACTGGAACATGCTCCACAGAGATGGCTGTGTTCCCCGCCTCTCTTCTCTTCTGGGCAGCAAAAGCAAGGTGTAACCTGAAAATCCACCTCTCCCTGCTGGTGGCTTACAAAGCAAAAGGTGGCTTCACCATGTGTCTAGGGGAGGCTCTGAGGATTAGAGGTGTTGTATTTGGTCCAGGATGAGGTCACAGCCTTGTCAAACTCACTGAACCTCTAATGAATGCTGGGCCCCGGCAGAGTCTCTAATGGCAGCAATGCTACCCGTCTAATTTCGCATTCAGTAGTAACTCACCATGTGGTCTGACAGACTGTTCTGTGCTAATGAATCCTATGCCCTCATCTATGAAATAAAGAGGCTAGCATAAACGTTCTCCCGGGCCCTTCCCAGCTACCACAGTACTGCTTATACTATGTATATAGTGTGGGTATGAACACTCTAAAACTTAGTTGTTTGGCTTGAAAGTCTAAATATTTATTGCCCTCCACAGGACTCCCCACTCCATTTGCCGAATATGCTTCCTTTTGAAGAGAGTGTCTTATTCCTAAGGGTTGGCAATGCAGTTCTTTTGCCCTGAACACGATTCTCTACAAATGACTACTCTCTAATCTGCTTTTTTTTTTTTTTTTTCTTACCTTGGCATTTGGAAACTAAGACTCAGGAGAGAGCTTATGTGACACGTTGTCAGTGCCTAATGTCTGCATTTGTCACTTCCTTACAAAGCTTTGGGATAGTAGCCGGATGATGCTCACAGCAGTTCTCCTTTCTTCTGGTAGTGTGTTGAAACAATGCCCCTGTGTCTTCTAATTTTTAAATATAGTTTTAATGATAGAGACTGTAAGATCCTTTCTGTCCACCTCATACCACAGTGAACCGTATATCAATCACTGAGTAGCAGCCCTGCCCAGTGGTTAAGGCTACAGGCTTTGAGGTCTCAGACCCGCTTGCTGCCTAGCTGTGCTGCTTGCCAGCAAGGAGCTGCTAGGGGTTTTCTTCACCCCAGGTGATCACCAGGTTCCTTACCAGTTGTGTTTATTTGCCCTCTGGATCCTAGGTTTATTTGTAGCCTTAAAAATCTCATCTTACAGTGGATGCTCACAATCATCTATAGGGCAGAACACAGGGTCCCCGATGTTGGAGCTAGATAGAGTACCCAAGAGCTGTAGGGGTCTGCAACCCTATAGATGGAACAACAATATGAACTAATCAGAACCCGCAGAGCTCATATCTTTAGCTGCATATGTATTAGAAGATGGCCTAGTTGGCCATTATTGGGGAAGAAAGGCCCTTGGTCTAGCAATGTTTATATGCCCCAGTACAGGGGAATGCCAGGGCCAAGTAGTGGGAGTGGGTGGGTAGGGGAGCAGGGCTGGGAGAGGGTATAGGGGACTTATGGGATAACACTTGAAATGTAAATGAAGAAAATATCTAATAAAAAAATCTCATCTTATGGCTATTCTGTAATACCCTTTATTCATTAGGTTACATTAAGGTTTCTTAAATTATTTCTTGATGGTCACAGGAAAGATGTCTATAAAAAATGTGAGAAGTTGAGGATGAGAGAGAACTCTCAGCAACCGAGAATGCACATTGCTGTTCCAGAAGGCCAGAGTTTGGTTCCCTGTACCCACATCACCTAAAACTCCAGATTTGGGGAATCTGATGACCTCCTCTGCTTTATGACACTAGAGTACACAAATCTACACACACACACACACACACACACACACACACACACACACACATACACACACACATACACACACACATATACACACATACACACACACATACATACACACACACACAACACACAGGCATGCTCACATACATACACTAAAAATAAAATATTAAAAATTTGGAGATGCTAAGCATTCAGTTTGGCTGCAGCTTTTTTCAAATTTCCTCATTGATAATATTTTCTTGACTAATTACATTTCCACAAACCAAGCCAAGGAGTTTATCCTGTGGAGGGCTCTCTTCACTTTGAATAGCTCCAATTTTTGGGAATTTCTTTCTGTTGTAACAAACATGCCTCACTGTTACTGGTACACTTACATCACACTTTTGCACATTTTGGTCATGCTCTTTCTACATGTCCTTGTTCAGAGTGGTTTCACATCCCATATTGTCTCTTGATACTTGAATATTTTAGTGATAGAATTCTATCTTAGAATATGATATGTGCCCATTTCTATTTATTATTGTTATTTGCTTACTATCTTAGTCAGGGTTTCTATTCCTGCACAAAACACCATGACCAAGAAGCAAGTTGGGGAGGAAAGGGTTTATTCAGCTTTGGTGTTCATCACCAAAGGAAGTCAGGACTGGAACTCAAACAGGTCAAGAAGCAGGAGCTGATGCAGAGGCCATGGAGGAATGTTATTTACTGGCTTGCCTCCCCTGGCTTGCTCAGCTTGCTTCCTTATAGAACCCAAGACTACCAGCTCAGGGATGGCACCACTCACAATGGGCCCTCCCACCCTTGATCACTAATCGAGCAAATGCCTTACAGATGGATCTCATGAAGGCATTGCCTTGAGGGAGGCCCCTTTCTCTGTTATTCTAGCTTGTGTCAAGTTGACACACAAAACCAGCCAGTACACTTACTTTGATTTCTGTGATTTGAGACAGGGTCTCAACATGTAGCCCAGGATAGCCTGGAACTCGCTATCATATCTGCCTTAACTTTCAGAGTGCTATTATACCTAAGAGCTTATCTATTCTAAGCAGATGACAACTGTGTACACAGTCCCCTAATAAGATACAATAGATACCCTGAGATGGAATTATGTTCCTTGCTGAGACTTGATCTGTATACACTTTTCAATTTCATATGTACACGTGTTTTGTTTGCCTGTATGTGTGTCTGTGTATCACATGTATGCAATGTGTCCATAGAGGAAAGAAGAATGGGTCAGATCCACTGGAACTGGAATTTCAGATGATTGTGGGCCACCATGTGAGTTCTGGGAATTAAACCCAGGTCCTCTGAAAGAGTCCTATTTGTATAAATTATATTCATATTTGTACAGAATCCAGAATTCTTAATCATGGAACCATCTCCTCAGCCTTATGTTTTAATGTGTGTGTGTGTGTGTGTGTGTGGTGTGTGTGTGCACACTAGCACATAAGAGGCTTGGTGATTTTTCTTAAGCTAGATCCTGGGTTCCTACTTTCAGGGAGGGGCCATATTGCTTCTTATTTTCGTCTAAGAAGAATGGATGAAGTGTGAGCTTATAGTTTTCTGATGATTCTTGTATCACCTGGCATCCTTATGCTTTGCCTGTATTTTAATCATCAAAACAATTTTTTAACGAAGCCAAATTCAATATTGAAGAACATACTGTATATCAATATAAACAAGTTGCTAGATAAACCAGTGATAACCCTATCACCAGAATGATAGGACAGTACTGGGCATGATTAAACCTATCATCAGTGCACATAAACCATTGAAGTATTCAGTGCTTCCTGAACAAATGTCTGTCCCATTCCCACTACCTCACTCAGCCTGGATTCCCAGTTTGCAGATTATAGAGGTTCCCTAATTAATTGACTAGGTAGTTGGATGATAATTGTCAATCGTGTAAGAAGTAAAAACATTAATAGTAAGTTTTAGTCTGAAAGTATAAGTATTCTCCTTTGAATGCAGATTTGCACATTTTATAACCTGAATTAGCTGGGTGGTCGCACACGCATTCAGTCCTAGCACTTGGGAGGCAGAAGCATGCAGAACTTGTTGAAGTTTGAGGTCAGACTGGTCTACAGAGTGAGTTCAGGACATCCAGGGCGACACAGAGAAACCTTGTTTTAAAAAAACAAATGAATGAACAAGCAAACAACTCTGGATTTTTAGGAGTATAGGAGAGCATAGTTTTGAGATGCAACCATGCTCTTGGGTATGGTAAGCAAGCATTCTACCATTGAGATATGGACTCAGATCTTGAATGCTATTTTCTTGAAACTTCACATTAAGCAATTTCAGAGACTTTAGGCACTGTATGCTATCATATGTGGATTGTTCAGTAAAAATGAATTAGTTTTTAAAAAACCAAACTCTGGAGCTCTGCTGATAGCTCAGCAGTTAACAACATGTATCCCATGTGTTTGTGTGCTATATATTCATATAAATAAAATAAATCAAACACAATTAAAATATATCCTTAGCAGCTATTTTAAATTATATTTAGATGCACTTTCATCATTAAATTAAATTCTTATAATAATCATCATCTAATTTGAAATTACTATAAAATCATGTGGTACTAATCCATATGCATAGATAATGTAGATTAAAGTAACTTTGGGGATAGCTTCCCAGTGATCAGAATTATAAGAATCTCAAAGAACAGTTAAAATGAAACAATATCTCTCAAGAGTTCATTTATCATTTATTATTAAATTTTATCATGTTAGAACTTCTAGGGCTATCAGGAAAATGAAGAAACTATGATTGTGAAACAAGCATTGCCACTTTCTTTGAAAATTGCCATTTGCATGAAGGTGACTTTGTATAAATTATATTCATCTTCTTTCAGAATCCTTGACTGTAAATCAAAATGAAATATTAAGTTGCGTATTCACAGGATGCCTAGTTAAGAAGGCTATTCTCTGGGGTGAATGATGAATTTTAGAGATGCCCCTTTCTTTGTGTGAGTCTATATTGTGCAGGACAGCTTCATTTTTAAAATGCCTGAGCATTGAAGTGACCCTGAAACAATAAAGGATGGACATGTAGTGCATGAAACGTCTGTGTGGCATTCATTATTTATGCACCATTCATCAAAGAGGGGTACTGATTCTATAGATTAGTGTTATGCAGTTATTATTGCCCTCCACAGATGAGGCTTTCACAGTAGTTTTCCATTTTCATCTTTCTTCTGGATTAAACCAAGTTTCACTTTACAAGAGGAGAAAACAACATTCCTCAGAAATCAGCATCATCCCGACCATTATTCTTCAAGACCACACCCTCGGGTCCCAGGGCTCCACATTCTCTCCTTTGATACAAGGAGCACATTTATTTAGAAACATTACATTGGAGCATCCTTCAGTATGAAACATTGCAGACTTTATTGAGGAGAACAGAAGAGGGGCTTTTCAAGTGTAGATGGAAATTCAAGAAAACAGGCAACCTAAATATTTGTATGTTTTAAGCAAACTGATGCAAATCTCTTGCCCTACATCTGTTACCTTTCTCAGCCATGTTGTTAAAGATTAACAGTGCCTTCTACATAAGAGAACAGTAGAGTTCAGACCATCTATCATTAGGACACATACACTTGAGAATGATCATAGTAAGGTCCTTAACACAGATGCACACAGCTGACCCTAAGCATTCTCCTGAAGGCAGATTTTAATTGAGGAAAAGAACCAGAACTTCTAGAGAAGGTCACAGAGAAGAAGAGGCAGATAGCTCATGGAATCGGAGAAGCAGTCCAAAAAGACCAAGCTAGGGCTATCAAAATAGAATGGCCCACTTCCAGATTTCTTATGGGATTGCAATGAGAGGTTGATTGCCTAATACAACCTCTGAGTTCTTTCTCTCCTAGTCTTTCAACTTCCTGTCTAGCAAGGACACTAGCTTGTGTTGGCCTGATAGAGAACCACATCAGCAGTTGTAATACAATCAAACAAGAGTCGCTTAGTGGGACAGGGGATGACTTTGTATGAGTTTTTACCAATCAGACCACCTTCTCATGGTCCATTTGGGCTTAGAATTGCACTGAGCCTAGACTATTCATAGGACATATCTGTTTGGCACTTCAATTTCTTCCAAAGGTGGTGCTATTATTTTCGAATACAATAATATTGTAGAAGAAGTAACTCTAAGTTTCAGAAGATTCATAAATATTATAAGCCATAGGTGATAAGTAATCAGGAATGCTTGAAGTCTCTTGAATAACAACAACCTCTCCCCCACAGTGGGAGTTAAGGGGTTGTCTCCCTTACTATGACTGAGCACCCAGAACTTGTCTGAGGTTAATGTAGGCAAAACTTGGGGGATTTAAAAATATGCATGAATCTCATGGATAATTACAATGTTTCATTTCAATGGAAATTTATAGCATAATCCTATAGTCATAGATTAGCTGCTACTAACTGAACAAATCCATCCATATAAATGAGGATACAGTGTAAATCAAATTTCTCTTCTGTCTCTACTTCCCACAGGCACCGTTTTCTTTATGAATCATCATATATTTCCAGCAAAGAAGACATCGCAGAATCACCAGTGCTATCAGACCTCATTCTTTGGACCCTGCAATCAGGCTGGCTTTGAGACTTGTATTTCATTTATCATTTCCTGCAAAGACAGTCATATCTTCCTCCACCCATATAATATCTTCTACATCAGAACGGAATAGCTTTTATCAGTTATCAAGTAAAGCTGCATGATTGCCTTATGAAAGAACTTTCCTTATCTTCAATTTTTGATCTTTAGGAGCAGAAACCTTTGTTAAGTGAACACTTGCCAAGTTTGAAGTGTGAATTTGTGTCCTATGTGCTAGTGAAAGACTTATTATGGAATTTTCTAGAGAACACCCACCTGTGAATACCTTCACATGCAACCTTCCTATTCCCTTCTTTTCCTGACACAGATTCTATAGATTCTATTTTTTTTTTTNAATAATAATAATAATAATAATGGAAACTAATATTTATCATATGTAAAAAAATAAAGCATAAAGCATAGCATCACCTCTAACTTCCACAATAGCTTCCCCTGCCAGGGCCAGGCAATGGTGGACTTTCCTCACTTTCTGGAGGGAAGGACTCACTCTCACACCCAGGCTTAGGTCTTAAACTTGTGCTTTTAGAAGGTTTCTAAGGAAAACGGTGTTGCTGGGTTAAGTCCCCAGACTTGAGAGTAGTGGAGAACCTAAGAAAGCTAAGATAGGCCAGGAGGCACAGGGAGGAGAGGGTGCTCAGGGATTTCTTTTCTGTACTATCTGACTGGGAAAAGCCCTGACGCCGACAGTATTTTTCACAGCACATTTAAGCTTTGTGAAATGTCTGTTCACGCAGTGCACGCTTTCACCTTTCAGGTTTCGTTTAAGGTTTATAAGCCCTGATATGCTGTTCTCTTCTGGTTATTTTCCTTTTGGAGTCTCTCTTCTCTCCTCGTGCAGGAGATTTCTGCTCCCATTTTCCAATCAACCTTAGCTTGTCCAAAGGGAAACACCCTTGACTTTGACCCTCTGGCTCTCCTCCAGACCCAGTCTCTGCAGTCCCAGCCTTTTCATTTTCCAACTTGCCACTGGAACCTGACATCTGGATGCTTCTTTTCTTTCGGGCTACAAAGAATATTGTACTCAAGTCTCAGCTATCTTTACAGTTGTTTATTCCATGTAGATAAAGCAGATACAGTTAGCCAGGGGTTATTCGCTGAAATAACTATGACCTAGTAGACTCAAAGCATTTTCTAAAGTTAAAAGTAAACAAAGAAAAGTTTTTGGGAAAAGGATAGCTATAAGAAACATTCTAGAACTGAGTTCCTAACATTTTCAGGATAGTGAAAATGTCAAATACTGTTTCACAAGTGAAATGCCAATTGCTGCCTTAGAAATGCAGAAAGGAAGGTAAAGAAAGAAAGTTGATCAAAACTACTAGTAAAACCAAAAGTCCAAGTGGAATACGTTTCTTTTTATTGTTGGCAGTTCATTTTGTGCAGTATATATTCAAATGTTGATTTCTGTGTCCAGAGATCTGGTTAAAGTATGGGTACTGGCACTGTAATGATTACTGACCCATCTCCTGTATCAATGCTGTGTAAATAATGCTCCCCAGTTATCTCTGATTTGATAATAAAGTGCTGGCCACCCTATGGATGGGTAGAGGAGATAGGAAGGCTGGACTTCTGATCCCAGCCAGTGGTCGCAGGTAGACAGAAGTAGAAGAAAGACTGTGAAGTTAGCAGGAAGAGATTCCAGGACTCAGTTGCAAGCCTTTTCAAAATTTGTTTACAAAATGTATAGGTGTCTAACACCAACAATCAATAAATGGGACCTCATAAAACTGAAAAGCTTCTGTAAGGCAAAGGACACCATGTATAGGAAAAAACTGCAACCTACAGATTGGGAAAGATCTTCACTAACCCTATATCAGAGGCTAACACCCAAAATTTATAAGGAACTCACAAAGTCAGACACCAATAAACTAAATCATCCAATTATAAATGGAGTACAGAGCTAGACAGAATTTTCAACTAGGGAATCTCTAATGGCTGTGAAGCACTTAAAGAAATGTTCAACATCCTTAGTCATCAGGGAAATACAAAACTGAGGTTCCATCTTACACTCATCTGAATGGCTAAGATCAAGCTATTCAGCACAAGCAGGCTGCAGACTTCGTGTCCTACTGGTACACTGCTTACGAAGAGAGGTAGAACCCAGGACCACACCAACCAATGACTAGGCAACTTGAGACCCACCCCACAGGAGAGAGCCTACCCCTGACACTCTTGATAATCCACTATGCTATGCTTGTGGACAGGAGCGTAGCATAATTGTCCTCTGAGAGGCTTCATCCAACACTGACGGAAACAGATGCAAAGATCCACAGCCAAACATTAGGTGGAACCTGGAAGAGTCAGAAGAAAGATTGAGGAAGCTGGAGGGGTCAAGGACACCACAAGAAGGATCTATAGAGTCAAGTAACCTGAGCCCATGGGGGCTCACAGAGACTGAACCACCAACCAAAGTGCATGCATGGGTCGAACCCATGTCCCTTACACATATGTAGCAAATGGTAGCCATATGGGTCTCCTAACAAGTGGATCAGGAGATGACTCTGACTCTTCTGCTTCCTGTTGGATCCCTTTCCTCTAGCTAGGCTGCCTTGTGTGGCCTCAGTGGTAGAGGATGTGCCTAAACCTGCTGCAACTTGATGTGCCAGGGTGGGTTGGTACCTATGAGGGGGAAACCTCTCCTTCTCAGAGGAGAAGGGGGATGGGCAGTTGTAGCCCCCTTTCCGGCCTGCTCCAGGCTGAGAGCAGACCTACCACAGGAAGCCACCTATGATGTGACTCTCCAGCTAAGGCTGGCTTAATTACCTATTGCTCCTGTGCTCGATACAATTCTTCTTGTCCATCCTTTCTCATGGAGCTCCACGCACAAGTCAGTGGTCCCTCAGATTACATCTCCGTGTCCAGATTCCACATCTGGGTACCAAACTGTTGGGGTACACTGCCCAGGGTCCACCCACAAAACAAACTGGATTCCCTGGAAGGCTAACTGGGGCTGTTACAAGACCAAATAGGAGAAAAATGAACGCCAAGACAGACACTCTCTGTTCAAAGCATCCCTCTTTACTTTGGAATCTTTTTGGGTTATAAGAGGGTAGACTCTGCCCACAGTCAGTTCTGCGCAGGCTCCTGGTTTCAGTCGGCAGACACCAGGATGTAGCTTGAAGACCTGGGCACTGTGTATTGTCTCAAGGCTGTCTCAGCAGGAAGCAGGATGTGAGAGAGGCACGACAGACAGGTAGCAGGATCCTGGCTTCCTGTGGCAGGTCTGCTCTCAGCCTGGAGCAGTCCTGGAAGGGGGCTACAGGTAGTGGGCAGAGGGATTGTGTGAAGCTAGACTGGGAGGAGGGGAGGGGACTTCAATCAGAATGTAAAGTCAATAAGTAAATAAACTAAGGAGGAAAAAAAAAAGAAACAATGAAAGAAAATTTACTGGTGTCTTTAAAAACTCTGTTAAGATTCCATGGGTGTCTGAACTCTGGAAGTAGCAGTTCTGGACCAGAACATGAGCAGAGTTAGGGAGCGCCTCCTCTAGGGTTTGGTCGCTTTTGTTTTTCAAGGCCATGCTCTCCTTTTGGGGCTTTATGTTAGCAATGATGTGATTGAAAAGAAAGTTGGGAACTAACTACTGTAAATGTCAAATAAGTCACTTTTGTAAATAAAAAAAACGTCTTTTAACTGGAAGTTTGAAAAGTCATTCAGATTTTATAATTCGTTAAAGAAAAATAAACATTAAACGTTGTAGACGGATCACTTCCAAATTAGCTACCGTAATGTAACATGTTGCCTATGCAAATTGCTGTTTTGTTTTCTTGCAGGGTGAGACTTCCAAATTCTATTTGGTGTATGCTTCTCTGGACTGAATCTTTAGAGCTTTGCGATCAATTTCTGACTGACAGGTGAAGGAATTTGTCTGCAGATTGACATGCTGGAGTTTAGATTATCCTTCCATCATTTAGTGTCAACCAAAGTACACAGCACCTTCTTAAATGATGATTAATTGGCCATGATTAATTTTACAAGCAGATTAGCAAGGTCAAATGACTTTTGGTGATTGAATGCTTTCTTTTTGTCCACTCAGCTTCAAATGACGTCTCACATTAACTGCCAAGGCCCAAGATTTTGTCTCCCTGCTACTGTCATGATAGATCCTGCTTCCTACAAAATTCCAGAGCAGATACATGATTATATTTTACAGAGTACTTATATTTATTAGAGTATGATAGAAGAATTGTGTGTCTCAATGTTGAAGACCCAGTTCTTTACGTTTACCTTCCATAAAACAAACACAGCTCATCTTAAATGTCTGCTAGGAGCTACACCAAATGCTTTATGTGAAAAATCTGTTCTATTTTCACAGAAACTAACAAGGTGGATACAATTATCACCTCTATTTTAAGGTAAGGAAGCAGACCTAGGAGGGCTTAGGTAACTCTCCTGTGCTCCACAGTTATCAGGGAGGAATTGAAACACAGATCCAGATTTGCCTGACTTCAAAGCCTGCACTGCCATCCTCTGTGTGAGTCCTTTTGATATATAAGAAAATAGGGAAGAAGGCTCAGACTAATGCATTAAAACTGAGGACAGAGAAAATCTGAAGTACTGTCTAATTCTCACTCTTATGGCTGGTGCGAACTGGAAACAGCGACCTTTACTCTGTTGCTAATATTATTTGAAGAGTGGATAAGGCTGCAGTTGATTTAAGTAAAATGAAAGGCTTTTGCTCTGCCATCTGGCTGTTGAGATGTTCTGTTGAGCCTTTCTTCAACTACCATCTTTCAGGCTTTGTCCGATACTTCCTATCCACTGTACAATGTCCCGAGTCTTAGATACAGCTTTCTCCAGGGAACTTATGGACTTGTGTGAGAGACAATATGTGAATCAGCAATTAGGACAGTTGTAAGACAATAGATGGAGCTAGGATTATAGTAACCCAGACTCAGAAAGACAAACATAGTGTGCACTAACTTTCAAGAGAAAATTAGCCATAAAGTCAAAGATAATCATGCAACAATCTACAGACCCTGAGAGGCTAAGTAACAAGGAAGACTCAAGGGGGAGGACACAAATCTTCTTAGGAAGGGGAAATAAAATAGATATTGCAGGTGGACTGGGAATGTGTGAGGGTGGGTACAGAGGGATCAGGTAGGCAGAAGGTGGATGAAGAGAATACTGGAAGAGACAACTGGAATGGGTGAGGTATTTCTGGGGCGAGGTAGAAACCTAAGGCAATGGAAACTGCCATAAATCTACAAGAGTGACCCTAGCTAAGACTGAAGCAGTCATCTCCTGTAACCATGCAAGACTTCCATTGGAGGGATTAACAACAAACCCAGCCACATAACCTTCAACCTACAATTTGTTCTGCCTACAAGACATGCTGTGATAAAGTTGGCACAGAAATTGGGGAAGAGGCCAATCAATGACTGGTCCAGCTTCAGACCCATGCCACGAGAGGGACCCCATCTCTGATACTGCCTAAAGGGCCAGGACCTAGAGGCTGAATAGCCCAGAGACCCATGATTGAACCAAACCAAGCTGGAGAAAAAGTCAATGAAAATGAAATGATTCCTAATGATAGTCTGCAATATTCATAGATTGATGTCTAGCCCGTTTGTTATCAGAGGGGCTTCATCCAGAAACTGATGAAAACAGATGCAGAAACCCAGAGCCAAATATCAGATGGAGCTTGGGGAATCTGCTGAAAAGCGGGAGGAAGGATTGTAGAACCAGAGGGGTCAAGGACACCTCAAGAAAACCTACAGAATCAACTAACTTGTGCTCATAGGTACTCATAGGGAGTCTGCATAAGTGTGATCAAGCCACTGTTGAATATGTTATGGCTGTGTATCTTGGTCTTCTGGTGGGCCTCATAACAAAGGAAGAAGGGGCCATTTCTTTCTCTTTTGCCTGCTTTTGGGACCCCTTTCCTCCTACCAGGTTGCCTCGTACAGCCTTGATATGAGGGGAGGTATCTAGGCTTACTACAACATAATATGTCATGTTTGGTTGACATCTCTGAGATGCTTGCCCTTTCTGAAGGGAAAAGGAGGAGGAGTGGATGGTGTGGGGGAAGTGGGGGAAGGAAACTGCCGTGGGGATGTAAATACGAGAGAAGAATAAATTAAAAAAAAAAGAAAGAAAGCTAGTTGAGTATCAGTCTGAGAATGAGCCTTAAATGGAGCCAGCAAGCATCCTTCTTTTATGATTTCTGTTTCAAGTTCCCTTCCTGATTTTCTTTTTTTTTAATAGATATTTTCTTTATTTACATTTCAAATGTTATCCCCTTTCCTTATTTCCCCATCCCAAATCCCCCCTTCCCCTTCCCCACCAACCCATTGATTCCTGCTTCCCTGTCCTGACATTCCCCTACACTGGAGCATCAAGCCTTCACGGGACCAAGAGCCTCTCCTCCCACTGATAACTGATAAGGCCATCCTCTGCTACATATGCAGCTGGAGCCATGGGTCCCTCCATGTGTACTCTTTGGTTGGATTTTTAGTTCCTGGAAGCTCTGGGGGTTCTGGTTGGTTCCTATTGCTGTTCCTCCTATGGGGTTGCAAACCCCTTCAGCTCCTTGTGTCCTTTCTCTAGGTCCTCCATTGGGGACCCTGTGATCAGTCTAATGATTGGCTGAGAGCATCCACCTCGTATTTGTCAGGCACTGGCAGAGCCCAAGGACCTAGTAGCATAGGACATATAGATACCCTTCCACCTCTAAGTTACTTTTGGTTAGATTTTTTTTCAATTTAATTTAATTTTTTAATTTATTCATTTTACATCCCGCTCACTGCCCCTCTCCTCCCCTCCCAGTCATCCCCTCCCACAATCCTTCCCCATCCCCATCTCCTCTGAGAATGTGGGTCCTCCCCCCCACCCGGGTTTCCACCCAAATGGGTTAATTTTTTTATTCAGCTTTATAGGCACACGAGTTCAGAATTTCATGAGAAGTTAAAAGGCGGCACTTAATGGAAATCCTGCCACCAGAATAAAAATAGAAATCTCAAGTAACAACTTCACTACCCCTCATACATACGAGTTTATTTCTTTGTGTCAGCACTGTTTCGAGTCCCCATAAACACTGTCTCAGTTAATTCTCATCACCATATGCATTATCCTCACTTGGTACTGAGGAAACCAAGGTAGAATGTAAGTAACCAGTCTAAGATCCCCTAGTGATCTGAGTAAGGGGAGGACTAGGATTCTCTTTTAGTAATAAAGTAAGATAAGCCAAAAACTAACACATTGGAATTGGACAAGACAAATAGAAGGAAAAGAGCCCAAGAGAAGGCACAAGAATCAGAGACCCCTTGCTCAGGAATCCCATTAAAATACTAAACTAGAAGGCATTATATATATGGGCCTGTGAACGGAGGCTTTCCAGGGAGATCTCTGGCCTGGCCTGGCCTGGTGAGAGATTTCTGGTGATGGGAAGCAAGTGTGGGCAGGGAGGGGAAGTTGCTTCCTCTGCTTCTGCTGCTGCAGTTGGCTCCACCTCTGTCTCTGCAATGCCTTTCAGTTACTCCACAGGCCACCCTGCACTGAGTTGGGTCTGGCTTGGCCGACTAGAGGCAGACTAGCCAGTGAGAAGTGCAGCGGAGTTTCAGGCAGTACTTCAGGAGAGCAGACCTCTTCCCAAGTGTTACAGCTCTTAATACAGAAGGCTGGGATGACAGAGTAGTTCTTGCACACCTCTAGTCCTTCTGAATAGGATTCTTATGAACAGTTTTGGGGTGGGTAAGGGTCTGACAACAGATAGTTCTTATTGGTTTGGTCTGAGAGCTTTGGGGAAACTTTATTTGCATGTGGGAGGGCTTGGTGCTGCTCCTATGTGACTGATGACCACATACATCTCTACGGGAGGTTGTGGGAGGCTGTAGCTGCAATGGGGGTGGGTGGGTAGGAGGAGTGGCAGAACACCTGTCCCATGCAAGTGGAAATCACCGCCTACCGGGTTACCAGGCTGTCTGCACAGCCCACAACCATATGTCTGTCTATCTATCTATCTATCTATCTATCTATCTATCTATCTATCTATCTATCTATCTCAGAGGTTCTCACTATTCCTAATACTGCAACCCTTTAATACAGTTCCACATGTTGTGGTGATCATAAAATTATTTTTATTGATACTTTAAAACTGTAATTTTGCTATTGCTATGAAACATAAATATTTTAGGAGATAGAGGTTTGTCAATGGGTTGAGATACTGCTAATTTAGAGGGTCTTGTTTTCTTGGTGTCCTCCTTCTCATCTGGCTCTTATACTCTTTTTACTTCCTGTTCCTTGGGGTTCCCTGAGCCCTGGGAGGAGGGATTTGATAGAGACACCCATTTAGGGCTGTTCCAAAGTCTCTCTGTATAAGGTCTGTTTATGAGTCTCTGTATTTGTTCCCCTCTGCTGCAGGAAGAAGCTTCCCTGACGATGGCTGACCAAGGGACTGATCTATAAGTAAGTCAGAGTGTCATTAGGAGTTATTTTATTGATGTGTTTGTTTTTTTCCCTCCTGGGACAGTAGTATTTGATTTTCTTCTAGGTCCCTGTGCTATCTAAACTCAGGTTCTTTGACCACCCAAGCAGTGTTGGGTATGGGTTCAATCTCATGGAGTGGACATTAAGTCAAATCAGACATTGGGTGATTATCCTATAGCTTTGTGCCACCAATGTACTAGCATATCTTCCAGGCACCATTGTAGATCAAAGGGTTTGTGGCTGATGTTTTTGTTTCTTTTCATAGTGTGCAAAGTACCTTCCTGTACGGAAGTCACTATAATGTAGGGGCAAAGGCTCTATGTAGGCTCCAGCTTGACTTCTCCATGTTCACTGAGTTGCGTAGGTGTTGTCTTTAGCAATGGGGCCTTGCCAGTTTGTGGTGAGCAACCTATAGTCTTGGCAATAGCCTGGGTTGTTTGGAAGTTTTCATGGAATTCTCATGGAACCCTTTTTGGCCAACAACTAAATCAGCTGTAACCCAATCCCAGTACTGGAAGTGTCATTTGGTGACAAGAGATGGCTAATTCAGACTGTCTCCCCAACTCTTTGGTAATTTTATTTAGGTTGCCTTTATATATGTATATATTTTAGGAAACCTATCTATCTATCTATCTATCTATCTATCTATCTATCTATCTATCTATCTATCTATCTATCTATGGTTTCCATATTGCCCCTCAAGTGGACCTAGGATTTTAACTAACAAGCTTGAAGTCATCACTGTACTTATTCAGGATGAACAAAGAATTAAATTTTATGTGTACTTCATATGAAGGGTAAAGTTGTTCCAAAGACTGTGGGTGTATGGGTCTCAGGTGTAGGAGGTGTAGCATTGGGAGTTGCCAGCCTATAAAATGACTTGAAACTAAGAAAATCTATGAATATGTCCTCAGGAAAGTGACAGCTACAATAGAGGGGGCTTCAAGGAGAGAAATTTGGAGCCTCCTACCATGGAAGGGGAAGAAGTTGAAAGTAAAATATGCCAAGATACCAGCAGGAGAACAGCACTCTTTGAAGATACAGCTTGGATGGCTTGGCGTGTGGGTGTCTGAAGAGATCCCTGGTTGTTCTGAGGACTCTATATTAACTCTTTCCTTGTCCAGAGAATGTTCTTTAATTAGGCTACTAGCTAATGTAGCTAATTAGGCTACATGGCTACTAGCTTGGTGCCTTCTCTCCTCTTTGCATCACCTCCTGTTACCTTCTCTATCAGGAGGTCTGAAAATAAGGGGTCAGTGCTATGCTATGTTGTGAATATATTTCTCAAAGTTCTTTTTTAAAATAAATAAATAAATAAATAAATAAATAAATTAATTAATTAATTAATTTATTTAGTGTGTGTGTGTGTGTGTGTGTGTGTGTGTGTGTGTGTGTGTGTGTGTGTGTTATTGAGTTTGGAGGTCAAAGAACAATTTGTGGGAGTCAATTAGTTCTCTTTCTCTACCATGTGAGTTTCAGGGATGGAACTCCAGTTGTCAGGCTTGGCAGCAAACATCTTTCCCTGCTGAGACAATTCCCAAAGATTTTAGGTTGGAAACTCAATGCTCAATGTAGAAGTGTTGGGAGGTGGTGTGCCAAGAGGTTATTAAGTCATTGGAAGCTTAGGCTTATATGAATGGCTTAATGTGTTTATCAAAGGAGTGGGCTGATTATCTCAAGAGTGGATTTTTAAATTGTATACAGCCCTTTTCACTTCTTTCCTCTTGCCCTTTTATCTCAGACCATGGAATAACCAGCTAGAAGAGCCCCATATGCCTCGGCACCATGTTCTCATATTTCTTTGCCTCTCAGAACCATAAGCCAGACACATTTCTGTTTACAATTACTTAGCTAGTCTTGGGCATTCTTTAATATCGTCAGAATACATATTACCATAGAAGACAGATGATTACCAATCTTATCTCCGTATACTGTACAAGAGGTCTGTGTGACTCAGTTCTGCTGTGGAAGCCATCGTAGACAAGGGCAGATGAACACAGTGGTGCTTCACTGAGGCTGCATTGATTTTTTTGTTTCGTTCACATGTTTTCCTTTGTGATGAACTCCTTGACCTGTGGAATATGGTTTGCTGATCTGTGTCCCAGAGCTACACCTCTGTCTGGTGTTGTAATGAGCATAGTAAAAGGAACCTTTTAGACATGTTAAAATATGATTCCCACTAGACCCGAAGGCTGTACCTGATAACCAGAACTTAATGACATCACTCATTTAAGATAATCAGACACATCCTAGACTCCATGATACCCACTGAACAGTAGATAAGCAGAGACCAGAAGCAATGCTCTGCTCTGTACATCTGAAGAGATGCCAGTTTCTTCTGCCCTGTGGCCGGAGAGTCCCTGGATTATGACCCTTGAATTGGAGACTTCTGATAGAGACTAGACCTAACCTTCAGCTAAGATACATCGCACAAGTGAGCAGTCTTTAGATATAGGCTTAGGACTGTGGTTAGAAATATATATATATATATATATATATATATATATATATATATATATATATATATATATATATATATAAAATTTTATTTATACTAACCATGTGTATCTATCTTCTTGTTCATAAGAGGCATTCTTTCCCAAACCTGATCCTTTCTTCAGTAAACACTTGGCTCCAGTCTAACACTCTTGGACATCTTGCGTATTCCTATATTAAATCTCTTCCTTCTGGTACATTCTCTGATATATTCCATAGAAAAATCCTTTGGTCGAAAAAAAAAAAAAACACTTTATAATAGGTATTTTAAGAACAACTCTGTAGGAAGGCGAAACTGAAGACTGGCACTTCACTGAAGCATGCTACTGTGAAGCCTACATAGTATGTTAGAGAGCTGATTTGTTGAATGCTTCTTAAATACCTTCCACTCAAAATTTCCAAATTAAGACCTGGAGAGAAAGGTGCTTGCCACCAAGCCTGGTGTCCTGAGTTTCATCATTAGAACCTAGAGGATACACACACACACACACACACACACACACACACACACACACACGCACGCACACACACACACACACACACACACACTTTTTTATGAGAGAAATCAACTTTATTATATATGTTGGCTGTATAACTATTCTCTAAAAAATTTTAAATTTAATTAAAATATAATTACATTATTTCTTCCTTCTCACTCCTCCTTTCAAATCCCCCCATGTTCCTCCCTTCCAAGTCTATTACTTCTTATTCCTTAACGATTATTGTTGCATATATGTGAAAATAAGCATACAAACAAATCCTGTTCATTTATTGTTGCTTGTGTGTATATTTTTAGGGCTGAACAGTTGGGATAAATAGCCCTTCAGAAAGCTCCCTCCTTAGAGAAGAGTAGCTCCCTTTCACAGCGGTCTTTAGTTGCCTAGAGTTCTTCATCTAGGGACAGGGACTTGTGTAATTTTCTCCTTTCATGTTGGCATGTCAACTCGTGTTGTGACTGTTCAGGTCTTGTTTAGGCAAAAATACTGTTGATATTTCATGGGTGTAGCTCCCTGTCATTTCTAG
The DNA here is from genome assembly GCA_902729485.2 of Mus minutoides. Classification (NCBI taxonomy): domain Eukaryota; kingdom Metazoa; phylum Chordata; class Mammalia; order Rodentia; family Muridae; genus Mus; species Mus minutoides. The sequence goes on along the minus strand of LR749826.1, from coordinate 1,253,731 downwards.
TAGACACAGTCTCTTTAAAGGCATCCTGGTCTTCTGTCTCTTACAGTCTTTCTACCCACTCTCTTTGATGTTTTCTGAGTCTTAGGTATAGGAACTGTGTTGTGAATAAACCAGTTGGGGTTTGTTCTCTGCATTTTGCCCAGTTGTGGATTTCTATAATGTCCTCCTAGTACTGCATAAAGAAGCTTCCTTGATGAGGGTCAAGAGCTTCACTTATCTGAGGGAATAAGGATAAGTATTTAGATTGTAGTTAAGTATTATACTGGTTTAGGGAAGTGTAGTAGTATTTTCTCCTCAATTCAAAATTAATTATAATATGAGCTTGATCTGTAGTATACATTTTATCTTTATAATATTTAGTTTTAGAAATTATAGTTATATTATTTTCTCATGTCCTTTTTATCCCTCCAACCCCTCCCATGCCTGCTTCCTTGAGCTCTCAAATTCATGGCCTTTTTCTGTTTAATTGTTGCTTTACCCCCCCCCCCCCCCTCCACGGGCACAGAGACAAATATACCTCTGGATACATAAATACAATATTCTTAGTCCATATAATGTTAGCTGTGTGCTTATAATCTCAGGGATGACTGCTTGGTATTGGATGACTAACTCGGGGCCTATTCCTTGGGGAAAACTATTTCTTCTACTGTCCTCCTTTCCTCCTTGGCATCCACAGCTGCCTGTAGTTATTTGTCTAGAGTTGGGGGGTCCCATAAGTTTTCTCCTTTTCATGTTAGCATGTCCATTAATATCAGCATTGTCCAGGTCTTGTTTGGGCAGCAGCCATGTTGATGAGATTTGATGGGTGAAGTCTCTGTCGCTTTTAGGAGACACAGCAAACTTCCTGTTCCTCAGGCTCCTAAAATCCTTCTTCCCTCTTTTCTGCAATTATGCCTGAATCTTAGGTGCGGGAGTTGTATTACTGGTTTATCAGTTGGGATGGGACTGAACACCTCAGGATTGCTTGTTCTCTGCCTTTTGATGGTTTGTGGTTCTCTGTAATGGTCTTGGCCTGTTGCAAACAGAAATTGATTTGATGAGTGATTGATTTGATGTGTATTTTAGACTGTGGTTGAATTGCACTTAATACCAAGTTGGATTAAGTCTTATTTGTGATGTAAGGATGATTTTATTCCTTTGCATTAAAACCTTTGTGGTATATTCTACTTCTTTGGATTGAACCTTTCTTTGTAGAAAGGTTCCTGTCCTTTTTTAGAGGATATTCCCACGGAAGGACATATGGAGAGATTGCTAGGTTATCCTGAAAATTTGAGAAATCTAGCTTATCACTGAACATTTTAAGTTGAAAATGATAGCCTCTCAGTAGAACTGAAAATTAGAATGTGTGCACTAAAACACTTTACCCCACAGGAAAGCAAGGCTTAGAAAATATTGGAAATCTTCTAAAGCATAATTTCCTTCCACAGTTCGTACATTTAGACTTCTCACTATTGATTATGAAGTATATTCTAATCTTTTTTTTTAAATTGAAAAATCCTTATTTATATACATTGATCTTTATACCAAGAAGGCTGATAGAGGAGGGCTGACTTTCCAATCTTCCTGATCTTAATTGAGTTGTTTATACAGCATTTCAAGCCTGCTATCAATTAAGCAGTCAATCTGTGATATGTGAGTCCAGGAGGGAAATACAGTGATTTTTGTGTCAACTCTATTTGTGATAAGAAGTCAGTGTATGAGCTGCAGTGCCTGGGAAGTAGAAACACTTTGCCGCTGCTGCCTATGGCAGGTGTGTAGATGTCTGGTGCACGATGCCCCTTCGAGGCAGATCTCGCTGCACAGTCATGGTGGGGACCTCACCAGTGGTCATCAGATCACAATGGACATGAGCTGAAAGGCAATAGAAACCAGGGAATCTCAGCTTGAAGATGGATTTTCTTTTAGATAACACTGGCTCTGTAACTCTACATAGATCAGGGAATCTCTGCCTGAAAATGCAACGTCCCTTAGGTAACATTTGCTCCATAACTTCATAGACACCAACATATCTCAGACTGAAGATGGAAGCTCCTTAGATAATACTTATTCTAGAACTCCATAGAGACCAGGGCATTGCAGTGTGTATACAAAAATCCTTTAGGTTATATTTACCCTAGCACTCTCTGTTAACTTCGTATACCCTGATTTGCAACTTAACTCTGCCCAGTCTTGCTTCTACGTCTTCTATTGTAAACATTTTGCATCCCAAACTCATTTCAGTGTCTGCCTCCAGGAGACCTGGGCTGTGTTAGCAGGAACTGATGGGCAAGCCCCTATGTTCCACACAGTGCACAGAGAATAACCAGGAGCACTTGCATTTACATTTGGATCACAGTGATGATGAGTCCTCCAGTATCTCTCAAATTCTCACTGGGTCGTGCTGCAGCACTGACAATCTAGAAGGATGTTCAGCTCTGTAAACAGTAGAAACTGTGAGAAATCCAAAACGCTGCTGTGTTTGGAAAACAGAATGAAACAAAAATGTTTTGTCCTTTTGGAAGGAGCAAACCCATTTCCCACACCCTATTTTGACAAGCCTCTTTGCTGTCACCCTCTAGTGACACTAGATGTCAAACTGACAATCAATATTAACCCTGACACACTTGCTCATCTCCCTGATTCTGCCTATGTAATCAGCCTCCTAATTACCACATCCACTGGGGGTGAAGTTATCATTCCTGTCAAGGTTCCTGTAGCTCAGACTAGAATAAGGGGGTACTTAGAGGAAGGCATCATTGGATTAGGTGCTAGGATAACCAGCCTCATGTAGTCCCTAAGGGAGTGGGCAGGCTCAGGAGGTAACATAGCTCCTGCTAGTGTATAGGAGGAGGCTGCTATCAACCGGAGCCTACACACCCTGTACACTTGCCATCATAGGAAATCTTTCATTACACAAGATAGATATTTTAGGGGTTTTTTTTTCATACAAAAATTGACAAAAATTATGTTTGTTATACCCAACACAATAGTTTTCCTTGTGAATATATAGGCACACATATATTGTGGGATGAATACTTCATGCTGATTAACATGAGAATTATTACATTAGTTGAAGAAATTGAAGAGCACTGAGATTTAAGTGATTTTCCCAAAGTCATTTATAAGTATGTCTGGGCAGATCTGGGGGTAAGGACACTGTGCTCTGGAAGGCATTACTAGTTTTCTAATAAGTACAATTGTCATTCTATTTTATTAAAAACAGTTTTTAAGTTTCCCAGTGTTTCTTATGGTTTTGAACATGGTTTTTGATTGTATTTTGTTCCATTAGGTATATATAGATGACGAAGTTTCCACTTATGGATGTAAAGGGATGTGGCTGGTGAGACTGCTTGGATGTAAAGGGATGTAGCTGGTGAGACTGCTTGGAAGTCTCTTTGAAAAGAGATGCCAATGTTTCCTTCCTTGTTTCTCAAGTCACTTAAACCCTGAGAAAACTTTGGCAGTGACACTCTACAATTGGATGAGAGAGGAGAGAGGAGAGAGGAGAGCTTGATTCCAAGATGGCGGTGTGTGTCATCCACTAGTCCAGCTATGGGCTGCTTACCTCCAGGTTTCTTACCTATTAAGAGACATATACTCCTATCTCTTCTGAGATTTTGTTGCTCCCTTTTGGGTTTTTCTTCTGTGTAAGGACCTAGTCCTCAAGCCGGGCACAGTGGCGCATGCCTTTAATCCCAGCCCTTGGGAGGCAGAGGCAGGTGGATTTCTGAGTTCAAGGCCAGCCTGGTCTACAAAGTGAGTTCCAGGACAGCCAGGGCAATACAGAGAAACCCTGTCTCGAAAAACAAAAACAAAAACAAAAACAAAACAAACAAAAAAAAAGGACCTAGTCCTCATTAATAACAAACACTCGTCCATTGTACAGCAAACTTCTTTTTTGTGGTTGGAATAAAAGTTTAAAATGGATATGGATGCCATATAGTTGTGTTGAAATGATTATTAAGTTCTTCATTCCACTTCTGGAAGCATCTCAGGGTCTTCTGTTTAATCACTCAACTCTCACTGTTTCATGACACACACAGTCATACTTTTAACCAACATCCCTTTGATTGACAAGCGGTAAGCCCATGACATTTAGAGTTGCTGTCAGGGATGAAAATCTTTTAGTCTTTAGTTTCCTGTATTCTCATCAAAAAAAATGTCAGATTCCACCTCTTTGTATTTTAAAAGGCAGTGCAGCCTGCCTTTGTACTTCTTTCAGGAAAAATGAGAGGCTTATTCTCCGAGTGACGGGAAGATTTTAACTCAACCAGAGTGAGTGATTTGATCTCTAACCCATGGCATTTTGTTCTAAGGACACCCCAGCTCACTGATGCAATGAGTGCAGCAGTGGAGCAAATAGAGCCGAGAGCTAGCATATCTCTGGAGCATGTTTGCATCTGATTCGGATTACAATAAGCAATGTGGCCTGGCTGTGAAGTGCTGTATTTTCACAATTGACAGACTGAGCAGCCTGCAGCAATCAGCAAAGGGAAGCTTATTTTGAGCGAAAACATCCATCAGACTCTGATGAGCAGAGCCGAGCTGCAATCAGAGTCGGGCTCTTCCAAGAGTCTTCCATGGCAAACAGACTTTACGTGGATCAAATGGAGAAGGAATCACTGGTCATTTCTTTTTTTTAAAGCTTCATTTTCATGCACGGACAACATTAGAAACATTTTTTGAACATGAAAGGGCGAGAATCCACAGTCCTGTCATGAATTTGACTTTTCTGTTCTCATCAACTGGGAGACCTGAGTGTTGGCAGGAATCTGTTGTTCTAAAAAGGCAAGATAATAAGTTTCTAAGAAAGTTCTAGCATTCATTGCAAATATTTTATGCAGATGTGGTATTTTCAATGATATTTGGATGGAAGAATTGTACTGATGTAACCAATAGAATGTAGATTTTTGAACTGGTTTTCGGTCTTATCTATATGAGGTCTATTTCATGAGATTAAAAAATCGAAATGTCTTAGTTCTGTGAGCCTTCTACTCAGATATATATCATGAAAGTTCTGTAAGTTCAAAGTTTGTGATTTGATGTATAGGAAAAGTAGTTCAAATATGAATCTCTACTTTTCTCTTTTGATAGTGTGTCCTGCTGTGGTTGTGAGATTTTTGGTTTTGATAAATGCTAGGCTATCTGGAAATTTTGCCTACCATGGCAGAAAGAGACTTACAGTTACAAACTGGTCTCCATTTTCCTCATTAAAATTCTATTTTAGGCCTACCAGCTTCACACTGTGGCACCTGACACTGGAGCATGGTCTTGGGCCTGGCAGGCTCTTACATTTGGCTTCATGTTCCCTCCTACAGGGAGTTGTGGAGGAAAGCAAGGTAAAGTGGTGGGTTTATGGCATCCGAATTCTATTCAAAAGCAGGAGCTTTCTCTCATTTCCTTTGGATAGTTTTGGGATATGTCTTAATTTTTTGTGTTTGACCAATGTCTTCTATTTAAGTCCACAAGGATCAATTGCACCTCTTTATGGGTTTTCTGAAAACAAAACAAACAATTCTACCTGCCTGGCTCTTCAAACAAGAGAATGTTAACCACATGACTTATAATGACACTAGCTAGAAGAAGAAGAATATGCCTGCTAAGCAAGATAAGATTTCAGATGCATCATGCATGATCAATGATATGCTTCTGCACTGTACAACCATTGGAGATATGAACCAAATAGTCCAGAACCTAAGCAGAAGGCAATAGAGGTTGCTGTTCTGAAAGTGGGTGGGTGTGGCTCTCACTTTTTGATATTCTCCATGTCTTTTGTTTAAATCTTATTTAGACTTAACAAATGACTACACAAAGGCCCTGAAACACTCACTGGCTATATGAACAGTTTATTCAGATGCTCTTGCAATTACCACTGACCGAGAGGCTATGTGAGTTATCAGGTAAACTGTGCAGCAGCTTCTGAGAAAAGCGGAAGTGTCTAGGAAAAAAAAAACCCAACTTGCTACACCATCACCATTTTATATAGTGTTTCCTTAGATTCACCACTAGAATGCGTGAGTGGGGGGGGGGCTCATGGTAGTTATGAGAATCTGAGAAATTAAAATGGTAAATGGTAAATGCCAGAGGTTGCAATATGAAGATAGATGTTTGTGCTAAGTGTTTAAAAGCTGCAGCAACCTAAGCCTTCCTTCCAGATGCTCCTAGACTCCTCATTAAGGTTGAACAGGAAGTTGGAAGAACTTTCTCCATCAGCAATACCAGCCCCTTTTCCTCCTTAGGTGCGGACAGCAGGCCTAGTGGACTTAAATGATCTGTGGGATTTCTCACAGATCCCTTTGCCCCTCGGGGTGACTATTACATAGCAGCTCAAGCACAAATAATTCCAGAAGATTTCATTCCCTAGCCCTCATCCTCGGATTTATCTTGAGTGACAGTAGCCAGGAAACCTCAAGCTGTTCGTTTGGATAGGGTAGCATGGTGTACTTGGATGTAACTATTCTTTTTATCAAACCTCCTGTTATTTGCATTTATATGATATCCTTCTTTTAATGCTCTTAAAGCAATTTCAGCTTCACAGCACTTGTGTGAATTGGATAAGAAGAAACACACTTCATTTTGCAGTTGAGATAAAAGACATAAACTGTCAACAATTCTTCTCAACAGAATAGAATAGCGTAGAAGAGCAGAACAGGCAAGAGTGTGTGGTGTTTTCCCACATTGAGTTTTCTTAGGCGGATTAGTGAAGCAGATTATTACAACAGGTTCTCATATGGTTCAGGTATTCAGGGGCCGGCGTTCTTTGACAGATCTCTGCCAGCTTCCCAACATATACACACACGGAGCAGGTCCATGCTGTCCTTCCTTGCCCTCATCACAGGGCTGCAGGTTTGCTGAGCTCATCAGATTCTCAAAGGAGCAGGGCACCTCAAACCCTTATTTATTCAAGTTGAATCAGGATGCTTGTCTGAACATTCTGGCCACACAGCCAGAAAGCCCAATGCCAATAAGCTTTGAACAGGGCCCCAGGACTTAGATCTGAACACTAAAAGATTACAATTCTTGTGAACAAAGACATGCACTCCAGTCCCCCCCCCCTCTGTCTTATCCTTTCAGTTAAGCAGAGGAGCAATTTACTGAAGTCTTCAGGAGTTAGTGCTTCAGACTTGAAAGCTCAAGTGTGGGTCTAGAGAACGGATGCAGGGGACTAAAATAGTGGCTTCAATCTCAAGGCATTTTGTCAGTTGTCTTAAAATGAGAATCACATTTTAGATATTAGGCTACAAGAGTTTGGAAGTGAATGATTTGAAATGAAAACTAAAATAGTACAAAATATTAAAAATAAAAATAAAGAAATAGCACAAAACATTGAGAGAAATAATAAATACTAGGTTTAGACTTAAAAAAATCTATTCCAAGTGGGCCCTATTGCAGAAAATTGGGAGCCCCTGGCAGGAGAGAAATGTCCAGTCTAGGCACCAAATACCAGGTCACTGGGAATTGAAATATCTTATTCATTAGAACATAAGGAATAACACAGGATGGGAAAGACCACTTGATTTCATTGCTGGGAGAGACAAGTTAGAAAGTCTCTTCTAAAGCAATGAAGTAGTGAAGTTTTCCATCTGATCCAGCCTATGAAAGATGACATAAGGGGCTTTTACTCTGATGGGAGGGAACATTTCTGTTTCCTGACTACAAAGACAATGTGTTTAACAGGAAGGTCTATGGGACTGTCATTTCTTACATAGTCATCTCAGAATGGGAAGACAGCCCTGATTCAGTATAAGCTGATGGGTTGACCAGTTGTAGGATTTCAGTTACAACCCTCCCCCTCTTTGCCAGATCACGGTGTCTCCCTTTAGTAAGTATTCTCTTCAAGGTCTGACAGAGTCTTCTCGTGTTGTCAGCATTTGTGTGCCAGTTCTACATTGACGCATGTGGCTCCGCCCTCATAGAGGATTGCTTCACGGACGTTTATTTAAAGTGATAACGGTCTTTGCTCCGTGCCTTCTGGCTGGCTGCGCTGTCATTTAGGCCGGCGGTGGGGAAGTGATGTCGGTGGTGAGTCAATCGCTCTCCAGCCTCAATCTGTAAAGTACTATATTTGGGAAGTACCCTTTGGGAAGTACATGGTGTCTTTTTGAAGAGTTCCTTTTTAAATTTAACAGCATTTTTTTTCTGTAAATATATTGATACACACTTAGAGCACAGACTGTGGTGGCCTGGCAAGATCTGTGAATGTGTGTAAGGTTCATGCTGTGCTTTGTTTTGTATGGAGAAAGCTTTCAGGAAATTAAATTACAGTAAAAGAGCAGTGAGCTTTCTCATGCCAATACAATGCACAGGAACGCAAAGTTGTGGCAAATGATCAGTAAGGAAGAGAAATGTTGAAGAAACAAAGGAACATTTTAGCTTAGAGGTGGTGAGAGGTTTGTTTGTTTGTTTGTTTGTCCTTCCCAATGGCCAGGGATAACAGAAAGAAACCTCTCTGTGTCTCCCTTTCAGGGTCTTTGGGGTCCTGTTTCTCTTCTGTCTCCCCCCTCTTTCCATTTACAAACCAAAGTCCTGGTCTTTGATGGCTCTCTAGCACCATGACCCCAACACTCGGAGGCTGAGCAGGTAATGACCCAGTGACATTGATAAATGCACTGAGTTTCCCAGGGCCTTTCTCTTAGCCTGTTTCTGGAGTTACAAACCTAACCCAATCTGGCCCCTGTAACTACTGATTTAATCTCTTAACATTCTTTTCTTCACTCACCCTACTCAGTGTCACTGGCCTCTTTGGAGTACCTTAAATATGCCAGGCCTACCCCAGGATCTTTGTCATTCCTGCTTCCTCTGCCTTGGGTGCTCTTTCTATGGGTATGTGAGTACTTGGTTTCTTTTTTAACCTTCTGAACTCTTCAAAGAAGTTTTCAGGTGCATATGTAGACATGGCTTGTGTGTGTGTGTGTGTGTGTGTGTGTGTGTGTGAGAGAGAGAGAGAGAGAGAGAGAGAGAGAGAGAGAGAGAGAGAGAGAGAGAGAGAGAATGTGTCTGTGCAGGATATACCACAGTGTGTATGGAGGTCAGATGATAACTGTATTAGTTACTTTCCTGCTGATGTGATAAAACCCCATGACTGTGGCGACTTATAGAAAGAAGAATTGGTGTATGGCTTTAGAGGGAGAGTCTAGAGAATGGTGAGGGGCAGGGAAGCAGGCACGTTGGCAGGGTCTTTTACCATAAATACCAAGAAAGAAGGAATTGGAAGCTGGTGGAGGCTATGAGATCTTAAGCATTTCCTTTAGCAAGACCACCCCCCTCCTCCAAGCTGCTCACAAAAGCACCATCTACTAGAGAACAAATATCCAAATATACAAGTTGGTGGAGACATTCTCATTTAAACCACCACTGTAACTCTCAGGAGTTGGCCTGGGCTCTGCAGTAATCAGGCTTGTTACAGTAAGGACCACTACTTCCGGAGACATCTTGTCACCCCACATGGCTGCTTTCTTAACCTCCTGTCCTTTCTTCTTAAAGAAGTCTTTTATTGCCTGCCTCCAACATCCGTTCATGGTTGCATGACAGGCAAGCCTTTTAAGCACCAATGATTGGTGATGAGGACTTTTCGCTGGGATCTCTGCTGGGGCATCTTAGCTCTCCATATGCTCTCTCATCTCTACATGGCCTCTCTACATGGCGGATCACCCTGTAGGCCTTACTCTACCTGGTCCTCTCTCCAGTGGAAGAGCTAAGTTTCCCTCACATCACAGGTAAGCATGTTTGAAGGAGACAGTTCCTGGGCTTGGGAAGCCTTGGTTTGCTCACATTGTTAATCTCATTAGGCAGTCCGTGGCCAGGATCAGCATCAATGTGGGAAGAAAGCATATTTACACTTACAGATTAATTGAAGGCCACTAATGTAATAGTTTCCTCAGAGTGCCCTCTGGCCCAAATGATTCACACCCCTTTCGCCTGCTTAGAGAAGCATGAACGAAAGGCCTGCCTGCATCGCTGCTGAAAGCTCTCACCACAGCAAAGGGTGACTGAGAGAAATCTATATTACGGGAGTTCCCTGCACGGCTGCTTTCTGCTGTTCTTGCATAGGGGTTTATCCCTTAAATGGCTGCTCACACCTAATCTGAACACACAGTGATGATATATGTTTATAGGTTTAGTTTTGCTATATGTGAGCACTTTTTGTTCTGTTTGTTATCTTTGGAAGTTGGCTCTAGTATGTATGGATTCCCAGTCTGAGTCTCTCACACAGGAGGACAATGGATAGAGAAATTGGTGTCAACTTGTTTGGTCAGTTCATTGGCACACAGTTTATTCTTCTATCTGTACACATTCATGGATACAAAGGCAGCTATTTCCTTAGAGTCGGTACACATTATATTCTCTTCCAAGCCTTATAAAAATGCATGCATAAATGTATACTTAATACATGGAGAGAAAAGTGGGAGGAAAAGATAAAATATATTAGAATTCACTGCCTATTGAAGCACAAATATAACTTATACTTCTGGGTTTTGAAGAAAGACCTCTAGTAATGTTCATCAATGAAACACATTAAATTATAGGGTATTAGAAATTAATGGCTGGTGTACATTTTAAGCCATTTTATCGATTTGTTTTCCTTTTTTTCTCTCTGTTCTGATGTAATATTTTTTTCCAATTCTTTCCTCTAAGTTACAAAAACTTCTTCCTGGAAACACATATCATTTTTTAAAGCCTCTAAGACTCAGGTCTCTAGTGACAGTGATTTGAGGGTATGTGATTATTTTTTTATCCTGATTTTATTTGGCCTAAAGCTTCCCGATAAAAATCTTCACAGGAGGGAATTGCTTGTTGTCTTTATACGATACTGTTAGAGGTGGAATTAGCCACCTAACACACTCATGTTATAAAGTCATGAATCCAGAAGCCATGCATACGATTCAGCTAACATTTTCAAGAGCCACACCTCCTGCTATAGATGAAAGGCATTACAACAATGTATAAAAGTCATCAATAGATGGTTTCATCTAATATCTGTAGTAAAATTGCAAATGAAGCCACTGAATGCTGCATGATTAGCTGTGTGGAATGAAAATAGCTATTATTTGCTTTTATGGCTTCTGTCTAAGCACAAAATACAACAAAATACCACAGCCACGGGATAATTGCTGGCAGAATTCTGTGAGTGAACTTTAAATAAATAGAAAGAAGGAGGAAGGTTTAATTTTAAAGAGAGATATTTAAATAGTACATTCAAAGCACATGCTGAGAAGTGTCCCAAAACATATCATGAGACCTTTATGAATTATTAAAAACCAGACCACAATGTTATTCCTTTGTGTTAAGTATAACAATGATATAAATTGAGAGTATCTAGAAAGTTCTGTGGGATGCTGGGGAGACAATATGATCATGAAGTTGATTGCTTTTCTAAGATAAAATTGGTGAATAGAATAAATAGTAACACTTAATAGCATTTAATTAAAGTGCTGAGAAGTGTCCCAAAACATATCATGAGCACTGTTTTTCTTTGCTAAATATATTAATATTACTGACATTTTTTTCCTGGAACGATAATTGAAACCTTATTCAAAATTTCAAACAAGAGGAACTATATCCACTTTATCTTTGCCTCATTTAAGGAAGCTGAATGTTTGATTAGATGTTTTTTGTTTGTTTGTTTTGTATGCACAGACAGCCTGGTCTCCAGTTGAGCTGAGGTCTTAAACCCCAGTGAGACCTGGTGGTGGTAATTTCCATCTACATGGGGTACAAGGCGTTAGATAATGTCTCCTGAACCCATGGCTCCTGTCAAAGTTACCACCTCCACAGCCTCCACAAGAGAGGCTCCTGGCTAGCAGTCACGTAGACAATGTCCCAAGCTTCTGGCATTCTGGCTAGACTCTTCCCCACAGTTACCTAGCAACAGCAAGATAACAAGCCCACTATAAGAGGGACTGTTTGGCCCCTCCTGGCTCTCTAAGCTTTTACGTCTCTCTAAGCTTTCACCTTTCTTATTCTCTAGCTCTCTTTCTCTCTTTCCCTCCCCCCACCTCTATGTGGCCATGGCCAGTCTCTCTCTCTCCCTTTCTACCTTTTCTCTTCCCTCCTGCCTTTCTACAATAAAGTTCTAAAACCATCGACTGTCTCTGTTCATCAAGGCCCGCTATGCTTGGACGATGGAATAGGCTTTCTTCTAATGAGTCGCTTCCAACCTCCATCAGAAGGTGGTCCATCACATAATCAGCCACCAAACGCAGACACTATTGCATACACCAGCAGGACATTGCTGAAAGGACCCTGATATAGCTGTCACCTGGGAGGCTTTGACAGTTCCTGTCAAATGCAGAAGTGGATGCTCACAATCATCTATAGGGCAGTACACAGGGTTCCCAATGTAGGAGCTAGAGAGAGTACCCAAGAGCTGTAGGGGTCTGCAACCCTATAGATGGAACAACAATATGAACTAATCGGAACCCCCAGAGCTCATGTCTCTAGCTGCATATGTATTAGAAGATGGCCTAGTTGGCCATTATTGGAGAAGAAAGGCCCTTGGTCTAGCAATGTTTATATGCCCCAGTACAGGGAAATGCCAGGGCCAAGAAGTGGGAGAGGGAGGGTAGGGGAGCAGGGCGGGGGGAGGATATAGGGGACTTTTGGGTAACACTTGAAATGTGAATGAAGAAACTCTCTAATTAAAAAAAAAAAAAAGAAGGCCTTCCTGTGCTCCAGTCATGAACCGGACTAAAGACTCTCACCTGCGCAGGAACTACCCAGTGCCCCTCTTTCCCTCTACCCTCTCTTCCCTTATCTCCTTGGCTGAGTACCTCCCTGGGGCCCCTATTCTGTTCTTAGCTCCTCTGTCATATCCAGCATGGGATGCCAGAGACTGAGAACCTGGTACTGGGAGGTGGGGGGGTGGGGTGGGGGTGGGGCTGCCCCTTGTCTACCACCTGCCATGTGGGGTCAGTGGCTTAACACAGCCAGATGCCCACCTAGGCCTCTGAAAAGTGTCCCACAGTCCTCCTGCTTCCGTCTGCCCAGAGCATGGGAACTCTGGCAGGACATGGGCACTTTTTCCTACTCCCCTCTTCCCCTACACCCACGGCCCCACAGTTGGTCAAAATGGGAATTATAAAAACAATAAGGCATTGAATTCATCTTGTCTAAAAGGTCATGCTTATATTTCTTTAAGTTTTTTCTGCTCTGTGGACTGCTTGCTTCAATCTGTTTTCATTGGAATTAGTCTCTCCTTCCTCCCTAGAAGGACCTCATGGTTGATGACAAAAGTTTGCTAATCATTGAGACTCAGATATGTGTTCTCTCTTGTCATAGTTATGGTTCGAATTTTTTTTTTTGGTTGTGAAAAGAAAGTGATCCAAATTTTCAGAAAGTGAAGGAAAAAGAATATTATTCTAGGAGTATATGCTGAATGTAAATGATCTTTCTAGGCATGGCAATTTAGGGAACAAATAGAGTTGTTAATGTTCAGTCATCAATCATTTGTTATCTATGACAAAATGGAAAAACTTAATATTCACATTGAAGCACAAAAAATTCTGGATAATCTAAAATCTTGGAGAATAAAAACAGGGCTGGAGGTATCATTCTTTTGTTTTATTTTTTCAAATGCCTTCTACCCTTTTTGGGCTTGTAACTTTATTATAATATCTCTTTCTTCCCTTTCTCTCTTAAATCTTCCATATATCCCTTCCTCAGTCTTCTTCAGATTCATGGTCTCAATTTTCACCAAATATTATTGTATGTATACATTCATATTTCTCCTACTCTCAGAACCCATTAGTTGCCATTAGCTCCTGTGTAGCCCTTAGGCATGTGGTGAAATCCAGAGTTCTCTCCAAATCAAATGCCCTGTGTGTTTTCATCTTTTCTCTAAATTCAATCCTTCCTTCCATCACTGTCTTCACTTCTTTCTGGGATTACTTTACTCCCACCCAATAAGTTAAAACCTTTGTCAGGCTGGAAAAAATTTTTTTCTTTTAATTTTTTTTCATACAGCCTGAAAGATAGGGCATCTATTCTAAGCTTGCATTGTGACATTCTTTTTTTCTTCTTTATTATCTTTTTATTATTTAAAAAATTAGACTTACATATATTCACATTTTTTTGATCATAGTCTTCACTCCCTAAGTCCTTCTCGATCTTTTCTCCTTTCTTCCCTACCAAACTTTAAGTTCTTTCTAAAAAAGAAAAAAAAAACCCAAAAACAGCTTCAAAGCCAAGACATTATAAAACCACATCCAAACCAAACATGAAACTGTGACCAAATAAAAGCACGTGTACACAAAAGTAGAGTTCAGATATGTTTCTCAACTACTCGGGAACCTGAGGTCTGGCCTGGAGTGGTTGATATGTCCAGTGTTACTATACTAGAGAAAATTGATCTTTCCTCTCCCAGCAGGTATAAGTGACACTTCCACAAGAATTCTATCAAGATGGTTTACTAAGAATTCTCTTTCTTTGATAACTAACTGATTTCATCATGTTTCTTTTCTATCCACATACTCTTTTATTGCACATTGGCTAACATCTGTAGCAGCTGTGGCCCTGTTAAGAATCCAGTGCCATTGATGTCCTCTACTGAAGAAGTCTTGAATGAAGCCACTTTGCTTGTTGGGCTTACTTATGTAGCATTCATTTGAAAGTGGCTAATGGTCAGCTAAGGACCTGTGTGTGCACTTTCTGTCCATATAGCCTGGCTTTCTTGTAGTATAGGATTCTCAAGGATAGCAGCACTTCAGTCACAAGACTTCTTATGAGCTAATATCACAGGTTTCCCTATGTGTTCCACTGAGCAAGAATGAAGAGGTATTAAATTCCACTACCAAATAGGAGAAGATGTTTCTGATGCCTCTTACCTACCAAAGGATGAAAGTAATGGGAAAACATATCAGCATGTGGCTTAGTGTCAAAGAGTACTTCTTATACTGCAGGTCTAAATGCTTGAAGGCAGAACTAGTCCAATTTAATGAAGACCATTCTATCTTTTCACCCTGCCATCTTCTCTTGCTGACTCTTGTGATAGCATCATAGTACCCTGTAATCTTATGAAGAGAAGGCTATCTAGAGAGTTCTCTGAGCTCAGAGGGGGAGGGATTTGATGGACAAATCCCCAGTAATTCCAAGGTCTCTCATTCTTTGTGTAATGTCTAGCTTCTGGTCTCTATATTCGCTCCCATTTGCCATAGAAGGAAGCATCTTTAGTGATGACTGAACAAGTTATATTTTGCTTTGTTATATTAAAAAAAAAAGAAAGGATAAAGGAATGAATGGATGCATGAAAACTTAGCCACTAAAGCATGGTGACACTTTAAATTTACTTTCACTCCTTCCCATCTAAGCTTTCCTAGATGTCCTCTAGCCAGAAGTGATGTCACTCGCTATTTCCTTACTGTGCTTGTGAATATGTTGGAGTGCTTTGCACTGGGGACAACAGTCATGTCACTGTACAAAGGAGATAGATACATTAAAAAGACTTTAAGATTCCATCTTACACTTAATGGATTCCAAGAGCTACCAGAGATACCTGCCCGCAGGAGTTCTAGTCTGTTCTTTTCACAATAGCAAGGAAATGGAATCAGCCTAGGTGCCCATCAATTGATGAATGGATAATAAAAAAATGTGACACATACACAATGGAATTTTATCCAGCCATAAAGACAAGTAAAGTCATTGAATTTGCTGGTGAATTGATGGAACTGGAAAAGATTAAGGGATATAGCCTAGTCTCTGACAAGTACTATATGTTCCCTCTTCTCTGTGGATCTTGATGGTAATTGCATTGAATCTGTAGTGTTTGAGTAAATATCCTGTGTCTTGGTTAGGTTCACACAGAAAGCTGCCATATTGGGCTGTGTATTATCCTTCTTTTCTATAATATTCTTGGTCTTTGATTGTCTTTCAGAATTTCCCCATTTTCAAAAGTGTACCAAGCTTTTCTATATAAAACACTATAAATAACCCCCAAACCCTTTGTTTCAAACAAAGATTAGTTATAAACGTAGTTTCTAGGTTTTTTTTCCCATTCTTTATTACTGAATCCACAATAAAACTCTAGTCCTTGAGTCTCTCACTATATCCAGACTATATTTAACAAGCATTTGTTTTATTAAGTGCAGTGAAAAAGATAACCAGTCAAAAGGTTGTTAATTTTTCTGAAACACTGTGTTCCTTTGGCTTCTGGTACAATAATTACCGAATTTCCTTTTCCCATACATTTTTTTTTTTTTTTTGTATCTTTCTCCGGTTTGTGACACTTAAGCTCCACTGTTCTTTTGGGCTGTCTCCTAGGTGCTCAGATGTTCTTAAACTAAGCAGGATGTCAGGCGTTCTCATTTATTTTCACTGCCTCAATAACCATTTATATGCTGATTTACCCTCCAGTGTGTATCGCGTCTGATCTTCATACCAATATATTCAAATCTCTCGATATCTCCTCTTGGATGCATCTTGTTAGGCACCTCAACATCAGCATCTCTATAGCTGAACTCTTCATTTTTCCCCATTGTCCTTCTCATCCTCTATATGTTCCCCCATCACACTCTTCTGAATCATTAAGAATGTCTTGCTTCTTGAGCTGAGGCAGTAGGAGTTACCCACCAAACTTCTTCCTTCCTAGTGTTTTATATCCAATCTTAAACAAAAACTTCATGCATGATAACTTTTAATTACCTCTTAAATGCCCCAATTTCTCCTTATTGCCACTTCTGCCATCCTGATTTAGGCCACCCTTATCTTTTCACCAGCTTAAAGTTCTTTAAAAAATTTCTCACTGTCATTATTTCTTAACTGTTCTCCAGTTCCTTCTGTGTCCAGCTTCCTGAGTTCTGAGAGCATAGTTCACCACATTGGTCCTATACCACTTCTTTTGATGACAGCTTAGCCTACTATTTGATTCCCCCATAAGTCTGTTCACTGTGATTTAGAACATGATTGTTATAATACTGATTTTCTTAACATAGCCACATGCCATTACTGAAATGACCCTGAGAATATTTTAGACTAAGAGTTTCTTGTATATTATTGACCTTGACCTCTGAAATACATGGGAAATTTCTTGTCCCTGACTAAGATCTTTTCTCGGGCCTCAAAATGTCACATATTTTTTCACTCAAAATATGTGTTGGAAAAGTTCAACATGTTTACTGTATAAAGAGTGGTTCTGTTTCACATCATCTAGAATTAGGCAAATGCATAGCTCCAAGGCAGAAGATAACATTTCCTGATATAAATAGCTATCATTTGAGATTTATATGAATGTATAAGTTATCATTAGGAGGCAATGTTTAAAGAGAGACATGTAAAATGATATTAGTCGCACAGCAATGCGGGGGAGACTTTAATCATAAAATCACTGCTTGTGCACGTGCTCTGGTTTAGGTTAAGAGATACAGGAACACTGTTTATATTTCCATTTCAAATTCTGTAGGTGCTGACACAGAATTCTCAGAACAAAAGAAGCCCTGAGCTTCCCTCTAGGCTGAGATAAAGCTGTCGCTGACAAGGAAAATCTTCATAAAGCCTAGTGTTTGCTTTTGTTTGATCTGCAGGTCTTCATCTATCCCTTGTCTCTTCCAAATCCAATCCCCAGACTTATCCCCAGGTTCTTAGCTGAACATCTTCCAGGTTCTGATCTCCCCTTCTTCTCTGACCCCCAACTCCAACAGTTCATTTAGACCTTCTCCTTCAACCTATCCCCACTCCCATCCCAATATTCCAACCTCCAATATCAGCAGGCCTTTCCTGAGAACATGCCTGCCATGCAGGCCAGGGAAGCAGACAGTCTAACTGCAGATCTTCACCCCTCCCTTCTCTCCCCTACATCCAGTCCTCCAATCTCACTCCCAGCTCTGTAGCAGATCAACTGCTGTGGCCTTCATTCCTTCCCTGCCCCCATCTCCAGTGCATCATACACATCTTCCCCTCTACACTTCCTTTCCCCAACTCCTTGCTTTATCCCAGACCCCAACTTCAGCAGGCACTTCCTGGGAACCTACATCCACACACTTACAGACACTTGATTTTTGATAAAGAAGCCAGAAACACACACTGGAAAAGGACAATATTTTATTTTCTTTTTAAAGGTTTAAAAAAAATATATATATATCCCTGATATGCCAGGAGAGAGCATCAGATCCCATTACAGATGGTTGTGAGCCATCATGTGGTTGCTGGGAAATTAAACCAAGGACCCTGGAAGAGCAGTCAGTGCTTTTAAGTGCTGAGCCATCACTCCAGCACCAGTATTATCAGCAAGGGATGATGGTCAAATTGGATGGTTGCAGGAGAAGAATCTGAATAGAGCTATTCTTATTACCCTGAATAAAACTTAGCTCCAAGTAGATCTAAGACCTCAACATAAAAACAAATAAACGGAATCCAATAGAAGTGCAAGTGGGAATAGCCTTGAATGCATTGGCACAAGAAAAGGCTCTCTGAGCAGAATACCACTAGCCCATACACTAAGATCAACCATTAATAAATGGGACCTCATGAAACTAAAAACTTTCTGCATGGCAAAGAATACCATCATTCAGACAAAACGCTAATCTACAGAATGGGAAAATATTTCTCCCAATTATACACATCTGATAGAGGGCTAACATCCAAAATATATAAGGAACATAAAAATCTAGATACCAGCTGGGCGGTGGTGGTGCATGCCTTTAATCCCAGCACTTGGGAGGCAGAGGCAGGCAGATTTCTGAGTTCGAGGCCAGCCTGCTCTACAAAGTGAGTTCTAGGACAGCCAGGGCTGTTCAGAGAAACCTTGTCTTGAAAAAACAAAATAAAACAAAACAAAAATCTAGATACCAAGAAAACAACCCAATTAAAAAATTGGGTACAGATTTAAAGAGAATTTTCAAGAGAGGAAACTCAAATGTCTGAGAAACACTTAAATGTTCATCATCCTTCGTTATCAGGAAAATTCAAGCCAAACTATTTTGAAAGTTCATCTTACACCCATCAGGAAGGCTAAGGTTAATATCAAAAATGATCCTCATGTTGGTGAGGATGTGGAGTGAGAGAAACATTTATTGATTGCTGGTGGGAATGCAAACTTATACAGCCACTGTGGAAATGAGTGTGGCAGTTACTCTGGAAGATGGAAGTCAATCTCTCTCAAGATCCAGATATACCTCTTTGGGGAAGAAACCCAATAGACACTACATTGTTCCAAAAAGGCACTTGGTCAACCATGAGCATCACTTCTCTATTCATAATAATCAGAAACTGGAAGCAACCTAAATGTCCATCAAAAGAAGAAGAGATAAAAAGGTAGTATATTTACACATTTAAGTATTACTCAGACTCCCATGATGTTTTGAAATTTATAGGTAAATAGAACTAGAAAAAAAAGTCACCTTAAGTGGGGTATCCTAGACTAGAAAGATAAATATAGTGTGTATTCATTTAGATGCGTTTATTACCTGCTAATTCAATGATAACCAAGCTATAATTGGTCAAACTACAGAGATGAGGTATAGAATAATGGACTGGGGGGGGGGGCAAATAGATATTGTATGAAAAAGAAATAGAAAAATAGTTATGAATGAATAGAGAGGTTGAACAGGAAGGTGAGGGAAGAAGGCATTGAGAATCGAATACAGAGAGAGAGAGAGAGCTAAAATTTTATGAAAACCTTGACTGTATTATGTTTCTAAGCTGTCCCTCAAATGCTCCTTAATTATATATGTGTATATATATATGTATGTATATATATATATATATATATATATATATATATATATATATATATATCCTTCACTGTGATATCACAGTGCTGCATTGAAACATCACTGTGCTTAAGGAGATATATATATATATATATATATATATATATATATATATATATATATATATCTCCTTAATTCAATTATGTATATATACGTTAAAGGAAATCTCCAAATAATGGAGGCAGAGTTCCAACTGGCCATCTTTTGTCACCAAATGAAACTTCCAATACTGGTATTGGGTTTCATCTAATTGACTTCTTTGCAAAAGGGAGAACCCACAAACAACCCAGGCTGTTCCCAGGACTATAGGTTTCTCTCCACAAGGACCGTAAGTCTCCATTGCTGAAGACAACACCTACACAATTCATTGAACATGAAGAAGTTGAGCTGGTGTTGACTACTACGTTCTAGAGTCTTTGCTCTATGAAAAAGTCCTCCTCATGCTACTCTAGTAGAAACATAAACACCTACACATCCACAAACACTTTGGTCTACAATGATATCCTGCCTACAAGATATGCTAGGGCAATGGTGGCACAAAGCTTGCAGGAGTAAAGAACTAATATCTGACTTGACTTAAGGCCTACTCCATGAGATGGAACTCATACCTGGTACTGATTGGGTGATCAAGAAGCAGAGTCTAAACAGCCTAGGGACCTAGGATAAAACCAGATGCTACCATTCTAAACCAACCATCCACTGAACCAACCAAATGGGCAAAAAATTAAATATAAAACTAGCAGTAAAATGACTCCTAATGACATTTTGCTATAGCCATATTGTTGGGGTAAATCTCCAACCCAAATAAGCCTGGGCAATGAAAACACAACTCAATTAATATGAATACAAGCTGTGTGCCTAGATTGGGCAGCTCTACCACTATACTACTGTAAGGCCCCAACTCAATGTCTCCCAGACCCCTAGAAACAAAGCCAGCATGAAGTTCTTTGTTCTCTCACCTTCAACCTGAGAAGCCGATGACCACTGGGTGACCCACCCAGGCGCCTGACTCATTGTGTAAGAGACCAGGAATGTTTGCCAAAGATAGACTGTCACTCCTCCGTCAGAGATGAGCTCATCACCCCCATTCTTATAATATTTACTCAGCTTCCCCATTCCTTGTGGAATATTTGCCAAAGATAGCCTGTTACCCTTACATCAGAGATGAGCTGAAACTCATCATCCCCGTTCTTATGATGTTTACTCAGCTTTCCCATTCTTTGTGGTCTTATCCTCCCCTTTCTTTGTGGGTTTTTCCTTCAAAAACCCTCAACGGCAACTGTTAGGGGTCGATCTCCTCTGCCCCTGTGCAAGTTATGAGCTCGGCCTCAGCATGCTGATTCCAGAATAAACCTCATGTGATATTGCATCAAGAACATTTTTTCTTCGGTTATTAGGGCATCGTCTCATCCCGGGACTTGAGAGAGAGTCTCCCCATTACAGGGGTCTTTCACTACCATCTTCTCCATATAAGAGACCCCTTATAACTTGCAGTTTTACCTGGCCATATGCTTCTGCTCAGCCTTCCTTCCACCTCCTCCTGTGCATCCTCTCTCTCCCCCAACTTTCAGCTCCACTTTCCCTTCCTCTGTCCAATCACCAGTTCTTGCCTTTATTTTACAAATTAAAGTGGGAAGGTTTACAGGAAATCACCTGAGTGCTGACTCATTCCTTGTTCGCAGCCCCTTACAGAAAAAGGGAATTGGCATCAAATTACAAATAGCCCCAGAGCTATCCGCAACACCATATATCAATAGCTTGCTTAGCTATTACTAGAGAAGCTTCCTTCTTCAACAGATGGGGACAAATACAGAGACCCACAGCTCAACATTATGCAGAGAATAAGAGACCCTAACTCAACCCTAATTGGGATGTCTCTATCAAATCTCTCCTCTCGGGGCTAAGGAAACCCTGTAGAAGAGGAGGCAGAAAGAGTTTAAGAGCCAGAGTGGATGGAAGACACCAAGAGAATGATCTTCTAAATCAACATGATCAAGGTTCATAGGCACTCACAGAGACTGAGGCAGCATGCACAGGACATACAGCAGTGGGATTCTGGTGCTGAAAGAGCAAGAGGACACCCCGACCCCATCCCTAACCCCTAAGCAGTCTCCAATTGATAGCAACTGGCAAAGGAAAATTTAGTTTTCTACAAGGGACTCTTACTGGGGAAAGAAATATCCTAATGTGTAGGCTGCATGTCCAGCAGTACATAGCAAACAGGAAAATGAACCCAAGGGCATCTCTGGATGTCCTGTACTCATGTCAGGCCTTCCTCTCTCCCTATATAGTTTGATCATATTTTACTTACATATTTTTTCTTCTCTTTTTTTACCCCACAGGTTCTTTGCATATTTATGGCTTCCTGTTTAGCGTTTTTATGGGATTCCAAAGTGAGTGAATGAGTGTATTTCTGCTTCTTGAGCCTTTTCTTGGGCTCTTTTCCTTTTGTGTGTTTTGTCCTATTCTGATCTGTTAGTTTTTGTTATATCATATCATATTAGTGGTAGAGGATGTGGGGAGGAAATGGGAGGGATAGAGGGGGTGGGAAAATATAATCAAGATATATTATGTGAGAAAAATATCTATTTTCCATAAAAGGAAAACAAAGATATGCATGACCTAATTACCACAGGATTTTCATTCTAGATGCCCCTATACACCAAGGCATTGTTTTATCTTCAAATAATGGTTCTTACAAGAAAGGCACCAAACAGTGATGTGTTTCACAGGTGAGGCTTTGAGGAAAGTACATACAATTTCTGGTACTGTTGGAAAGAAATGTGCTATTTTTAGATAAATTTGAAAGTAAGGGCAGATGCTTTCTGATGAATTCTGGAAGGCAAACTCTTGGCAAAACATTGCAAATTGTTGAAATACATAATAAAATCAAGAGAAAAAAAGAAATGTCATCCCTAAATAATTTGATTTTATTCACTGACTGGTACAGGTGCACGCAAACACATATCTTTGAAGTGTACCTACCCCACTTAAAAACACTTTGGATCCAGTGAACCTATCAGTTTGTGCAAAACTGCCAAAAGCACTATCAAGAAACAGGCAATATAAATAAGCAACTCAAAATCTCAAGGTGAAATCTCATGTCTTGTGATTGGGCAGTTGTAGACTGCATCACACAGGTCTACTTTTCTGGGACAGTGACATCTGACTCTCCAAGCCACTTTCCTTTTGGGTGAGCATGATACTTTCTGTTCTATGTGGATATTTGAGCAGGCATCCTTCTCTTCTCCTAATGAGCACCAGAGTCTCCCAGTGTGTAAATTAAGCTCTTTTGGAATCCACTACCAGGCCACAAGGGTGTCATGCAGTGCACTGAAGTAGTAATTTACTAAATGGTACCCTCATGGCCTAAGAGAGTTCATTTAGCTTCCCAAATGCCTACCTTAACCAGGCAATGGTTTATGGTCTGGAGAACCTAATGAGTGTTCAATTATACTATTACATTTAGAAAAGGAGACTCATATATCCCCAGGAATTTTGGATGTGCTGCATATATGCTTTAGCTCAAACTCAAGTTATTTTTAGACTTTTGACTCCCACCATTTATTTCCACTGGGCTGTATAAGTAACCTTCTCTTCCCTCTACTTAAGAATTCTACTGGTTTTACCAGCCAAATGTCATAAATTTGACTTCATTCAAAGAACTGATTGTTATTGGAAAGGTGATAAACATTGAAAAACATCTATCACTTGGTCTCACTCTCTCACAGGAACAGATTTTTTTTTTAACCTGGAAATTAAAACATTGACACCAGAACATGGCTGTTTTGCAGTGGTCACGGTACAGTGTCCTCCATGTAGATCTTCTGCTTTTGTTCAGCAGTGATAGGTATTCTCTTCAACTTCTAAAAGACTGTGTTAGCCTATTGTATCCAAAAATTTCAAAATCATAGTTAAAACTTAAAGAAAATGAATCCATATAGCTTAAGAATATGATGTGAAGGTGTTTCCCATGGTTTGTGGGCCTTTGAGTTACAAGACAATAGGCCAGTGTTTTCCTTGCAATACATAGAAATGGTCAGGGTGCTGTCATTTTTATTTTCTCTAGGTGGCAGCTTAGCTCTACCTCAAAACATTGTCCTTTTGGTATTTTTCTCACTGACATTTCAGTTTAGAGCTAGTACCGTAATACACAACAATATGTAAAATAGCCACAGCCAAACATGAGCTGCCTGCCTTTAATGTCTTGACAAGGCTTTTCATGTAGCCTTGCCAGACTGCTGATTTTAATAGAAGGACTTGGATATAACAGTATTTTTAAAAAAGAGCTCTTATTTGCCATTTCCTCACATGAAGGTCAATAACTCTCTTTTATGATCAGGCTTCAGTTACAAGGCAGCAGAACTGTTCCGGGCTTTGGACATTATTTGCATGTATTGAGCCGGTTGTCATGCTATTGAGTTACATCGGAGATGGTTTTCACTTCTTCTCTATTATAGTTCCTGGAGCAGCTGGTCCGAATGTCACCGTACCCTCGTCTGTTCAATGAGAGTCCAAGTGCCTCCTTGAGAACTATGAAAACAGCAGCTGAGAACAAGAGGAAGCAAAGGTTCAATGTTTTCCATCATTAGCTCAGGGTGCAGCTATTGCAACCCTTGGGGTAAAAAAGTCTGAAGACATTTAGAAGAATTTATCGTTACAGTTTATTGAAATGTACTCTCTCTCTCTCTCTCTCTCCCTCTCTCTCTCTCTCTCTCTCTCTCTCTCTCTCTCTCTCTCTCACACACACACACACACACACACACACACACACACACACACAAGAGCTGGCCAGCTCAGTGTGTGTGTGTGTCACAAGAGCTGGCATGCGCAGTGCGTGTGTGTCTCACAGTGTGGAATGGATGTCAGAGGACACCTAAAGAAATCAACTCACTCCACCCACCATGAGTCTCAGGGATCAAACTCAGGTTGTTTGGTGTGGTTCCTTTTTCCTTGGAGCCACTTCACTGGCCCTGACACTTTCGACTATTGAAACTGGAGACAGAAGCGTTGCTAGCAGCACCTAGGATGCCAGTAGAGCCTAAGGACACTGTTAAGAACCCTTCAGTGCAGACGGCAGTTTTTCACAACAAATGTGTCCAGCACAAATGAGAGTTAACCTATGGTAAAAGAAAAGAGCGACAGATGACAAGTACGGAGAACAGAACCAAGCTTATTAATCAACACAAAATGCATATTTAAGTAGGTTACTGGAGGTTATAAATATCATCACGCCCTTTCTGAAAAATCCTTTGGAAAAAATTTTTCTTGTGATTAATTCAGTGACAGATTTCTCATGAAATGACGACTCTTTCGAGTTGCTCCACCTGTTTCCACTCACATAAAAAAAAATAAGCTGCGTCCTTGAATCTTATTTTCTTAATTAACAACAATGTTCAAGTCTTATTTTGCATATCTACAAACTCAGGAAACCTCTTTATGAGAGCCACTGTTTACTGAATACACAGAGTTAGTCTGCACAGCTGTCAAGGTCTGTGTTCGGGGTTTCTTGCCTTCCTGTTTTGTGAGTCAGTTTTATTAAAACAGGTTTGAGGTGTCTCGAGTTTATCAGTCTTATTGACTATGGAATATATTAATTAAAATTATTGAAAAAAAATCAAGGTTTGATCGTATTGAAGTTCCTGAAGGATTTAGTAAAAGAAGTGACTTAATTTATCATTGCCGGGAGCCTGGGAAACAATGACAAACTTGTTTAGTGTCCTGAGCCTGTGCAGCTGGCACAATTCATCATCGTGTTCTGCCTGAGGAGCCATTGTAGGGCATAATTAAGAGTACTCACTATATATGGCTTCGTCAGGTACCCTGACATTTAATAAGCTGATATGCTACGATTTCTCCGTTACCTTTTGTTCTCCTTTGATCAATTATCTTTCAAATGACATCTTATTTTAAGCCCTTCTTCATAAAATGGATTAACTTGGAGTAACTTCTGTTGTAAGGAAGGAACCTGCAGAAGCCCCAGGGCACCATTGCAGGAGCTCAGCCTTCTACTGAAGAAAGTTTGTCACCTCTGGAGTAGGCTCAATGGGCTTGCTTCAGTCACTGCCTTTTGATTCTTAGATATCCACATGTTCATCTTGCAGTGGGGGGTGGGGGAGGGAGGGGAATGATTCTTCTTTGACTTCAAACCCTTTCTAATTAGAATCTGCTTTCTTTGCTCCGCCCCTCCCCAACAAACTTTCTCTCTCTCTCTCTCTCTCTCTCTCTCTCTCTCTCTTTCTTTCTTTCTTTCTTTCTTTCTTTCTTTCTTTCTTTTTTTCCGAGACATGGCCTCTCTGTATAGCCCTGGCTGTCTTGGAACTCACTTTGTAGACCAGGCTGGCCTCGAACTCAGAAATCCGTCTGCCTCTGCTTCCCAAGTGCTAGGATAAAAGGCATGTACCACCACACCCGGCTCCACTTTTTCTTTCTTTCTTTCTTTCTTTCTTTCTTTCTTTCTTTCTTTCTTTCTTTCTTTCTTTCTTTCTTTCTTTTTTGTTTTTTGTTTTTAAAGGCAAAATTATTTTATTACTTTCGTGTATAGGCATTTGCTTGCATGTGTGTCTGTGTACCGTGTATATGCCTGGGGCCCATTGGGCCCAGAAAAGTATCAGAAACCTGAGAGTAGGCAGTTGTGAGCTGCCATATAAAGGTTAGGAATTAAACTCTGGGTCCTCAGGAAGAGAAGTCAGTGCTTTTAATCACTGAGCCATCTCTTCAGCCCACTAGCAAACTAAATGATGTTTGTTTTCTATAAACCTTGTTTTCACTTCCCATTTTATTCCAATTCCTAAATAATTTACATCTTCTACTTTTATTCTTCTCTGACCACTGTGTTTGGCATAATATCAGTTCTATATGAGAAGGTCCGTTCACTCTCAGCTTGCTCTATTTCTCAATGCATGTTGACAAATGTGTTCTCCCTTTCTTCATGTACATTTTCTCCGACCTTTTCTCCTTTCTCCACTGATGATTCTCATCGTTTTCTCTTTGAGTGATGGATCCTCAGTACTGAGCTTCCTCAAGCTTCTCTCTGAGCTCCCTAAGTTGCCTTCCTCATACCCATGACTTTAGAGTTTATACATGTTATATCTTTAGGCTAGCTCTCTTCTCCAGATCTGTACACCATTCCTATCCCAGTAGGATTTCTTGGATATCCACTCTTCTCATCTAGTGTCTTGCTTCTCAGGAGATAGCGTGGTCTGTTGGTTCTAATGAAAAGCTTGGTGTTCATCCCTCATTCTCTACCTTCTCTCACTGTCCATGACTCCTGGAAGACACCCTTGTCTGTATTTTCTCAACTCCCACACTTTGTATGTCCATACTTCACAATTCCTTCTATGACAGTATTTAGCTGAATCTCCATCACTTTTCCTTCCACGAGGTTCCTCAGTTATCTGGTTCTGTTCTTGTCTGGGCCTCCATCTGTATCTCTACAACAATGGTGAGTCCAGCCAAACTGTTAAGAAAGATCTTGAAGGTGAGAAGTCCCATTGTAGCAAATAGCATTGGTGAGTGTTGAGATGTTAAATGATATCAAATTGATTGCATGTCTTTCCTGCTTACAACTGTCACATGAAAAACTATTGCATTCTGAATGCAAATCCCATGTCATGCCCTTGGACCTGTCTGTCTCTCCAGTGTCATCTCTCTTACTTGCCTTCTCTCCCATGAATAGTTTATGGTATTGACTTGTGGGGTGTGGAGTGGTCTTATTTTTTCCACCTGTGGAGCTTTTATCTTATATTTTTAAAAATTACCCTTTCAGCTTTTTAAATACATGATCTTTGTGTTTTATAGATATTACAAATCATAAAAAATATTCACCCAAGACTGCATTTACATTTCAGTATTTTCAGTCTTATTTATTGTTACTTATTTGTCTTCTATCTCACTAGAATTTAGGCTTTCTGATGACAATTTTCTTGTCTGCTTGCCTGGGAGCATTTGGTACTTAATGCAGTATTTGATGAAAAAAAAAATAGATAATCAGCATCATATGTAGGAGAGACCAAGATAAAAGACAAGCACAGACACTCTCATATATACTTCTTAGTTTTTAAAAGAAAGATATTACTCAGTAGGAGGATGTGATAAATGGTATCTAATATGCAAGGATTAATGTAGAAAATTGGTTGGACGGGGAAGTGACACCTAGAAAACAGAATGAGAATATGGGTAGAAGCTAAAGTAGAGACAAAAGAATTATACCTGCTCGGGAGCTGGTGCGCTGTGGCTTGCAGATGTTGGTCAACTAGAATTGAATGACAGCCTTTTCAGAATATGACATTCTTTTCTTTCAGTTTTGAAATTATATCATTTTCCTTTTTTTTTGCTCCTACAAATCTCATATACTTCTCCTTGGTCCCTTTTAAATTCATGGGCTCTTTTTTGAACACACACACACACACACACACACACACACACACACACACACATTGTATCACTCCTATGTATGTTTATATCAGATTTATTTTCTTTCTTTTCTCCTTTTTGTAGTATGTAACTAATCTATACTGTAAGAGACATGAAGAACACTTTGAAAATTAAAACTACTGTATGGAAATGTTTTTGTTACTAACGGTTTGTTTTTAATGCACAACATATTTTTATACCATTTTTGCAAAGTCCAAGAGGGAAGAAGATTGGCCTGTCCATGTGATACATGAAAATGGAAACCAAAACAAAGAACACAGGTAGGTATTCTGCAGTGGCTGGAAATGGCAAGAACATGAGCTGTTCTGGACCCTTCAGAAAGGACCACAGCCCAGTCCCCAGCTCTACAAAAACCCATTCCAACTCTGAACCTCCAGAACTGAAGGGTTCAAGGTTGGGGATTTGCCACTAAGTTGAGAGTAATCTCTTAAAGCCACAGTAAATAAATGGAGCACATCATTTCACCATACAACTTGTTTGGCAAGGGTCTCCAAAAGGCAAATAGAGATAAATTCAAAATATCATGGTACAAAGGAAGGAAGACAAAAATAAATTTTGGGTAAACTATAGGTAGAGGACAGAAGCAAATGAATTTATGAATGCTAGATAAATAATATCCGGCCTATGATAGAAATAATAGCCACTAATGGGAAGGCACACTACAGAGCTGCTGCTGTGGTTTGTATGAGTATCACCCAGGTTCACATGCCAAAGATTTGACCCCCAGGATGGTACTGCTAAAGAGTGACTGAGTGTACAGTGGATGGTGCTGTGTAAAAAGTCCTTCAGTCATTCAAAGTAGACCCCCAAAAGGAATAAGACCACTGTCTGTCTTCTATTCTCTGTTTCTAACTTACAGCATGATTAATTTCTATTGTCACACATTCTGTCACAATTGTTTACCTCACTGACACAGAGAGATGTAGGACTATTTGATCTTGAGAAGAAACCACAACCAAAATAATCCTCTTCTCACTCTGACTTAGCCGCCTCTGGTATTTTGCCATAGTAACAGAATACTGACTAATACAGAATGACTTCAAAGCTAAGTTGTACAGTGTATAAAAGTAAAGTGGAAAATGGGGTACAATATCCCTCATAGAGCATAGCATACTTTCTTGATATATTACTGTTAGACTACTAGAAAAGCTTAAAGTATGTAAGTGATAAAAAAATAAAAAATGAGAAATATAAAGAACACCAAAAAGCAAGATAAAAAGAACATAAAGGGCTCTATGTTAAAATAACAAAATGTGACCAGTGTCCAAATGAGAAAAACATCTAAAATATGGACAAATCACATGAAGAAAACCAAAATAACCTATAACTGCATTGTCTTAAAGAAGAGACATTATATGTTTATATTTTCTGTAACATGACCTCAAATAAAAAACAACTCTCAAATGACAGATGTCTAAATGTAGATAGATTGTTGTTGTTGTTGTTTTGTCTTGTTATGGCTGTTATTTTGTTTTTGTTGGGGTTGATTTTTGTTTATTTGTTTTGTTCTGTTGTATTTTATTATTTCATATAAAATAATGAAAATTTTGTGTGGATTATTTTTGATGGCAAAATATAAACCACCTCTGGAAACGCAGCTATTCTTCAGCTGCATAAAGACTGTGAATCTATCCTAACACTGTGATGAACAAATGGACTTTGCTAAGATGTTTACGATCTCTGAAAGTCAGCCAAGTAATACTGACACAGTTCCACCATTATTCCTGTTTATTTCTCATATCAAAGGTATTGTCTGGTAACTGAAAATAAGAAGTTCCAGGTAAAGATGAAAAGATATGATAGCAGATAATGGTTGCTTTTAAAACATAAAGTTCAAAATATAACATGTGAACTTGTTTTAGAATCAATGTCTTAGAGTTCCTACAGCTGCGATAAAACACTGTACCCCAAAGCAGGATATATTTGATCTTACAAATTTCATATCACACTACATCACATAGTAATGGCAGATGTGAAATTTAAGACAAGAACCTAGAGGAAGGAACTGAAGAAGAAGCCATGGAGAAGAATGCTTACTGGCTTATTTATCATGACTTGCTTGGTCTGCTTTCTTATACCACCAGGAGCACAGTCCATGTGAGGTACCACCCACAGTGAGCTGGGCCCTTCCACACCAATCATTAATCAAGAAGATGCCTCCACAGACTTTCTTACGGGAGTCATTTTCTCAGTTATGGTTCCTCTTCCCAAATAACTTTAGCTTGTACCAAGTTGTCAAAAAACCAACCCGGACAATAGGCCTCCTGTTTAACTCTATTCACATAGTGATTTTACTTGGTTTCCTTCCAAGGTAGTTTATTTGGATTCTTCACTATCATTGACAAAGGCTTTAAGAGGCTGTCCAGGCAGACAGGAGTTATATATTTAAATATAACTATATTAGTCTAGTTATTCAGGAAGCTGTGGCAGAAGGATTATGATTTGGAAGCTAGCCTTGGCCACATAGCAAGATCCTATCTAAAAACAACAACAAAACAAACAAACAAACAAACAAACAAACAAACAAAGATGCCCAAAGAGGGACAGCTGTAGGAGCCATACTATACACAGAACAATAATAGGCAACTACTGGAAAATAGAGATATGATTTGGAAATCACTAAATCTCACCAATTCAATGAGGAAAAATGTTTTGGAGCACCAGCCAATGGAAATTAAAAAAAAAACAAAAAAACCAAAAACGCGAGGCCTACTTCCCCACTCTCAGCATTTCTTTGCTGCCTGTAATTCTTTGTGTAGAGTTGAAACCTCATAGTCTTTTCCCTTTCCTCTTTAGCACGTCTACTGTTGTCTTTGTCCAGACCGCGTTTCAGCAGTCCTGTTGGTAAGACTTTATAAATGTAGCTTCTGAGATTTCTAGGAGACAGAATCTCATAGCAAACTCCCTGTTCCTCTAAGTATATCAACTGGCTATCCAATACCAAATGGTCGGCCCTGAAAACATACATAGGAGTGACACAATGTGTGTGTGTGTGAGAGATATCAGCCAAGCAATCACTCAGCCAGTTGAGCTGTCTCCCCAGTGCTTCTTGTATAATGAAGAACTCTTGTGACAGCACTGAACTCACAGGATAATTGAGACTCATTTCCCCCATTGGAAAGTGAACTGTTTACTAACCTTAGTAACTTTAATCACCCTTTGCCAAATAACAGGAGGAACACTTCTATATTCTGGGGAGTGGAGTGCCCATATCTTTGAAATGGGTGTTGATTAGTCTACATCTGTTATTCAGATGGATGCCACAGTCACATTATCCTTGGGTTGCACTTGTAGCCCCTTCCTGCTCTTCCATTTGCCTCATCTCTGATGACTGTAAGTGCATATATAAAAACAGCCACTTCAATTTTTGCATTTAAAGCATAATTAATGCATAACTTACTTTAATATTTAAGTGTCAAGAAAAAATAAGTGTCAATCATCTCCCTTTATTTAAACGATTTATATCAGATTCATTTTCTTTCTTTTCTCCTTTTTGTCGTATGTAGCCAATCTCTACTGCAAGAGACATGAAGAACACTTTGAAAATTAAAACTAC
Source organism: Mus minutoides (assembly GCA_902729485.2). NCBI lineage: Eukaryota > Metazoa > Chordata > Mammalia > Rodentia > Muridae > Mus > Mus minutoides. The sequence continues at coordinate 1,222,060 of LR749826.1, read as the reverse complement.
TCTATGGAAATGTTTTTGTTACTAATAGTTTGGCTTTATGCACAACATATTTTTATGCCATTTTTGTGACTTGCTATGAAGTTCACAAATGATGTGAGCTTGTCTCCTTATTTAATTTTAATAGAAACTCATATAGTTCTGCTGAGGTCTATCTGTGTTTTAAAACATACCACCACTTTTCTTCATTCTCTGTTAAATACAAAGATCCTAGCAACACCCTGAGCAATAGCCATTTGTTCTGAAAGCCTTCATATGCTTAACTATAATTAAAACTGTACAGTGGCTTGTGTCTTGATCCAATTTTCAATATTTATTTAACGCACATTCACAGTTAGTAATTTTGCTATTTATGCTCTATTATTGATACTTATTTGACTTCTTAGCTTTAACAATAGTTGTATTTTCATATTTGGAATGTCTTTTCTTAAGATAAAGAGAAAAATCCACTTTTAAAAAGTACCTGAAATAAATCCAGACCATACCTACATGGAAGTTTGGACTATGATCAAGAACAGAGTCTTGGGCTCTTTGGGTAAAGACAGTTTTTCCTCCAAGGTAAAGTTCTTAACAGAAGAAAGACCTTCTTGTATATTAGATTTCAGGTCATTGTGCTCAGTCTGCTCAGGCTGAGTGATCCCCTCACGCAGTGCAGAGTCATGAGCTCAGTACACGTTAACCAGGTCCAACTGGAAAAGCCCACTGTCAATGAGACTATCTTCGCTAGTTACCACATGGCTAGAAGATGATCTCCTGCATTTTCAAGAGCTATGGATGCTTTAGTTCTAAGATATGCCCTATCAGCATAACCAGCTCCCAGACGGGCCTCTTACTTGCCTACTCTGAGAAATAATTGAGACAGTCACTCAGGTTATTTCTTTCTTCTCTGTGAATTTATACAGCCAGGGTTTCTCCATAAATTTAACTGAGACATTTACATTTTTTCTATTTAATTTTAAAGTTGATTTTATAAAATGAGTGGAAAGTTTGGAAAGAGAACTGATAGATGGTCTTCGTAATAACAGAAGGGAAGGACCATTGTGAAAAAGAGAAAAGGATTCATTATCTCAAATGCTGTGGGCTTCACTTGAAAATGGTGCTCGGAGTTGGTCTCACAATCAGTTTATATGCAAAACATGGCACGGTTGAGAATCTACATGAAATGTGAGTGGCAGAATCTCAATTTTTAGTTTGATGCTTCTGTGGCATGCAGACAAGAGCTGGTAGGTGCATCTCTTTAACTTGAAGCAATGAGAGAACTTTCTCTTTTCTGAATTAGTTAGGAAGTTGGCACTAAAACAGCCCCAAGGCGTGGACTGTGAGTCCAAGTGAATCCATACCAAGCTGCCTTTCATTTAAGTCTGTTTAATAAATCATCTTCCTAACTGCAGCTGGGGGTCTAAAAGTTCACGCCTCTGGCACACGGAGAAAGAGAAAGGGATCAGGAGCACGAGCTTTTAGAAATGTAATATTATTTTCAACTTGTGTTTTCTGACACAGAAGGAAAAAAAAACACATTTATAAAATATCTCTACCCGAATAAAACAACTACTCCTTGGAGGTTAAAATAATATTTGGAAAGTCAGAAATTGGCTTTGTTCAAATTTCAGTGGATAACATGGAGGAAGGATGAACTGAGAGTTTATGAGGGTAGGGTGAGATGACTTTTGATTGTCAATGGATTGATATTTATATATGCATATATACATATATACAATGTATATGTATATACACATATTATATATACACACATCCATTATATCTATATCTATATCTATATCTACTGGATGTAATCATGAAACTAGAAAAGTATCATGGTGTGTTTTGGGGGAAGCAGGTAATGAAATAATATGTCATGAAAACATAGGAGAATATTGTGAGGAGGAAGCATGGGAAGTAGAAGAAGGCTGATCATGAGAATAAGCATGTATGAAACCTCATAATGAAACCAATTACTTAAAAATGATTGTAATTAATGAGTATTTAAGAAGCAACATAGAGCAAGCGCAATACAATACCAATCATGGAAGTATATAAGGTAAAAATAAGACTCAGTTGTGATGTTAGTAAAAGTTTCAAAAAACAGTAACATTTGAGTTGCAACCTGTGTGTTAAGTAGGAGGAATTGCCAAGTTGAAGGCAGAGAGTGGTAGGAGTAGGGGGAGAGTAGGAAATTTACAAAAATGTTGCCTGTGGTTTAAAGCATCATAATTGGACCTTACAATATTGCATTAAACTTTTTGATTAATAAAAGACAAAAGAAGCAGAGTGAGGGGAGCGGCAAGGGCTGGGAGCTCAAATCACTTCAGAAGCAGAGCTAGGGTTGGGGAGAGGTGAGATGGACACCGGGAGCAAGGCCAAGGGAAGACCAAGGCCAAGGTCATGAAAGCCAGGGCAGGGACTTAAGACTGTGCACTTAGGGTCTAACTAAGGTAGCAACTGTACAAATGAAAGGGGAGCACTCGGTGACAGGAGTCTGTAGAAAGTTTCCAAACCATGTTGCTGCAGAATGAATGACAATTTTTCAGTGGTTTGAAATTCTTGTTCTGGTTGTACTGTGGAAAACAGATGAAGATTCAAGACTAGAGGGAAGTTCAGGGTGACAGTAGGTTCAGTCTAAATTGATGATGTACAGTGCCCTTGAGAGGAGGTAGACATTAGCTTTAGGTGTGTTAAACTTCAGGTACCTGTAGGCTAATCAAAATAAATTCTCAAGGAGACAGTCAAATGTGTAAGTCAGAAGCTTGCAAACATGGTCTGAATGAAATATGCATATTTCTATGTTATCAGCCTAAGGGTAGAAACAAAAATGATGGAGACTGATCCAGTTGCCTAGAGTATATACTGACAGTTCTTACAACATGATCTTTAGAGACAGATGGTACTTTTTAAACAAATAAACAGGAGGCAGAATCCAGGGAGACAGAGTGGGCTGATGAGATAAGAAGTCTATCAAGACTGTGAATGTGACATATGTCCTACATTTAAGTATAATGATGGGGGAAGGGCAGAGATTGTGCGAGGAAATGTAGGAAAGGCATTCTTTGTAATATGTATTTATCAATTTCTCTTCTCTGTCTCTGTCAGTCTCTTGCACGTGTGTGTGTGTGTGTGTGTGTGTGTGTGTGTGTGTGTGTGTGTGTGTGTGAATGTATGTGGAGGTACCCATGGAGGCCAGATGAGGATGTGGGATTCTCTGGAGTGGAGTTAGAGGCATTTGTGAGCCATATGATGTGGTTATTGGGTACCAAACTCTTAATGTCTGTAAGAGATGCAAGCACTCTTAACTTCCAAACCATCTCTCCAGCCCTGAAAAAAAATACTTTATAAAGAGAATGCTCTGTCTTGCGGCCAGCATCTTTGGGTGGTGAGATCAGTAACAACACTGGTAACAAGAAGGAGAATAGGGCACAAGTGAGCATACTGGAGGGAGAGGTCAGGAGAACAAGGCGATTGTTCCAGGCAGGTAAGCGACCAGCAGGAAGGCGCATGTGCTCATGGTGTATATGTTCATTTTAATGTGTGAAACTGAAGTATTTCCAACTGCAGATGGGAACAAGAGCTCGAAGACAGAGTAGGAGGCATAGAGGAAGGGAGGTGGGATTGGAAAAATAAAAGACCTCTTGAGGAAAGATGCGTAGGGTACCAAAGGCAGTTGTATTATAGAAGGGACTGAATTTAGGCAAGACAAATGTGGTCTGGATGAAGATGCTGTAGGCTGTTGGTAAGAGGAGGTGTGGGAGGCTTGACAAATGTGAGAGATGGCCACTGTGGAGAACAAGAAAGCTGAGGGAGGAAGAGGAGGAGGGAAGAAAACAGCATCAGGCACCCCAGTCCACATCAAATGCCAGGAAACCATGGTGCCAACTCTCTTCTCTTTCTTCCATAAGTGCCCAAGATCTGGGCCCAAGTGAGGAGGGAGCAGGCATGGTGGGCATGTCCTGGCTGAGTGTGAGTGGAATGCAATGGGAGAAGGTAGCTGGGAACCCTGGAGAGGGGGCTGTGCAAAGGGCCAGGCTGCAGAAGGGACTGTGCAATGGAGCAGGTACTTGTTCACAAGTCTTTGTTCTTATCACTGTCTTAAACTCATAAAAAATCTGCTGTCTGCTCACATATTCTGAACTTGAGATAAAAATGTTAACATATAAAATACTTTCAGCATGTCTCACTGCTTATCTTATATAATTATACATGAGCTAAATGCAGTTTTATCCAAGTCTTGGGGTATAGATTTAGCTCAATTTATAAATCTTGTCCTTCAGATAATCAGGCCTCATTGTGAAACTGCTCACCCCAAATCATGGCTGCTTTCCACCAGAAAATGTCTGATTTCATTTTAAAATTCATACGTCTGATTGACACTTCTGTTCTAAGACAGATTAATAGGTGGATAGGTGACTGAGTGATTGGTGTTAGTTGGTAACTAGGTGGCCCACACAAGATAAGATGAGCAGACAGTTTGTACCATGGTTGAAACAGGTTCCTCTCAAATATATTTTCCTGATTTGGTCTCACTTCTAAGAATCTCCTTCAGGAAAGTGACGTTCTAGATGTGTCCCTCTCCTTGACATCCTGGAATAATTCCCCAAATTATAGCATGGGGGGAGAGTATGCCTGGTGTGTGTGTGTGTGTGTGTGTGTGTGTGTGTGTGTAATTCGGGAGGGCACTTGAACAATGAAAGGAAAGACTGTTAGATCCCAGAGTCTACATTTTGAGCAGCTTCAAGAATGAGTCAGAGATCTGGAAACGTTACCTCTGTCTCTCCTTTGGGCATATTGAAAAGAATTTGTGCTTCTACTTCAGCTTGAAAACTGCTGGAACATTGGACTAAGTCTGGATATAGGCAAGAGTAAGACAGAGAGAAAGGCAGAGGATTGCTGCCTTCTGCACGCAAGTCTATACTTGAGGCCAAAGATAATGGTGCATTGAAGTAGTTTGTTGTTTTGTTTCTTTTGTTTATTGAAGCAACATTTACTGAGAAGTAAAGGGCCTGTGTGTTACAAGGGAGAGAACTGGAAAGTGAGTTAGCTGCTTAAGGCAGAAGGTCCTACTGGGAATTAAGCCCAGGATTTCCTGTTATGAGTGAGGTCCTTTAACTGATTTAGCCACAGGGACACCTGGCTATTGTTTCGTTACAATTTTGATTTACTTCAAAACAAGAGTTTCCTGCACTATGTTTTACTGAAAGTGGAAATGTGAAGGTGCATTGGGGGCTTGTGTGTCAGTTGGCCACAGTGTAGAGAGCGGAGTTTGGAACCTTGAATTTGAGTCCTCCACGCTATGCCCCTTCCTCATCATGGCCACAGGCAAGCCAGGCATCTTTTATATCCTCCATTGTTCTCACTTGCAAACACTGGAAAAACAATGGCTGCTTTAGGTGAGAGTTCAAGGGACAAATAACTGCTTATTTTACTCAGGTTTTGTTGTACACGGCAGGCACTGTCTGAAGGGATAGAGAGTACCAAATGCACTTGTTTTAATGTAAAAGTAAACGAGTCTGTGATGAGAGGGTCATGTTAGGAGTGAGGTTCGTGCTGTACTTTGCTGTAATACCAGCTCAGTAGTTATCAGGCCAAACCAGAAGGGGATTATAAATAGTCAGCATTGTTTCCCCCGAGATTCATAAGGCTCTTTGATTTTCTTTCCTCCCTGCTTTCATCAAAATATATGGCAAAACATAATTTTAAGAAAGTTAGAAATGTGAATCTTGTTCAAATATGAATGAATATTTGTCAATGATTCAATCCAAGTCTTTTTTTGGGGGGGGGTTGAGATAGGGTTTCTCTGTATAGCCCTGGCTGTCCTGGAACTCACTTTGTAGACCAGGCTGGCCTTGAACTCAGAAATCTGCCTGCCTCTGCCTCCCGAGTGCTGGGATTAAAGGCGTGTGCCACCACGCCAGGCCAAGTCATTTTTTAAAGAACCAATGTAAAGGTAAAACTATGCTTAAGAGTGTTTGCGAAACAAAGAGTATGTGTATCTCTCTATCATTTATAGATCTGTCTACCATCTCATCTGTGAGTGGATTTCAAAATAATACACTAAAAGAGTATTAAAGAGACTTGCTGTATCCTTCCACCTTTGTTTTTAATTTTTGGACATTTGTCTTAAACTCTGGCACCGCCCTGATATTGCACCCAGTGTTGCAGAAATCACTTCTAAAATGTACAGATAGCATGTGCATTATAATATGTTCAATTAACACTCTTAAATTTAGAAAGATTTTGGGAAATGCCAATATTCTGGAAATAATATTTGGGTCAAGGAAATCAAGTAAAGATGGAGTTTATAATGTTTCTTTTGGGGTACCTGCACTAATCACAGGAATCATATTCCTATAAACAGTTCCTACATTCAATACTATGAACTCATAATGCATAATATGCTGGAGTAAATGAACTGGTATTGTCGATTTTGAAAGGCACTCATTCAGAAATAGCCATGCTCATTAGAAACAACCTTGTATCTAAGGCAGACATATTATAGCTCTCAATTTAAGGATAAAGAATATGAATTAGGAAGTGGTTTGGCAACAGGGCCAAGGCTGTAAGTCAGTGCTGTTCCCTGCTCTGATCTATTGGGCCTGACAGGCAGAAGATGCTTGTGAACACAGTCTCCAGTTTTCAGTTGAGTTATGCCCCTAAGGATCATTTGTAGGTGCATTGTTTTGAGTTGGACATATTTTCCCAGAGAAATTGTGAGAGGAATAAAGGTTATATCTTCAGTGCAGCCTGCCCAAACTTTTATTCCACAATGTGTCCATACCTTAGCCGTACTTACCATAGCCTTGTCTCCTTTGTTTCTGCTAGAGAATTAGAGTGCAGAGCTGTCATTTGAAGTACTTGTCATACTGCATCCCCCTCCCCACTTGCCATCAGAGCACTAGGGCTGAGGTGGAGTTTCCAGCACCTCACACCTATAGATGCTTTGGTGGGGGAGACTCCTATCATGGTGCTGGGAAGGAAGTCTTTAATGTAGAATTGCTGCAGAACCAGACACAGGTTTCTCTCAGGACAGAGACTGGACTTTGGGGGATTGGGTAACAAAGGACTGGATCACAGCCTGTATTAGGTGTGTTGACAGAAACACTCTATAAAAGAGTAGATGTTGGTAGAGGAAGAAGTGTATTCACCTCTTGGCATGTATGACGTGTGTGTGTGTGTGTGTGTGTGTGTGTGTGTGTGTGTGTGTTTATACGTGTGTATGTGAATGAACTAGAGATCAGAAGTCTTCTACTGAGCCTGCTGTTAGGCTGCTTGCTCTCAAGCCCCAGCAATCCTCCGGTTTCTGCCTCCCTCCTTTGGGTTTTAGCCATGAACAACTAGGCACAATTTTGGGTGGGTGGGGGGCGGGTTCTAAGGATTTGAACTCAGGTCTTCATGCTTTTATCTCTTCATCCCAGTGTGTAACAGTTTGATAAATAAACCCCACAGAAATGTTTTCAGGTTCAGGGATGGGATCGAACAAGGTTGCTTTTTCCCCAATTTTACTGATTTCAGTTTATGAGAAAGATGAACAAATGGGTTAAATCTCTTTGTTGTATTATAAAATGTAATTTGATTGAAGTGGAAAATTAAACAATATCTAAGATATTAATAAAATTGAAAATTATATAAACCACAAATCCCTCACTAACAGGTAAGCATTATTGACATAAAAACCCAAGAAAGTGCTATAGAAAAGAACCTAGAAATGATTGTAGGTTTTCAAATCTCATTGCTTCATAGGTTCAGTATTTGTTTTTTGTTTTCCTGGGTTAGGTAACATTTCAGGGCTTCTGGAAGCTTTACATTTTATTCCATGAATAAATTGTACTATATAATTTTTCTCTTAGACTATATTAATATCTTGTCTTTTCCTTTCACTTAATATGTAAGAACTATGATAAACTGAAGCAGTTCCAAAACCCCGAAATTTAGTTCAATATCTCAAAATGTTACAGTTTTCTAACTTTTGAGATTATAGTATAATTACATTTCTCCTTTCCCTTTCCTTCTTCCAAAACTTTCCTGTATACCCCTCTTCTTTCTTCCACATTTGTGATTTCTTATTTCATTAATTGTTATTGCAGGCATCTCTCTCTGTCTCTGTTTCTGTCTCTGTCTCTGTCTCTATATCTTCCTAAATATAATCTGATCAGTATGTATAATGTTATTCATATGTGTGTTTTCATGGCTGACTATATTGTATTGAATAAACCAATTGGTGCGCTTTTCCATGGGGAGGAATATTTCTCCTGCTCTTGGCATTCCTTAATTACCTGTAGTTCTCTGTGTAGAGATGAGGCGTCATGGGCTTTCCCCATCACTTTGGCATGTGTATTGGTGTCATCTCATCATTGTTTAGCTCATGTTTGGGCAGTTGTGTTAATGAGGCTTTATGGGTACAGCTTCTGACATTACTAGGAGACAAACTCTCACTGCTAACTCTCTGAGTTTTGGCTCTTTCACCATATTACATGGTTTAAAGGTATGTGCCCATTTATCCACATCCTTGCCAACAAGAGGATTTGCAAATGGATTTTTCAGAGCTTCTTAGAACCCAGAAAAATATTTTTTTTCCTGTTAGGATTCCTTATTGCTCACTTTCCCCTGCATATGTAGGTGACAGTTATAACTAGAGTTGAGTGAGATTTGAAACTAGAAGTGAGGAGGACATTTTGGGTGTCCACCTGACCGTAGGTGTCCTCGTCCCCATGGAGGCTCACAATAATAATGACAATGCTTACTCTACTGGGCTAGAGAGATTAATTGAGAGACTACACAAGAAACCATTAGCTGAGTGACAAGAACATAAAACACTATCAACAGATGTCCAACATTATTACCTTTTACATGTAAGACAACGGGGTGAATTAGGTCATCCAGGGTACCTATACAGCTCTACCATGCAGAAAATGGTTAGCTGTCCTTATTTGATCCATACTTTAGAAAAAAATATTGAGGATACAGCAGGTTTAAAATGAGCAAAAATGAGCTGGGTAATTGCTCTCAATTTAAGCAATATCTGCAGTAATATGAATCAGGAGACTAATATAAATAACATAACCTATAAGAAGTGGCTTTTACATAGTGAAAGACACAATCAAGCCACTAGAATACAGCTGACAGCATTTAAAGCCACCTGTTTAACTCAGCTTACACGTTTACTGTGGGAGATGGAAAAATAGCTCAAAACCTTGCAAGTAAATTCTATGCAACACAGAGAACAGTTATCAACTGTCATTCATCGCAGCATCTACTGAAAATCAACAACTCTTATGCAGAAGCCAAACGTAAATATTTGAGAAAGATGGAGCATGGCAGGCTTATCAAATAGAGTTAGAGCTGTTGACCTGTCAATATTTTGCTCTTGTAAGCTCAGCTCAGTACCTTCAAAGATTGAGCATAGTGATTTTCCTATGAGGCATTTCAACTCTCCAGAGTTATTTATTTGACTGCCACATCCTCCATCTTAACGGAACTACGTGATAAGTTAGAATTCTATAATCCTAGAATTAAAGGGGCTAAAAACATGATTTTTTTTTTTTACAAATATCTAGCATTATTTCAACTTCGCTTAAATCCTACAGAGTTGTGTAAATGTTACAAGTAGTCACTAAGAATCCTGTCATCTCTCTCCTTCCAGGTACTTGGTTATGGTGTGTCCCATCTCCTTAACACTAAACATGTTCTTGGACTCTTTGGCTGATGAGATTTAAGTATAAACGATAGGAATGCATTCCAGGCAGAAACACTTGAGTTTATTTTGATCCAAATTATGTTTCCCTGACCTGGCAGCCCTGGGGACCTGTATTCAAATAGCAATATTATATGATGGTACAATCTCTGTCATCTCGGGTCTCAGAGTACTCCGATGAGTATGTTTTGTTGGGGGAGGGGCATGTGTTGAGCAGATCGTGTAAATAAGAAACTTTGTTTGATGAACTACGGAGATTTGTTCTTTCTCTTCTTGTTGCTGGAACACAAACTTAGCTAATGTGATCAATACTTTACAAAACTTTACTTTTACATAAGCCCCTTTTATAGTTGGACAGAAACATTATTTTAATGTACTGTCTTATATTGAGCTAAGAAATAACTTCATATAAAATTTAATCTCTGTATGCCATCTGGAGCAGAAGATAATTGTCACGTTTGTTCATCCATATGACGGTCCTTCAAATATCAGAGCATAAATATTGCTCTTACCATATATCCTCTCTTTGTCTTTCTCCTGGCAATGTTCTTTACCTTTTCACCATCATGACTATTCTTTGCATAATTTTTATTTTATGACTGTCCCATTAAAACAATTATATAGAATTATAAAATTATGAGATTATATAAAAATCTTATAAAATTATTCAGTTGAAGGGACCATGCTTGCCTCTTGGAAATGTGATTGATGATGGAATATGGTTATTTATTAGAAGCATATTATTTTAGAACATATTTGGGGTTGGCACTTTTTTGTTACTGTCATTTTTACTGGAGGTTGGATTTAGTTTCACACATGTTAACTATACACTCTACATTTGAGTTGCACTACAAACCATATGCTAGCATTTTAAGATCAGTCCCAATCATGGATTTGGTTCGTGAAGGATTTGTTCCCATCTATTTTCACCATAAGATGAAATTCTTTCAAGAACAATGGCATTAGGAACAAAACACACATCATTTCATGTCTGAGAGCCAGATTATGTAAACTAGGATTTAACTAAAGGTTTTAGTGAGACCAGGATAGACAAATTCATACTATAGAAAAACAATTTTGTAAAATTAAAATAAAAATCCTTGGGAAGAGGTGACACAAAAGGCAAGAAGACTTCCAACCCATTAACCAGTCAGCATAACTGCCTAAGGGCCTGCTATGGTATTAACCAGTCAGCATGACTGCCTGAGGGCCTGCTGTGGTTTCCAGTTGGTAATTTGTTATCCTTGTAGCAATGATAGCTAGTAATATGACCAAGCACAAAATAGCAAACTTACTTAAAACATGAGATTAAAATTTTGCCATTTAGAATACCTGATTGTGAGATTCTCTAGGGCAATGGTTCTTAGCTTTCCTAATGTTACAACTCCTTAATACAGTTCCCCATGTTGCAATGAGTCCAATCATACAATTATTTCATTTTTACTTTGTAACTGTAATTTTCCTACTATTATGAACCATAATGAAAATATCTGATATAAAGATGGTCTTAGGCAACCCCTGTGTAAGGGCTATTAAATCCCGAATGGGTCACAACTCACAGGCTGAGAATTCATTTGAGAATACACATGGACTAAGTAGGGGATGGGTTTGGCCGCGCCATCTTTCCTCTGAGCCCAGCGGACACAGCTAGGGACACCCCAGGACTTTAAGATCGCATTGGGGTTACGCGTGAGTGCAGAGGTGGTTTTGGGAGCAGCGGGTCAGCAGTTCACTCCAGGGGCAGGAACTGAGAACTCCGCCCCACCGGAGGCTGGGCCTCCCCCAGCCAGAACCGCGCCGCCGCGCNCATAGACAAGACAATCAAAGAAAATGCTAAAGGCAAAAAGATTCTAACACAAAATATCCAGGAAATCCAGGACACAATGAGAAGACCAAACTTAAGGATAATAGGAGTAGATGAGAAGGAAGACTATCAAACTAAAGGGCCAGCAAATATCTTCAACAAAATAATAGAAGAAAACTTTCCATACCTAAAGAATGGGATGGGTTGCTCTTGCCATAAATAGTTGGGGTATACTGCTCTAGAGTCAACCTTGAAGATGACTGAGTGACTTTGTAATGTCAAAACTTTGGCTATCCCTGGTAGGCAGTCAAGAGAGTGTAAATAGGGTATGTGGATTGTTCCATTCATACATAAAACCTTGTCGGGAGACATTCAGTGATGGAGGTCAGGAAAGCAGAAAATATGCTCAACACCGTGATGTGAACTGAACATCAGACAGGATAGGGTCATATATATGAGCGAACTGAAGAATCAGAGGCTGAGATCTGAGGACAGAGTTTCTATCAAGAATATTTGAGGAGACAAAGCCAACGGGGCATTAAAAAGCCAAAATTCATGACAAATGATTTAAAAACATTTAAAACTCTAACAGTAGAGCTGCCTCAGATGCTACCCAGTTAGGGATTACTCTACCCCGACCCACCTTCCCTTCTTTTTATTTCTTAGCAGCTTCTTCAGACTGTTTCTCATCCCAGTAACGTAACAGGTGTCAGTAGTAAGGAAGGATTTATACTTTCCATGCCATACCTAGGGTATAAAGCACCCGGTTTCATTTCCTGTATCTAAGAACATGATTCTTTCCTTTGTCTTTTATCCTTCAAGGCACTGACACAGGATTCTCTCTCTGCTCCTATGCAAAACGTTATTGACACATAACTTTTTCTCCTGCACTGAATGGCCTTTTTACTCTCATTTCAATATTAGGTAAGTACCTTTATTTTCATCATTTATTTCTTAGTACTTTATAAAATGACGTTGCAGATTCCTGTCTCCAACTTCTTAAAAAATTTTTTTTTCTTTACCCTCTTTATCATTTGGCAGTTTCTGTCTTAAGCGTTTGGCTGTGTGTTTCTACTGTGCTCACCCATCTAACACTCATAACACAAATCCTGTCACGTCTCCACATTGCAGTAATGGTTTCACTTCCCATACCTAAGACCATGGTTGTTTCCTTTGCCTTGTGTCTTTCGAGGCACTGACAGTCTCTCAATAATAATTTCCACTCAAATATTTCATGAAATAAATTCATTATGGACAAATGAGTGCATATTTATATTTGATTATATCGAGCAAACTAGAAGATGAAGATCATCATTCTTAGCTTTTCAGTATAATATTTTTGTCAACATTCGCTAACCTAAATATTTCACCTCCTGTCCCTGTTAGGAACAAGGCAGTATTTTATACTTTAGCAGCTCATGTCTCTAGCTGCATATGTAGCAGAAGATGGCCTATTAGGCCATCAATGGGAAGAGAGGCCTCTTGGTCTTGCAAACTTTATATGCCCCAGTACAGGGGAATGCCAGGGCCAAGAAGTGGGAGTGGTTGGGTAGGAGAGCAGGGTAGGGGGGTGGGTATAGGGGACTTTCGGGATAGCATTTGAAATGTAAATAAATAAAATATCTAATAAAATTTAAAAAAAAGAAAGAAATTTCAACACCATTAACCAACAGGGAAATACAAATTAAACTGCTCTGATATTTTGTCTGTATAGATTCTAAGTTTGCTTTGAAAATTTTAATGTTCTTATAAATAAATGTTTAATGTTCATATAAAAAAAAAAGAAACACAAACTTGAAGCGGTATGTTGCTGTCCTCCTGCAGTTATGGTATAAGTAGCTAACTATGACACTGCTCTCTTCTAAGGCCTGATCTTTATCAGAGTCCCTTTTGTCACTCCATTGACAGTCACTGTCCCCTTTTGTCACTCTGTTGACAGTCACTGTGCTGATTAGTGCACATAAATCTTAATGAACGTTCAAGTTATTTATTGGCCCAAGTGAGAATATCGCAGAAGGATATGTGTCTTTTAAAATTCAACTGGAAGACTTCATATTCTGGTCTTGGGTTCATGAATACACTGTTGGGGAAAGGCAAGATAATTAAAAACAATATATACATTGGTTGAATTAGGAAATACTGTATATATTTTGTAAATAGCCCTCAACTGCAGTCATGGAATATACCTACATGTAGAGAAAATGCTGTGAGTCTTATATCTTTTTAATATTCCATGAAAGATAATTCTTTATGAGAAGTGACTTCCCAGTAGGCACTCCTAGAAGAAGAATACTATAAAATATGTTGAAAGTTTTATTATCTGATACAGTTGAAGCAGCTAACTTTCCTCTCAGCTATACTATAATATTCCTAAATCTATATTTTATTATCCTTCATATTAAAAGAAAGGATAATGGTACTATTAACACAATAGCTGTTAATCTAATGGAACATGTTTTAGTTTTACAAGGCAGTCTTTGTAAACAGTCATTAATCTTTGGAGTATTGAGATAAAAGCCTTAGAAATGATATTAATTTTTTAGGATATTGTAAAATGAGTTGTAATGTCATAAAACCCATAAAACTTTATATTTTGAAACCTTTTTGTCATTCTAGGTATATAATGAAATAAGAATTTGGTTGAAGTATTTTTGCATTCATGTTTATTCAAATACACATTATTGACCTAAATTTATAGATGTATTTGTAGCAATAAATCTCCTAAACTAGAAAAATATTTCCTATGGAAACAAAGGGTAAATATTTTTACTAGAGAAAAAAATTTGTCTCAGTCTTGAGAACTTGATAAATATGGTATTATTACAGACATGTTTGAACAGGTCCATAGAAATAGATTTTTTTAAAGGTCTTTCCAAAGATTTTATAAAAGAATAATTTTAAGGTTAAGATTGTTATAAAATGGATTTTCTCCCCAATGGAGCAAATACTAAGGATGTGCTTAATATTAAAGAAATTTAGTTCTGGAAATAGTGAAGCATGAAATTGAAGGTGTGAGAGTAGAAACTCATTTGTCCAGATGACCAAGTCAATAAAGGCTAATGTCAAAGGACAGAATTAGACATTCTGATGAATTTCCAGGATCAGATGGATTGATCTGCCTGTTCATTTCTTTATCGTTTCATTTATTTTCAAGGCTTTGAAATTGAACTGTGTACTTCAGTTGATGAAAATTATATTAACTTGGCAAGATATGAAATTATAGCCTCTCACTTGGAGTAATGAGAAAGAAATTCTACAGTTTTAATATAAATACATTTGCTTTGCCTTTTAAAGAGATTTAAATATTGTTAGTAGTAAGGGAAAGTAAAAATATTTTATAAAATCTATGTGTGTGTGTGGTGTTTTTGTTTAAATTTATCTGCATTCTCAGAACAAAGAAAAAAAAACTACAAGAACAAAAAATTATTCATCTAACAGTTGGCTTCTAAACAGATTCATAAACATGGTAAAACATTCTTAAACATGGTAAAACAGAAAGCAAAATGTTAAAAGGACCAATTTGTCCAGACTAATTTGTCAAGAGGATTGATATTTTGCCTGATGAAATCAGAAAGCAGCAGAATTATATGTTCCTTACACCTTATATAGCTCCTTATATTTTGTGGCTATGGAAGAACATTCATGAGAAAAAAATTTATTTAGTTTTTTTTTTTAAAGTGGTGTTCAAAGAACAAAATTATTCATCTAACATTTGATTTTACTTGAGGGGGAGATACTGCACTTATCTAAGTACATTTAGTACATTTATATTTAGTACATTTATCTAAGGAAGTTAAAATAGTGTCTATATGGTGCAATGGCTTCTTAAATTTGCCCATGTCTCAATCTCCAGGAATTGTGAATATGAGGATACAGCATATATGACAAAAGACAATTAATATTGTTGTGAAATCAGGAAAACTTGAAATTAGGAAAGTATCCTGTATTACCTATGAGACTTATGTAATCACAGGAATGGCAATTGTGTAAGAGGAACAAGAGATACGGGCTGATCCAGGCCTGAGTTTGAATGACTTCAGTACCCATAGATGTTTTGAGGATGGTATGGCACAAGAGATAAGGAAATGAAGTGGTTTCAAGAGGCTGGAAAAGATAATGTGGCAGTCAGTGTTCTCTCTCTATGTAAAAGAGATTTGTTAGAATGACTTCCTTTTTTTGTTTTGTTTTGTTTTTTTTCCGAGACAGGGTTTCTCTGTATAGCCCTGGCCTCCTGGAACTCACTTTGTAGACCAGGCTGGCCTCAAACTCAGAAATCTGCCTGCCTCTGCCTCCCAAGTGCTGGGATTATAGGTACAGTCTACCAAATGAAGGTCCATGAACTCAGTAGTTGTTCAGTCTGCGAAGCTAGATGTCTAAGCTGGTCTTCAGTATAAACTGAAGTCATAAAAGCTTCCTTCTTCCATGTCTTTTACACTGGTTGCAGTCAGAAGGAGTGGCCCAGAATAAAGGGGGCTTTCGAAAGATGGCTTAACGGTGTATCTTTCCACCTCAATGAAACTGATTAGAAGTGGATCTTTCCACTTCAAGTGATTTATTTAAGAAAAACCTCCCTCACAGGTGTGCCCAGCATTTTGGGTTTAGTTAATTCTAGATGTAGTAAAGTTGACAAATTATAGCTGCCACAAGTCCACCCCTTTGTCACTGACACACAATCACATTCCCTCATTATTGTGATACTTTTGTTCACCCCACAGGAGGTTTAATTAAGACATGAAGGGCTTCTACACAGTTTATAGTTGTTGGCTTTTTGCTGGGGTAGTCAACTAGCTACCAATTTAACCTGGCATCTGCGATTCTGTCTCCCTACGTGGTTCTCACTGCCTGCTTCCAGCTCCGTCCATCTCCCTCCTGGGTGCCTTCTGAGACTCCTGAGTCTGTCGCATTTGCTTGTGACTTTCTCTGCCCAGAAGTCCTGCTCCCATACTTACTGCCCCAGCTTTGGGTCACAAAAAGGTGAGAGACCAGATCTTTTGGGTTTAGACTCCATCTTAGAGAACCTGACCTAAGGTTGAACTCAAGCTAAGTAACAAACCAGCATCTAGCACCAGTTTCCAGGTTATTCCCCAACAAATCTACACCTTCAGGTTTCAAACCTGACCCTGGCACTTCATTTCCTAACAGGCACCAATGAGGAGGAAAACAGAAGTTAAGTTTATGGTTTGGTTCCCAGCACCAGTCAATTATGTTAAAGGCTGTAATGGCCCTACTCAGAGTTCCTATCCTGACTTAGTAGAATGGCTTCCAATAGTGACTGCCTACCAAATGAATGTCCATGGGTCCAATAGTTGTTTAGTGTTCAAGGTTGGATGTCTCACCGGTCTTCAGTATACACTGAAGTCAGGAAGAAGTAGGCTCTACTGCCAGTGAAGGAATAAACTTGTTAGCAAGAGTGAGAGTAAAGAAGCAAAGACAGGGCAGGCTCCTTCCAGACAGGGCAGGCTCCTCCCAGACAGGGCAGGCTCCTCCCAGACAGGGCAGGCTCCTCCCAGACAGGGCAGGCTCCTTCCAGACAGGGCAGGCTCCTCCCATGCCTTTTATATAGGCTGCCACCAGAAGGTGTGACCCAGATGAAAAGTGAGTGCTCCCACTCAAAAGATCTGGATTAAAGGTGTATTTTCCCATGTCAGGGATTCCTGATTAGAAGTGGGTTTCCCACTTCAAGTGACTTAATTAAGAAAAACAAACCCTCATAGGTGTGTATAGACATTTGGGTATTAGTTAACCTAGATATAATCAATTGCTAACCAAGAATAATCACCACACAGAGTATCTTTATCCCTCTTATAGGAAGGACGGTGTCCTGGCTGACGTATTGAATTTTGGCTTGTCAGGATTAACTTAGACTTCTTTCTCATTTCCATGGCAGCAAGATTATAGATCTATAGATTTGTGTTGTTTTTATTTAGTTATGTTTATAGAGTATAGATTTATGTTGTGTAGGACTGCTCAGTTTTTGGTAAATTGTTACAACAATGAGTCTTAATAATCACTTTTGAAAATAAGACAATAAAAATTTCGAGAACTTTGCCATTATCCTGGTCTACAAAGAGAGTTCCAAGACAGCCATGGCTACACAGAGAAAATCTGTCTTTAAAAAAAAAATTGAGACCAATTGTAGTAGAGATGCCTAACAACAATATCAAACATGTCACCCACTTTGAGTTTATAAAATTCAGCTGTGTGCACCAAGAATTCATCAGCCATCTACAGTAATTCAGCTGGTAGAAATGAGGCATTCAGACTCATAAGAATATCTAGGAAACAACTCAAAATAGTGAGGCAACACAGAGATGGGGTCCCCATCCACTTGACCTGTATGTGGGCATCCAGTCTGGGATGCACAGAACCCTTTACAAATGGAGTTTGTTTCTATATCCAAGAATCAATTTCAGTGTAGAGGCTTGGCAGCTTCTTAGGCTTCTGACCAATCTTAGAAGTTATGAATGTCTTTGAAGGTATTCTCAATAAATCTCCTAGAGTTTTGTTTGTGGATAGTTGAGTATGAAGTAATCACAGCCTCTTGTGTGTTTCTGTTATGACCATGAGAAAATGCTGAACAACTTGATTTTTTTTTTTTTTTTTGAGCTAAGGGAAATCTTGTACTTGTCCAGCCGCTGAGAAAATTGACAGAATAAAATAACTTCCCTTTCTAGGTTTCTTATTTTTAAAGTTTCTCTTTGTTTACGTAATTCATCTTTTTTAAAAAAATAATATCACTTGTTTAATTTAATTTTAAAGTTATAATCTATTTTACTTATTCAGTAAAAATTTCTAAACTGTTATCAAAGATTGACAGAAAGAAACATATTGCTGCCAGGAAGCAAAGAAAGCTGGTGTTTTTTTTTTTTTTTTTTTTTTTTGAAATGGTTATGGACTGCAATTCTGGATTCCTCCTCTGTCTAATTTTGAGTAAACTATTTCTCTTTTTGTATGACAAATTATTCATCTGTAATACAGAAGTTACAATGGTTATTAATTATTAGAATTACACAAGTATTACTTTAGACACGATACTGACAAAGTACTGACAAAGATGCTTACATCATTGCTTATATTACTTTTGTAGTGCTGGGGACTGAACCCATGGCCTTGCCTATACTATAAAAGTGCTCTAGTACTGAGGACATCCAGGTCTTATTATTGCTCTTTTAATTCATCACTGTTGAAAGTGAAGAACAACCTCCCTCTGGAACATAGCTTAACTTTGATATTAGTAATCTGTTTTAGGCCAGTTGTCAGTAAATTCAAGGGAAATATTTTTTACATTTTTTAGAGCCTCATAAGGGTTGCTTCTTATAAAACCAAATAAATTTTTTATCTTTAAATCAGAGCTCTTTAGCAGATACTGCTATAGATAATTTAAAAATGCTTTAACTAGAACCAGAAAATAGCTCAGGGGTGATAGTAGCTTAACTGCAGAGAGATTTCTGATGATGCTCAGCTCACTGAGACCAACGCAGCATCTTTATGCAAATTTATTGTATTTAATTCTGAGGGGAATTTCAAAGCAATCTTAGTTGCCTTGAAGAACAGCATGACAACATCTAGTAATGTTAAAGGCGTTGTGGTTTAATACACACACTTCTGTGTCTCTACTGTAGGAGATCTGTGCACCTGTGCATCAGAAGACATTCACCCCGATATTTATTGTGTCCTTATTATGAATAGCAAGTTATTGGTGGGGAGAAAAGCATTGTTTAATAGGAGAATAACAGTGTACTATAGATTTTTTGTTTTTTTGTTTTACCAAAAAATATCACATAGGAGTGAAACAAGTGAACTAAAGCCAGAGTGGCTAATCCTCAGAAATAATGTTGGGAGCAAACTCATTTTAGATGAGAATACATAGAGTGATAGAGTCACACAAGATGTTGCATACTCGTTAATAAAGTTGCATGTGAAATTAATACCCAAGTGTTTGAAGGTAACATTTAGTGTGGGAGGAAGAAGAAAGAATGGGATTAAGATGGGTTATGTAGATAAATATTCAACACTTTCTTTTTTACTAATATCTTCTTCATTTACATTTCAAATGCTATCTCCAAAGCCCCGTATACCCTCCCCCCCCCACCCTGCTTCCCAACCCACCCACTCCTGCTTTCTGGCCATGGCATTCCCCTGTACTGGGGCATATGATCTTCCCAAGACCAAGGGCCTCTCCTCCCATTGATGGCCTACTAGGCCATCCTCTGTTACATATTCAACTAGAGACACAGCTCTGGGGGGTATTGGTTAGTTCATATTGTTGTTCCTCCTATAGGGTTGCAGACCCCTTTAGCTCCTTGGGTACTTTCTCTAGCTCCTTCATTAGGGGGCCCTTATTCAACACTTTCTATAGCATTTTATTTGTTTATTTATTTATTTATTTATTTGAGAAAAAAATTGCCTAGAGTAATTGTGAGTATGGTTTCAGATTTTTATATGTAAATGATTTCAGGATTCCATAGTATAAATTATCTAAGAATTTCTTCACTTGCAGACATTTAAATTATAACAGCTCTCTATAAAATGTACAGTCTTGGTCCTTGTTCATGTTAGTACCTTTTGTAGCATATGGATCTACACTAGCTTCTGATGGCTGCTGTGATAAATTATCACAAAAGTGACGCTTTAAGATCACAGACCTTACTCTCTCCCAGTTCTGGATCATGGGCCACTTATCTGTGGCACACCTCTGAAGAAAATCCCTTATCGCCCAGAAGCCATACACTTCCAGTAGCTCCTCAGGTGAGTATGGGGCCGCATGCTCGCTCCTCTCTCATCCATGATGGATTGTTGACTGGCTCAATCTTTGCGGGTCTTGTGAGGGTAATCATAGCTGCTGTGGGTTCACGAGTAAAACAGTGATGTCATGTCCTAGAGATAGCATTTCATAGAGTTAGTCTCCATCTGCCAGCTCTCACAGTGTTCCTGTTCCCTCTTCCATGGTGTTCCATAAGCATTGAGGGGGTTTGGGAGTGGTATACACTTTCTATTTAGGGTTGAGCACACAACACTCACTTATTCTCAACACTTTGACCAGGTATCCAGAGTCTCTGAACTGACTGAATCCCATTATAAGAAGAAGCTTCTCCGACCAAGGTTTGGAGCATCGCTAATCTATGTGTATAAACATAAATGTTTAGAAGACAATTTGACAGCATGTCCATTTAGGAAACAAGGGTACAGGGTTTCCTCTAGTGTCCGTTACATCCCAGTGACAGACATTTGACCTGTTTTAACAGTAGTATGCATGGGTTTTCTCCCAGAGCCTCAAGTCCAACTCAAAAGTGGCTGAATACCCCTGTAGTATTCATCTCCCTGTTGCAGCAGTGGGATCGTCTTGACTGGCAGGTCAGTGTTATAGCATGCAGAGTCCATTGCTTGGTAAGACTATTGAGGCTTTTTCTCTTCCAGCAACCTGCAGAGCAGAGTCTAAAATCTAGCCAGTGGGGAAGAAGTTCCAGGTCAGTTCTGTATTTCTCTATATGCCATAGCTAAAGTGTGAGGTATCCTTTGCAATGGGGGTTTACAAGTTTTTCTTAATGCAGAAATGCAATTATATTTATTTATACATAATGATTAAATAATAGTAAAAGAAATCCTTTTAAACATGAGTGGTGCTGGAGATCGAGCCCATAGGCTATGAACATATTCTATACAGGATCACACCTGTATTTTAGTCATTTGAACTTTTAAGACCAAAGTTTATAGTTTATTAGTCTGAGTTCATAAGCAGTAATTTATTTTCTGAAGACCAAAGTCAAAAGTGAAGTAAGAGAAGCAGTGTTGTGATAGCTTCATTGAGTTTCTACATTTATTATAAATTATGTTGCTAACCAGCCGGATGCTGCTTATAATAAACATGCTAAATTCAAACCATAGCACTAGAGCATCAGAGAATTCTTTCACTGAGCCATTTTGATTTGATCTTGCCTAGACTAATTTCTGAAATTGAGAGAGCAAAGAAAACATAAGACACAATTGGCTGTTTTGAAGGGAACCAGTTAAATATAGAATGATTTAACCAAAGACAGATTATCAATACTAAAGCTGTTGAATTCAAAATTTCTGCTTTATACTTTATGGTATGGTATTTACCTTCTTCCATGGGATTGTATTCCAAATACCCCAAGTTCAAAAAAAAATATGTTTGTTGACTTAAACTAAAGTTTACTTAAAATGAACAAGCGAGTAAATAGATGGGTTTATCAAGTCTAAGGATTGTCAAGACACGAACTCCATCTGAAGCTATTTTGTTAGGATTGTTCTTTGATTAAATGAAAGCTTTCCTAGAACAGCACGTTCACTGCAACTTTTTTTTTCAGCAGTGCCTTTTGATAAGCAGGCCTGACAAACGCAAATCCTGAGAGCAGGCTTACAAGTAATCCACACAGATAATTGGTAGCCACACAAATACACTGTATTTTCCTGGTAAGAGGTATTTACCTCTTTCAGGTAGAATGACATATTATCTCAAATTAAGACCAGAATTTGGATCAGATGTCTGGAAGATTCTCCCA
The DNA here is from genome assembly GCA_902729485.2 of Mus minutoides. Lineage (NCBI taxonomy): Eukaryota > Metazoa > Chordata > Mammalia > Rodentia > Muridae > Mus > Mus minutoides. The sequence goes on along the minus strand of LR749826.1, from coordinate 1,200,057 downwards.
TCTGTGGAAGAAATTTCTCTCAGTGAGCTGCATTTGATGTTTTACCATTTCAAGTCATAAATTGACACCGGATATGTGCGTGTGTCCCCAAGGTTTCCCTTTGCATACTATAGCCGCACTTATATGACTTTCATTGGAGGATATAGTAGGGTAAAGTAATGGAAGATCGTTTGTTGAGATGTATTCAGTGATAGGAAAATACTCTTCAAGTGGGAAGCTGCTTTCAGTTAAGTAGCATGTGAACTGGAGCTCACACAGGTCACTTCCAGTAAGGTGAGGATGAAAGCACATTTGAAGAGCTCATGGTTTTTTTTTTTTCTCCACTGCTTAATCAACACATCCAACAAAAATGACCTTTCCTTCTTTTCATCTAGAAAAGCAAGCACACTAAGGTTACTTGAACTAGGCTTTATTTTTTTCTATGTAGGATAATTTACTTCCAAATATGAGATCAGGGATACTCCACCAACTCCTTTTCATGCTTTCTTTTAGAGTGAGATGAAGCTCCGTTTCCTTAATGGGATTCACAAGTGATTTGTTTCATCCATTAGGATTTATATTTAGTAGGGTTGAACACATTGTTTACAAATGCAGTGCTGATAGCCTAGTTGTGCAGATAATATAGATGCTATTGAAGAAGGCTACCTGTGGCTCAGTGTCTACAGAAGAAGCAGAACAGGAGGGGTGGATGAAGTAAGAAGTCCTCCTGCTTGTCCTGCACAGTCACATTTCATGATAAGTCTTGCTAAATTGTGGGGAAGAGTGTGACTATTCCTACAAAAACGGCTGTCTGCTGCCAGGTGGGTAGGGATCTGTGGGGAGCTCTGTACATTGAGGTCCTTGCATTTACCCTCAATTTTGGACGATCATCAAAGGCAAAAGAACCAAGAGATAACCAAAACCAGAGGCACTAATAAGATCCAAAGGCTATGTATGTATTTTAATTCTTGGACAATATTTGCTTCTCTCAGACTAGATTGATGCTTTTGTTCTCTGCATGAAAGGGAAAGGCTTTCAGTTTATATTTTCCCTTAGGAAGAGGAGGATTTGTGTAGATCCAAGTATTAAGGAATTTTAACCCTCCTCCCATTATATAACTAGTCTGTAAATGCTGAATTAAAAAAAGAAAACACTTTTTCCGAGAGCTGCTTTCTTTAGTGGATTTGCTTTTAAAGTACATTGATTTTAGTTTAGTGCTCACCTTTTAGAGGGACATAGAAGATACTTCAGCAATGCGTTTTGGTTAGGTGAAGCTCTTTCTGGCCAAAATTAGGAAACAATTATTTAAGCACTCCCAAGTCTGCTTCTCTCACCATACTCACTGCCTAGGTTTTTTTTTTTTTTTTTTTTTTTTTTTTTTTTCAAGACAGGGTTTCTCTGTGTAGCTCTGGCTGTCCTGGAACTCACTTTGTAGACCAGGCTGGCCTTGAACTCAGAAATTCGCCTGCCTCTGCCTCCCAAGTGCACCACCATTAAAGGCGTGCACCACCATGCCCGGCTCACTGCCTAGGTTTAAGGCCCTCAGTTTTCAAAGTTTTCTTCAGAGTGTGTTGGCCATTGTGGTGAATGGACATTGTAATCACAGCTTATGCTTTTATTCTGGTGTCTTTGCTTGCTTAGAATTTGTTTTGGTTGCCTTATTTTTAAAATATATTGTTGATGATTTTATACATGCATGTGATGTGTTTTGAATAAGCCCAGTCCTAAATCCCTCTCCTTCAGACTCTCCTCTTTCCCCAGTCAATTAGTGCTTTGTGTTAAACACCCTGAATCCACTTAGTGATGCCTGATCTATTTTAAAACACTAGTAAACCTTCTTTTCCTCAGGCTCCTCTCCATTCCCATCCCTGTAAATCTTTTAGACAGGAACAATTATGGGTCAGAGTTGTGACTGTGGGATGGTAACCCCATCCCTCATTTGATATCCTGTCTTCCTGCTGGAGGTGGGCTCTATAAGTTCCATCTCCTTACTGTTGGGCATTTGAAAAAAAGGACTAAGGTCCCCTTTTTTCCCCATTTGAATTGTGGTGGGAAATGTATTTGATACTGTTGACTGCTTCACATATCAGTTGTCTTTTGCCTGGTCTAGACACCCTTTCCTTAAGCACTTAGGTCCATGCTCTTAGGATCCTCCTGTCTCTGGTTGTCTATGCTGGGGTTACAGGCACATGTAGCTATCCTGGTTTTTAGCACTGTTCTGCTATGATCATATACTTAAGTGACCCCCAAAATACCAATAGAGAGCTCCTATAGCTGATCAGCAACTTCAGGAAAGTGGCTGGATATAAACTTAACTCAAAAAAATCAGTAGCCTTCCTCTATTCCAAGGACGAGTGACTTTTGAGGCTACTCTACTATCATCCTTAGTTGTACAACACACAAAGACAGTGGCTGCTTGTTTACCAGAGTACAAGTTAAGCAAGACAGAGATTTGAATCTTGAGCTAGAGAAAAAGTGGAGAAGGCTATATAAAAGAAAGAAAGACTAGACCATTCCTGGTGATTCTGCAGTAAGACTTGTGATTACCACACAGCTGAGCTCTTTAAGATTCATGAAAAACAACTGTGATGGTTTGTATATTCTTGGGCCAGGGAGTGGCACCATTTGGAGGTGTGTCCTTGTTGGAATAGGTGTGACCTGGTTGGAGTAGGTGTGTCACTGTGGGTGTGGGCATAAGATCCTCACCCTAGTTGCCTGGAAGTGAGTCTTCCACTAGCAGTCTTTGGATGAAGACATAGAACTCTCAGCTCTGCCTGCACCATGCCTGCCTGGATACTGCCATGTTCCCACCTTGATGATAATGGACTGAACCTCTGAACCTGTAAGCCAGCCCCAATTAAATGTTGTTTTATAAGACTTGCCTTGGTCATGGTGTCTGTTCACAGCAGTAAAACCCTAACTAAGACAACAACTTTTCCCCATTAGTATTTTGGAAAGGGAAGAGCTGGAAACAAAGAGCAAAACCAAGAGAATGAGCAGGCCTGTTTCTTTCATAGACAGAAGCTGCCTCTACCTGTAAAGATGTCAGGAAGACAGTGCATAAAACATGGTATTGGAGAGAATTTACATGAATCAATTCCCAATTTTTGCTTCTAGAATTGTACCCCCACAAAATAACCATATAAGCTTGCCTGACTGAATACTCCTCCATTCATAGGGCTGTTTGGGTGGGCCAGATGAAACTGATATTTGAGTGAACATTACACATCTAAATCAATGTTCTGAGAAGTATTTATAAAAAAGTGGGCTTTATTAGCTTTTATTTTATTCAGGGAATAGAAGCCTTGTCAAAACCATGAACCTTTTAACAATAAGTATTTCAAAATTGCTGAAAAAAGGAAAAAAAATTGGGCATTTTTCTCATAGGATCACTGTATATTAGAAGCATTCTTGATGATGTTTTTCTGAAATCACTAAGGGAAGACATATTTTGAAATATGATTTATATTATAATATACAATCAACATTGCATTGACTTTTCAGTTCCTGAAAGTGCAGCTCAAGTTTGATCGATGCTCAGTAGAGGATCAGTAATTAAACAGTAATGATTTTTTGAACTGGAGGTAGTTAATATCATGGCAAATTGCTTTTCTGTGAGAAGTTCAGGGTCTTAACATTTTTGTAACTGATTTTGGTGAACAAAAGTAAGCTTTCATTATATTATCATTTCAGGCTTTAGTCCATGAGACTTAAAGAAAAGTATCTAAACCTATCACTGCCACAGGTGTGTGACAACCTGAAAATTACTAAGTCAAGAGGCAGCATCCACAGAGATGTAAGGCCCCTCTGCTTCTGTTGATGTCTCACTTGCCACCTCATATGAGATGTGCATAGAAAGTGAACAGTTGCACAGGGCAGAAACAAACCAGACAAGAAATGAGCAAGCCTTCAATGAGACTGTTCTTCATAGTGCCGACCATGATGGCAACAATCTCAAACATGAGGAGTAAAACTGTCCTCAAATTTTCTGATACAGACACCAACTATTCGGTTAGCTAATACTATATATTCCTATTTTAGAATCTTGGAAATGTCAGGAGGCATATATGGAGGTGCAGGTCTGAAGCTATCTTGAGATGTCCTAAGTTTTTGGTGAATAGAGTTAGGAGAAAGAGGCTGTGGTGTGTGTGTGTGTGTGTGTGTGTGTGTGTGTGTGTGTGTGTAGAATTTGATAATAATCACTTGTGCTGTAAAAGAGACCTATATGGTAGTGACAATGATATGTATGTTTTCTATGTGAGGGAAGTGAAAGGCATCGTAGAAATTCAGCATATTTGAATTCTGTTGATCACAAGGAGTAACATGGTATTCAGACTGTGGCTGCCAGGGATCCATCCCACAATCAGCCACCAAACATAGACACTATAGCATATGCCAGCAAGATGGTGCTGAAAGGGCCCGGATATAGCGGTCTCGGGGGAAAATATACCAATGCCTGGCAAACATGGAGGTGGAAGCTCACGGTCAGCTATTAGATGGAACACAGGGTTCCCAAGGAAGAAGGAGCTAGANCTCGTGTCTCTAGCTGCATATATAGAAGAGGATGGCCTAGTTGGCCATCAGTGGGAAGAGAGGCCCCTTGGTTATGCAGACTTTATATGCCCCAATACAGGGGAACGCCGGGGCCAAGGGGTGGGAGAGGGTGGGTAGGGGAGCAGGGCCGGGAGGGGGGAGGTTATAGGGAACTTTCTGGATAACACTTGAAATGTAAATAAAGAAAATATCTAATAAAAGTTGAAAAAAAAAAAGAAATGAGAAACTCCTCAGAGGTTGCAGACCGAGAAGCAAGCATAAGAGAAGTATTTTTAGCATAGAAAAAAAAAAAACAAAAAACAAAAAAACAAACTATGGAGTATGTTCTAAAATCCCAAACACGGTGGTATCTACATTGAAATGTGGACTTTAGTATATTTTAGTGTATAATGCTAAACTGATCTGGAGGCTCTCACTGCAAATCCAAGGCATCACATTACTTCACACAGGAATGCCTAAGTATGTGTCTCTAATACATGCAAGGCTTTAAAATAGTTCACCGGCAAGAACATCAAAATGCCCAACACATCTAACATTTATTCTTCTAGATCATATACCAATTAGTTCATGTTCTATTGTCCCTTGTTATCTCAAACATGTAATGTTTGTCATGTGAAAGTTTGAATCCTGGACCTGTGCATATTAGGACTGAAATGCAACTCCAGCTCTTTATACATGGTGTGTGTGTGTGACTACAAAGATCACTACTTTTATTACAAGTCTGTCATCAAGTACACAGACCTTATCCATATTCCAATGGTAGCCCCAATAATGTTTCTTATGCATTATTTATATTAGAAGACTTAAATTTACATATGAGAGCTAATGAAAGATGAGAGGTATAAAGGTCAAAGAGAAACTTGGTGGAAACAGTTATATGTGTGGAAATATGCACAAATAGAATACTACTTCATTTTCTATATCATTACTAACCAGAAGAGGGAAGAGAATTTAGATAACAACTCCTAACAGAACATAACTAGGAATTTCAAATTTTTCATACATGGTCAGGTGGTAATTCAATTAATTTTGACTTTTTCAATTTTGTTTGTAATGTGCATACTTAGTCTTGTTTGCTTTTTTTAGGCAGTTGTTTTACTATGTAGCCTTGACTGGTATGGTGCTTTGCTGTATAAACCAGACTGACCTCAAACTCACAGAGTTCCACCCTCCTCTGTCTCCTGAGTGCTGCCATTAAAGGTATGTCCCACCATACCTAGGTTTTAAATGGGGTACAGTAACATTTACTGAGTTTTAATTATAGGGTGATTTTCTGTCAAAAGTACATTTCCTCCCTCTCCTTGGATTCTTCCTAAGTTTCTGCCATCTTCTCTCTGTTACTGTCATGTAGATGTATACGCATAAAAACTCAGAAGCTAAATGATGTTTGTTTTTTATGAGTCTGGGTTTTCACTTAATATAGTGTTTTCAGGTTCCATCCATTTTCTTAATAATTTCATAATTTCATTTTGTTCACTGTCTTTGAGTAATGCATGCTGTTTTCTTTATTGATTTATCTATTGATTGAAATCTAGTCTGGTTTTTTTTTACTTGTCATTAAAAGTGGCCCATGAACAAGGCTGGATGAGAAAATATCTCTCTGGTGAGACACAGAACACTTTGGGTATTTAGTGAGGAGTGAAATAACAGGATCTACTTTTATTTTGCAAAAACTTTACTATAAAAACAACATTGTGAATAGTAGTTTACTTTTTTGAGGACTCTCCACACCACTTTCTACAGTGTACCAGTTTGCATTCCTCACTAACAGTGGATGAGGGTCCCCTCTTTCCTCACACTCTCTCCAGCATTTGTTGTCATTTGTTTCCTTTTCTTACTTTACAAGTTTTCTTGAGAATAGCATATATGAATACTATATCTCTATTATTAGTACTCCTTCCTTATCCTACTCCATTTCCTCCTGTGTCCTTTCCACTTCTTAAATTCATGCTCTCTTGTTTATCATTGTTACATATAAATGTCACATATGTATGCATAAATATAACCTGTGGAGTCTACTTAATGTGTATGTATGTGTGTTTAAAGCTGGTTACTTCTGATTGGATAACATATCAGGAGACTTATTCCTGATGAAGACATAATCTCTCTCTTAGCTGCCATTGATTATGGATCTTCACATAGGAGTGAAGGTCTTGTGAGATTTTTTCCCCATTCAACTCAGGGCGTTAACTGTTGTCATTGTGCTGATCTTGTTTTGGTGACTATATTGCTGAGATTGCATAGGTGAATCTCTGGGTTACATATAGAAGACACTACTTCACAGCAGACATCCTGACCATCTGGCTCTTATACTCTTTCTGCCTGCTCTTCTGTGATGTCTCTGTCAAGCCATTGGTGTAAGGACTGTGTTGTAGATGTATGAGTTGTGGTTGGGCACACCACACTTAAGTATTCCCTACGTTGCTACCAGATGAGATTTCTGTAGTGATCTCTGTTTGCTTAAGAAGAAAAAGCATCTTTGGTGAAGGGTGAGAACTACATGCATTGATGGGTATAAAGACAAATATTTAGAATGCAGATAGAAATAACACTGGCTTAGGAAAGTGGCAGTAGTAGGGTCTATGACCTCACCAGCTAAGGTAATTGGCTAGGTTTATAGTACTGGGCATGAATTCTCTCCTAAAGAATTCTCTTCTATTGAGCAGTCCTTAAGCCCAAATAAATGGCTGTGAGTTACATGCATGATATGAGTGCCACTATTGCATGCTTGGAGTTCTCTTGCTGGGTCCATAGGCTTTACATCTGGCTAGAACTAGTGATTGGTTTCCTCCCTTGGCATCTTGCACAGCAGTTTCTGAAACGAGAGCTAGCTCCTTAGAGAGCAAGCTTTCAGGTTGGTTCCAGCTCAGTTCCTCCAAGTCCCATATCTGCAGAGTGTGGTGTCTTCAGCAATAGGGTCCAACTTTCAATTTCCAGGAGTCAACAAAGAACAATATTAATATCTCATATAGTTTGAAGAGTCTATTGGACTTTCTTGACCAACACCTCAAAGAAATTTCTCATGCTGAGTTCTAGAGACATTGTTAGCTTATGAAAAGAGCATTATTATCTCAAGTCATGTGATTTTAATGAAATGTATAAGAAGTCATTTTTTTTTTCCTGGTTTTTTGAGACAGGGTTTCTCTGTGTAGCCCTGGCTGTCCTGGAACTCACTCTGTAGACCAGGCTGGCCTCAAACTCAGAAATTTGCCTGCCTCTGCCTCCCAAGTGCTAGGATTAAAGGTGTGTACAACCACTGCCCAGCAATTATAAGAAGTCATTTTAATATCTAACAAAATAGAGTTCAGACAAAAACTAATCAAGAGATGGGGAAAGACACCACATACTAATCAAAGGAAAAAAAAATCCACCATGACGACATTTCAATTCTTAAAATCCATGCCCCAACCTAAGGGCATCCAAGTTTGTAAAGGAAACATTACCACATCTTACATCACACATTACTCTCACACACTGGTAGTGGGAGACTTTAGTATCCACTAATCTCACCAATGGACATATCATCTAGACAAAAAATAAACAGAACATTTCACCAAAACACACAACAATATACTTTCTTTTCAGAACCTCATGCAACTTCCTCCAAAATGACCACATACTTAGACACAGACGGTTTGAATATGCTTGGCCCAGGGAGTGGTACTATTAGGAGGTGTGGCCTTGTTGGAGGAAGTGTGTCATTGTGGGTGTGGGCTTTAAGATCCTCATCTTAGAGCCCTGGAATCTAGTCTTCTAGCAGCCTTCAGAAGAAGGTGTAGAACTCTCAGCTCCTCCTACGCCATGCCTGCCTGAATGCTGCCGTACCCCCACCTTGATGATAATGAACTGAACCTGTAAGCCAGCCCCAACTAAATGTTGTCCTTGGTCATGGTGTCTGTTCATAGCAGCAAAATCCTCACTAAGACATAAGAAAATGGCAACTCCCAGAATCCTATCAGACCATTGTGAATTAAAGCTGGACATCTACAACCACAGAAATAACAGAAAGCTTACAAACTCATGGAAACTGAACAACTCTGTACTAAATGAAAAATAGGTCCAGACAGAAATAAAGGAAGAAATGAAAGACTTTCTAGAATTCAGTGAAACTGAATACACAGCNTCCCCTGGCTTGCTCAGCCTGCTCTCTTATAGAACCCAAGAACCCAGAGATGGCACCACCCACAAGGGGCCCTTCCCCCTTGATCACTAATTGAGAAAATGCCTCACAGCTAGATCTCATGGAGGCATTTCCCCAACTGAAGCTCCTTTCTCTGTGATAACCCAGCTGTGTCAAGTTGACACAAACCTAGCCAGTACAACATCCAAGAGGAATATAGTGCAAGAAATAATCAAACTGAGAGGTGAAATCAATAAAACAGAAACAAAGTGATCAATGAAACAAAGAGTTGGTTCCTTAAGAAAATCAATCAGATAGACAAACCCATTTCCAAAATAACTAAAAGACATAGAGACAGTATCAAAATTAACAAAATCAGAAATGCAAAGGGGTCCATAACATCAAACACCAAGGGAATTCAAAGAATCATTAGGTCATACTTTGAAATGCATGCTCCATAAAATTGGTACATCTAAAAGAAATGACTAATTTTCTCAATAGCTACCATTAAGTCAAAACCAGATAAAAGATTTAAGGTGACTAATTAGAAGCAGTCATTAAAAATATCCCAATCAAAAAAGCCCAAGGCCAGATGATTTTAGCACAGAATTCTACCAGACTTTCAAGGAAGAGCTAACACCAACACTCAATAATTTTCCACAAAAAAGGAATTTGGGCCAAGTGGACTGCACGCCATCAGACAGAAGAACTAGTAAAGTTGACTGAGCTCTAACCCTTTAAATCTCAGAACCGAGGATGATAGGAGTAGACTCATTCCCTGCCTACCTTTACCTGCTATAGAACATGTAACCATATCACCCTACTGAGAGGACCCTGAAAATCAGTCATGTAGGGAAAAGACCTGGAGTCCTGTTTCATGCAGATAAGATATCACTAACACCTCATACTAAGTCAATAGTGTTTATAAAGTCCCTGTCCATATGGGAATAAAGTACACAAGTTATTTCACCAAGAACCATTTGAGAGTGTTTGTGTTACTGAGCTGTATGACTAGGGAAGAACTCTTTCTCCCAAAGCTTTCATCACTGGACCTTGGATCCACCTGGCTGATCAACCTCATGCTACTGTCACTGCTCTCCACTGCTGCTGAGCCACCTGCTGCTGTCACCCCTGCCGCTGGCACTGGTGTTTTCCTGGTAGTGGACTAGATCTGAGACCCTTGAGACCTGCCTTGTGCAGGCTGCCAAAACCTTCTTGCTTCTAAGGGCTTCTAAGGGCTGCAAAACTTTTGGCTTTATTGGCAGACTGAAATTGTAGAACCTATTCATCCATTTCTATGAAGGAGGACAAAGGAACTTTGCCAAACCTATTTTATGAGGTCACAGTCACCCTGATACCCAAAGCACGTAATGATTCAACAAAGAAAGATAATTTCAGATCATTTTCTCTCATGAACAATGATGCCAAATAATCAAGTACTTGCAAACTAAATCCAAGGAAACATCAAAAAGATTGTCTATCATGACCAAGTATGCTTTATCCTAGAGATGCAGAAATGCTTCAACATATGAAAATTCGTAAATATAAGCCACCATATAAACAAAAAGGAAAAAAAAAACAAAGAAGCACATGATAATCTCAGTAAGTTCACAAAAGGCCTTTGACAAAAATTCAATACCTCTTCATAATAAAAGTCCTAGAGAGACTAGAGATACAAAGGTCATACTTCAACATAATAAAGGCATTTACAACAAATCTATACCCCAAATCAGATTAAATGGAGAGAAACTCAAAGCTATTCCCCTAAAATCAGCAACATGAAATAGTTATATACTCTTTCCACATCTATTCAATGTAATATTTGAAATTTTAGCTAGAGCAATAAGACAACTGAAGCAAGTCAAGGGGGATAAAAATTGGAAAAGAAGAAGTCAAAGCATTGTTATTTGTAGCTATTATAGCAATATACATAAATAACCCTAAAATTCGGCCAGAGGACTTCTTCACGTGATAAACACTTTCAGTAAAGTAGCAGGATAAAAAATGAACTTTAAAAAGAAAACAAATCAGCAGCTCTTCCATACGCAAATGACACATGGACCGAGAATGAAATCGGGGAAACACCATTCACAATAGCCACAAATAATATATTTTGGGGTAACTCTAACCAAGCAAGGGAAATCCTTGTATGATAAAAACCTCAAGTCTTTGAAGAAGGAAATTAAAGACGCTATCAGAAGATGGAAAGATCTCCCATGCTCGGGGATGAGTAGGATTAACACAGTAAAAATATCCATCCTACTAAAAGCAATTTACAGATTCAATGCAATCTCCATCCAGATTCCAACACAATTTCTCACAGACCTTCAAAGCAGAGTTATCACCTTCATGTGGAAAAGCACTTGCTCAACCATGTTCAGTGTGGCTTTATTCATAATAGGCAGAAACCTAGATGTCTCTCAACAGATGAATGGATAAACAAAATGTACTTTACATAATGGTATATTTCTTAGCTATCAAAAATGTTTTCAAGAAATGTGCAGGCAAATAGATGAAACTAGAAGAAAAATAATCCTGAGTGAGGTAGCCCATGCTCAGGAAGGTAAATGTGGTATGCATTAACTTATAAGGGGATATTAGTTATTAAGTAAATTAAGTAATGGCATCCCAAACAGCTTGAGTGGAAGTGAAGTCAGGTGTAGAGAGGTTGGTGTATGGTGTCTGCTTCCTGGTCCAACGCTAGAGTGTAGGGGTAGATCTGGTTTGGAGGAAAATTGGATGTGTCTCAGAAGGGACATGGAGGTGCGGGTGGCAGGTGAGCATGTTCTCATGGAAACAATGGAAGTTGATTGTAATGCTTGTGGGGTGGCCTGAGTTGCCCAAGGTTCTGGATGCGGTACTTGGCTAGTTCTGTTTTGACATGCAATGGGAGGTCAGGGAGACTCACCAGGCTAGACTCGAGATAAAGAGGTGAGACATCTGGATGCAATTTCATTTTTCAGCTCCCTCCCTGTAGTATTTCTGAGGTTTCGTGATGCCTGTTTTGTCCTCTGGATAGATTGCTGATCTAGTTACCCTGCTTGGTCTGTTCTGTGGCTCACTTCTGTGGTTCAGTCTGTGTAACAAGAATGCTGCAAGCCGAGGAAAGACCAAGAGAGAAGAGCAGTCTAGGTACCTGGCTCTTTTAGAACTTCAGCCATGCTTAAGACTGAGAAATCCTGGCTTTTGTGGATTCCCATAGCTGTGATTGACTTCCTGCCAGAGGTCTAATCTATTCCAGTAATTATTCCCTTTGGCTGTTCAAAAAGCACCATTAGAGAGCTCATAGAGAAATTAAGGGGATGAACTCAGAGGATTTCCACTCTCCCTTGATTGCCCCCCCCCCAAAAAAAAATTACTCTTGGATCTTTAAACCGGAGTTGGTGGGCTTCTGACTTTCTGCATCACAAAGCTCATACATTCCGGCTATGTTGGGTTCTAGTAAAGGTATACTCCAGGGAAAGTGGGGCGCTTGCCTCCAACTTGGTGGAACTCAAGAGTTCTGGTAACACCTGCTGTTAATTACTTTAAGTCATCCAATAGGTACCTTTACAACTGTCTAGTCTAGATTTTTGTACTTGTATTTAGTGGGCAGAAAAGGTTGAAGCATGCATATTTTATCTCAGTTGGAGTTTGAGTGTTTTATAAAATGTAATTAAAAATTGTGACACATGTTTCAAAATCAAAACGATGAACAAAACACTCTTAGAGAAGTGTGTCCTCTTTTCCCCTGGAGACAACCATATTTGCAAAGATTGGATTATATTATTATGTTTAGTACTAAAAAGTTAGTATTGATATTTGTCTTCTGCTTCAATTCTTATAGAAAAGACATCATACTAGTCACACTTTTGTATCTTGATTTTTTTCCTGTTAATTATGTATACTTGCTTTCTAGCCACTTCTGACTATAAAGATATTTTCCTTATTCTGTTTGAAGATTGTGTAGTGTTCTATTGTATTAATTTACCAGGGACTTTAGTTAGAGTTTTCATTTCCCTTNCCCTCCCTCCCTCCCCCCCTCTGTCTCTCTCTCTTCCTTTCTTCCTTTCTTCTTTTTGGCAGAGTTCTGTTATATAGCTCTGGCTGGCCTGATACTACATAGCCCATACTGGCCTTGAACTGGCCAGCAGTCTTCTTGCCTAGGTGCTTCTGAAGTTCTAGAATTTCCATGCCTGGATAATTTCACTTTTTTTTTTTTTTTTGTATTGATCTGGATCAGGATATTCTCTCCTTACTATTTTCTTTCCCGGTACTATTGCCTTTTATGTATGAAATGATATAATCTGGGACTTCTCAGGATTATATTGGTCAGGGTTCTATATTCATTGTGGCTGTATGAAGATTTTGACAAACACATAAGAATAAAGCTTTCGGTAAAACATTCCATCTGTATAGATAAGGAAATAATTAAGATTGTAACAGGACATTATTAGGTGTGTACCAAAGAGACTTGTGAACAGCAAAGCACAGAGACTGCTATGTGACTTTGTAACTTCTTCAGTAACAGAAGGCATACCACTTTTGGTTTCTATTGGTTCTGATTCTTTAGAAACATTATTCTTATTGACAATTTTTAATTTTTATTACCATTTGACAATATGTATATAATATATTCTGGTTATTTTCATTCCCTATTGCCCCTACTCATTGCCCCATTCATCTCCTACACACACACACATACACACACACACACATACACACAGACAGACAGACAGACAGACACACAAACACACACACACATATAGAAAGATACACAAACAGACACACAGACAGAAAGATACACACACATACACACACATGACAGATACACACACATGGCAGATACACACACACAGACACACAGACAGACATACACACACAGACAGGCACACAGACAGACAGACAGATACACACACAGTCAGACAGATACACACACAGACAGATACACACACAGACAGATACACACACAGATAGTCAGATACACACAGACAGACAAACAGACAGATAGACAGACAGACACACACACATTGTTTCCGCTGTCAGCCACATTATTCTTGAGCAATGTTTATCCTCTCATATCTTACAGTGTAGGAAAGTTCTAACATTTAATTAAAAATATTTCTGATCACATTCTACTTTATTTTCACTGTAAGCTGGTATCTTCAAATGCTTCCTATCTTAAAAGTGCCTTATGATTCTATGTTCTAGGACTTTGACTTGATGAAATGGTGAAATGTTTAGATAGTCTTTTCTGGTATAGTAAAATATGTCGAGAACGGCAGGTGCAGCATCGTGCTTGGACCAATACCAGCAGGCATGGCAGCACTGAATTTCAGCTTGACATTTTGATTTTGCCATTTGTGTCCCTGAGTAATATTCTGCTGGAAGTCATTTCTTGTCTAGTTCTCCATTGGGTCTTCTGTGCCACATTTGTAGTCTTAAAAAGTCTAGGTTATTCTGAAGCACTGAGAAGTTTTGAAGTGGATGTTTCTGAGCTGATGGTAACTATCGGTATGTGTGGCTATTTGGTCACAGACTTGTGCGTTTAGTACTGATATGGGCAGTAGAGAAGACAGTGAATGCGAACTGAGTGAAATACTATCTCTATGGCAAGTGACATAGTTAGTGCTTCACAGAAATGCCTTACAGAGTCCTTACATCAAAAATTTTTGTATTACAAGGATTAATTTGTAAGTCAGAAAAGTAAGGTTCAAATATCTAGGTGATTTGCTCAGTGGTTTTCAGCAAAGCAGCAAATGTTTACAGGAATTCAGATCTGTCTTCTTTGGCTTTTTCCTCCATCCCTCACTAAATCCCTTAGTGAGGGAAGATCAATTTTTAAGGACTCCAACACCAGTGGTGTGGTTCAGTGGTGCATAAAGCAGAAGAGCCTAGTAAATGATTTGAAAACACTGTAGAGCCGATGTTTATGGGTATACTTATCAACTCCATGAATTTCGCCTTATCCAGCACTTTTGATATTGTTTAATTGGTGTGTGTCATTAAAATACTGTCTTTACTGTTTCTTAAACAACACACACACAAATTTTGAGTGAACTGCTATTTTATATATATATATATATATATATATATATATATACATATACATATACTGTTTTTAAGTATAAATTTAAAGCAGTGATTTAGTTAATGTTTCTGTCATTGTGATCAAACAGTATAACAGTATGACTTCAGTAACTTGTGAAGAAAAATGTTTAATTCACATTAGAATGTCCAGGTGATAGTCTATCACTAAGGGAAGTCATGGGATGTTTTCAGGGAAGGACACTGGTGGCAGGCACTAAAGCAGACTGTCACTGAGGGCAGCTGCTTATTCAATTGATCCTCATGGCTTGTTCAAGCTGCCTTTTTTTATACAGCTCAGTACCTCCTGCCTGGGGTGGTAGCACCCTCAATTGATTGGTTCCCTCCATATCAGTCACTAATTAATAAAGTGGCTCAGAGGTTTTCATCCATGCCCATCCCATAGGAGATTGTTCTCAGCTGATGAACCCTCTTCCCAAATGAATCTAGCTTGTTTCAAGATAACAAAACATTAGCTAATAGATGTTTTAAAACTGCTTTAGTACAAAAAAATAAAAGAGGAACTCTTAGATATCTGATTATAGGAGATTGGTGCCTTTGAGTAGACTATGTGTCTAGTGTCCTTGAGCAATCAGAAGTCATGAGGATGATGAGTATGAACAGGGCAGACCTTATGTTAGGTTGGGAAAGGTCCAAAGCCTTGATTAGGATGTAAATAATGTGGACTTGAAGTAGAGTTCAAATCATTTGTGGATGTGAAGTTTTCCATCTTGGGGTAAAGGTTCGAATGACTTGTGGGCATGATTTTTTTCTGTATCTGGGGCTCTTTGCTACCATCATCACAGGGAACTTTCAGGATAGCATTTGAAATGTAAATAAAGAAACCATCTAACAACAACAACAACAACAACAAAAGAAGTCACAGGAGTTCAAGTTATGCTGACAAGGAATTTTGATGCCTCAAGTAAAGGAATAACAATGGATACCCACGATGAACAGGACATGATGGGTGGGTTGGTTGCTAATCCTGAAATAGAAGAACTAATTTATTAGTCTCTGATTCTGAGCTAAGAATAAAGCACAAAAAGTCTGCAGGATCCAGGAGTATAATGCAAGTACAAAGGATTTTTAATTTTATTTTACTCACTACATTTCTATAAGTAGGTAGCTGTCTACTGTTAGCACTTGGATGGTGAAACTTTAATAAAACTGTTCTCATTCAGCTTGTGAAGAAAATTAGAAGGCCAATCTCAAGCCGAGAGCTGTAGGTTTTCTTTAGCAACCTTAGCCTGAGGGTCAGTTTTTACTATCTGAAAATATATCTACTTGTTTCCAAAGTGCATTACTTAGAATACTAGTTCTACAAGATGTTCAATAAAATAAATGTTCCAGAGTTAAATCTAATTTGGGAATATATGTTACACACACACACACACACACACACACACACACACACACACACACCACATTTTATATATATGGTAGCAATATGTATCTGTTCATCTAGTTTCTCTTCATACATACCACACACACACACACACACACACACACACACAACACACATCTACTTTTCTTTAAGATTTCATACAGCTAAGACACTGTGTTCTGGCATATAGGCAGATGGGCTTTGGAATGGAATTGGAGGCCTGTAATAGGCTTCACAGTAACTCTTCATAAAGGTCGCCCTGAAGTGCAGCAGACAAAATAGGCTCTTTTCAATAAAAGGCATTCAGTGGATTGGATATCCATAAGAGTAAAAAAAAAAAAAAAAAAAAAGACCCTTGGTTCTTGAATAATTAGGAAAAGTAAATCAGCCTGACTTTTAGAAGAAACCATAAGAGAGTATGTTTGTAACATAGGAAAGAGCTTATTTTTAAGACATAGAAGGTACAAAATTATAAGATATGCAGAGGGATTAGTGTAGTAAATATTCCTGTGTGTGAGTTAAATTATCTTTGCCAAATTAACCACTAAGGAATAATAAGATTAAAATAAAGGTACTAGTGATGTGGTGATTTGAATATTCTTGGCCCAGGTGCTATTAGGAGGGGAGGTGTGGCCTTGTTGGAGGAAGTGTATCACTGTATAGACGGGCTTTGAGGACTCCTAGTGCTCAGGTTCCACCCAGAACAGAAGGCAGAGTCTCATTTGGATCAAGCTATCCAACTCGACTCTTCCAGCACCATGCATGTCTGCCTGGATGATGCTATGCTTCCCACCATGATGATAATGGACTGAACCTCTGAAAATGTAAACCAGTCCCAATTAAATGTTTTATTTTGTAAGAACTACCTTGGTCATGATGTCTTCACAGCAATGGAAACCATAACTAAGACAGGTGAAAAATATGTATATATTCACATTTAACTCATACACACCCACACCCCACTTTTCTCTCTCTCTCTCTGTTACACACACACACACACACACACACACACACACACGTACATGCATCAACACACCACCACATCCACCACCCACTGCACTACACACACACACACACAAAACATATTCACACATGTACATACACCATATACCTCACAAACCACCCTCTGCACACAAAACACACACACACACACACACACACACATTCTCTAACAAAAATTTTACATAAAAAACAAAAGTGCCTATAAATCATATACAAATGGAAACAATCTAAAGAAATGGATATAGTCAGTCACATCTGAGGACATTTAAATAGCCAACAGAGGCAGATGAAACTATGCAAATTTCCAGGCACTAGAGAAATGCAAATTGAAACTGTAACATAATCATAAAGGAACTGTTACACTTAAAGTAGGAAATTTCTAGTGCAGCAGGGTGTGATGGTGTATACTTCAGTTTCTGAGGATTCCGAGGCAGGAGAATTACTCTAGCTCAGGGGGTGGAAGCCAGCTTGGTTAGCATACTGACACCCCATCCCAAAGAAAGTTTCAAGTGTTGTGAAGGAAGTGGGGTAAGGGCCCTCTCCTCCACAGAGGTAGAAGCATTGATTAGTATATCGCTTGGGAAGACTGCCTGTCAGTAATGACTAACGATGAACATATGGCTTGTCTTACAGTTCAACATAACTCAAGGAATTCATAGATTATATGGCTCCCCCAAAAGCATATCTATACTTAGTAAAAGATGTGCTAGAATGTTCATGGGAACAGCTCAAATGTTTCTCAGCAGCAGAATGGATGAACAAAGTGTGATGTATTTAACAAGGAAACAGCATGACAGTAGGGATGAACACATGACTGCATGCAACAACATGGTTGAATTCACTAACACAATTTTGACCAGTTAGATCCAAGTTCAAAGACAGTATATAATGGATGATTCTATTTATATAAAGTTAATAATCAGGTAAGAAAGTGTGAGATAGCAGGGCTACAATTACCTATAGAGCACTCAAAGAGTTATTTTGAAGTTCTGATAAGTGTTGTTCCTATTTATTTATTATTTGATTTTTTTACTGGCATGTATATAAGTGGACTATTAGTGTTCCTGGTACCTTCAGAGGGCAAAGAAGGCACCATTTCCCATGGTACTGAAGTTCCAGATGTTCGTTAGCTTCCATGTGGGTGCTAGGAAGTACCTGGAGCCTCTGGAAGAAATGACTAAATAATCTCTCCAGTCATTTCTCGATCTGGACATTGATTTCACTTGTGGTTTGAGTATGATTGGCCCATGGGAATTAGCACTTCTAGGAGGTGTGACCTTGTTGGACTAGGTGTGGCTTTGTTTAAGGAATCACTTCACTGTGGGGGTGGTCTTTGAGGACCTATGCTTAAGCTCCACCCAAGACAGAAGAGATCCTCCTTTGGATGCCTGCAGAAGACAGTCTCCTCCTATAGCTGCCTTTGGGTCAAGATGTAGAACTCTTGGCACTTTTAGTACCATGTCTGCCTGAATGCTGCCATACTTCTTACCATAATGATAATGGACTAAACCTCTGAAAGTGTAAGCTATCCCTAATTAAAAGTTGCTTTTTATAATATTTGCCTTGGTCATGGTATCTTTTCCCAGCAATGAAACCCAAACTAACAGATCTTGATACCAGGGACTGGGGTATTGCTGTGGTAGTCCTGATCATTCTTTTGTTTGGAGGAATGCAAATTTTGGGGTGTTGGATTTGGAAAGCAATGGAATGCTTTCAATGGGGTCTAATGGGCCATCCTAATAGGAATATGTCTTCCCTGGTGCTGAGGATGATTTGAAGTCTGGGGGGCTTGGTTTCAGAGGAAAAGAATTCTTAGTATGTTGCCTAGAGTTAATTCTTGTGATATTTTGGTGAAGAATGTGGCTGGATTTTGCCCTTCTCCAAAGAGTCTTCCTGAGGCTAAGATGAAAAGATTCAGATTAGTTGCATTGCAGAAGGAAGTCTCAAAAAAGCCTAGCATACTCTGCCCTGTGGTTTACTCTTCTGAAGAGTGTTTTGATTAAGTACAGCAAGCTTAGAAAGGAAAAATATAAAATATGTGGTTCAAGTAATAAAGGGGCACCAGGAAGTAGTAAGGAGCTAAATCCTGTGTTCAAAGAGATTAAAAAGATTAAGGGAGTGACTTCCCACCCAGTTAAGCTTATTGTTTATGATTTTGTAATTGAACAAGGTATAGTTATATTATGATAGGTACTATTATGACTTGGCTATTATTTTCATTTGAAAATTAGGAGATGTGATTGTATGTCAAATTGACAAGGGATGGATTGTAATGGCTATTCTTAGTTGTCAACTTGACTATATCAGGAATGAACTACAATTCAGAAATAGAGGACACACCTGTGACCCAGATCTTGGGATACAGTGGCCATGCTTATAAAGATTGGGTGAAAGAAATTGAAGGAAAACTTAAGTCCTGGCATGGTGATACATGCCTTTAATCCCAGGAAACAGAAGCAAGCAGGCCTCTGAGTTCAAGGTCAGCCAGATACAGAGCAAATTCCATGTAAATAAAAGCTTAGGTCTAGAGGTGGTAGTACACACCTTTAATCCCAGCACTCAGGAGACAGAGGCACACTGAGTTCAAGGTCAGTCTACTGAGCAAGTTCCAGCTTGGCTAAGCTTAGGCAGTGAAGGAGATGGAAAACAAAGCTGCTGCTGCTGGAATAGAACAAGGAAGCCATGGTCCAATCCAAATAAGCAGCAGAGCTTGGCAGCGTTAGCTATGTGGCTCTGGTTTTAGAGTCAGAATAGAAGGGGGTGGCTGAGACAATTAGTGCTGGTGAGCTGGAGCTAAGAGATTAGTGGTGATTGAGAAGAGACCAGCATCACTTTTGGGAACTGTCTTCTGAAAGCATAAGGAAGCTGTGTTCCAGAGATGGCTAAGCTTGTACCCCATGCTGATAGCCAGACTTGGTAGTATATAAGAGTCATCAAGATGCTACTGGTTTTGAAGGCATGAAGGAATCATAGACAACACCTGAGGCTTGGCCCTATGAGAGGCCAGAAAAGACCATTTGTGAAAGTGTAGTCACAGTTGCAGTTGACAGCCCAGAACTGAAGGGGTCAAGCAACAAAACTGAGACTTGACACCATAAAGAGAGCTCATGAGAGAGGCTATTGGTGAAACCTAGTTGCAGCAGAGGACCCTAGCATATAGGAGTTGCCAGTACCGTAGAATAATCACGAAGAACAGCAGCAGCATCAATTCAACCAGAGCCTAGAGTGCCACAGAGATCAGAGCTTGAGAAATGAGGCAAGCCCTTTGGAGAAGCCCAGAAAATTATTTGTGGATTCCAGGCATTGGAACAAGAAACTGTAGAGTTGAAGTTGCCTGTGTAATATCCAAAATGAATTCGAGACCACCCAGTACCTTCCCCCTTCGAAAAGGACTTTTCAAACTGTACTAGCAGGCCAAGTGCAGAGCCAGATAAGGAAGCTGTCTAACTAAACAAATGTAAAAACAGTTTTAGCAGTCAAAATAATTAAGCCTGCAGCTACCAAAACAATATTAGCTGTTCTTAGAGAAATAACCATAACAAGATTATCAATTCTCCTGCACCCCACCCCGCCACACACTGAATTCTGACAAAGACCACAAACCACCCTGACCTTGGAGAATTCCTCTGATGTTAATAGCTATTACGTTAATGTACTATTACTTTGCTGACCAAATCATAATAACCCACCATGGGGGCAAGCAAAGTGAGTCACTAGGTCAAAGGGTTACTTAGTCACTATACAAACCAACCAATGCCTGAAAGGGTTACTTGCTACACCAATGAGAACCCTGTTGCTCAAATCTGCCCCTTACAAAGGTATAAAAAGTGTGCTCTTTCTTTATTCTCGGTCTCTCCTCTGGCCTGCATGCTGAGAGGGGAGTCCCCAACATGTTGAATCAATAAAAATCCTCATGCGGTTTGTAGTGATGGTGGTGGTCTCTGTGTTCTTTTTGAGTAAGGGTCTTTTGTCGAACTCCAACACTTGGAGACCCCAAGATTTTAGAAATGTCAGAGCCATGGAATACTTGCTGAGGAAAGCTGTTAGCAGGGAGTGGAACCAGCCCAAGAGAAAGAGCTGTGTTGCAGTCAACAAAGCTGAAAGGAGTTGGACATCAGTTATGGAGATGCAGAGTTCGAAGTTTGCCCAGCTGGTTTTTGGTCTTGCTTTGTTCAGGTATTTCCTCACTATTATGATTTGGAATGGTAGTGTATATCCTTTGATGTTGGAAATATGTGATCTGTCTTTTGATTTTTATTTTATAGGGGATTACAGTTAAGAGATGGCATGAATTTCAGAAGAGACCTTGAACTTTCAACTTTTAACTTTTGTTGAGACTGCTATAGACCATGGAAACTTTTGAAGTTGGTCTAAATGTATTTTGTGTTATGCTATGGGTAGGTATGGACTCCAAAGACACATGTGTTTGAATAAGCCTATGAAGTGGAATGTGGTGGTTTGAATATGCTTGGTCCATGGTGCCACTATTAGAAGGTGTGGCCCTGTTGGACTAGGTGTGGCTTTGTTGGAAGAATTGTGTCACTGTGTGGATGGTCTTTGTGGTCCTATGATTAAATTTGGCCCAAGGAGGAAAATACTATCCTCCTGGATGCTGGCAGAAGACAGTCTCCTTCTAGATGCCTTTGGATTAAGATGTAGAATCCTTGGCTCTTTCAGTACTTTGTCTGCCTGGATGCTGCCGTGCTTCTTGCTATGATGATAATGGACTGGAGCTCTAAAATTGTAAGCTAGCCCCAACTAAAGGTTGTTATTTATATTTGCCTTGGTCATGGTGTCTGTTTACATTAATGGAAACCCTAACTAAGAGAGATACCTGATGGATACATTGGTGTCTATTTGTAATTCCACCACTTTGGAAGAGAGTCTAGCTGATTGTGGGCAATGCTGCCCCTGGGCAGGTAGTCTTGGGTTGTATAAGAAACTTTGCTGGAAGTGAGCATGGAATTGAACCAGAAAGTAGCATTCTATTATGGTTTCTGGTTTAGTTCCTGTTTCCAGTTTCCTGCTTTAGCTTCCCTTGATGATGAACTATATAACCTGTAAATCAAATAAACCCTTTTCTCCTCAAGTTGCTTTTGGTCAGTGTTTTGCCTCAGTAACAGAGACAAACCAGAATGACCTGTGTGAATGTATGTGCAACACATATATGCAGGTGCCAACATCAGCCAGAAGAGGGCATTGGTTCTTCTGACACTGGAGTTACAGGTACTTGTGATGTCAGTATTGGGAGCTGAGCATGGCTCCATTTCAAGATCAATAAACACTCTTCAACACTGAACCATCTCTCTAAGCCAAGTTTAAGTTATTCTTAGGCTCAAAAAATGATCAAAGAAAATTATATTGGAGGAAAAGCATTAACAGCCACTTTCCCAATTAGTGTTCCAATTTATCATTATGTAAATTATGGAGGAACACAAACTTTCCATAACTTCATCAAAAATCTACAAAAAGCATTCTTCAACTAACTGCAATTTTATTTAATCATGGTAATTAAATATCATATTTTTGATAAAGTAGGTTTTATTATCATTGAAATCCAAGTTAATTTGCACTTATACAAGCTCACAACATGTTATCTTCCTCCGGAGTTCTTACTTTATCATTTGAGGACATTTCTGAAGATAGTGAGTGCTCAGATTGCCACGTAGATGCTCTTTTTCTTACATTAATTAAATAATTAAATCACTTGTTTCAGAGTGTTAAAATGCTAAATGTCCAGTTTCTCTGTCTCCACAGACTCTGGACTCTTGACAGACAACAATTCTCTAAGTGTTTGACATTCAGAAATTGGAGAGAATAGGTCAGGATGTGTTAGTTGGTTTGCATTTTAAGTGGGTGCCAGTATAAAAATATAGGAAAGAACTGTGTTGAATAATAATTTCTCTTAGCTATTTTTCTGTGTTAACATTAAGACCTTTGGTCTTTTAAACAAAGACAAACAGTAGACTAGTTGCTTTTACCCCAACTTTTCTTTTCTGTAAAAACAAAAACAAAAACCTGTCTGCTTATTTATTTTTGTTTATTATTTATTTATTTGCATGTATGTGTGTGTGTTTGTGTGTATGAGCATGCATATATGTGTGCTCACACATGCACCATGGAATACTGTGGGAGTCAATCTTCTCCTTCCATATGTGAGTCCCTTGGAGACATCAGGTCATCAGGCTTGAAGGCACTCACCTCTTTGCAATGCATCTTCTTTCCAGCACACCAACTTTATTTCTTTTGAAGCAATTCTTGTGGAAAATTCCAGCAATGTGACTACGAGTTTTTAATAATTATACATTATGTTCATAATTTAGTTAAATGGGATATTTATGTTTTTATATTGCACGTTTCTAAAGGAATGAGGATGTTTCAGTGTGACACTCAATTCTTTTGTGACAAAACATTATAATTTCTCTGCTTAAATTGCTTTTTATGTAGCAAATTTATACTTTGAAAATTCCTTTCACATAATGTAATATTTATATTTAATTATTCTTGCTCAGGTTTTTAAAGGAAATATTGCTTAGGATATTCAAAATATTAATCCAATCATAATTTTATGTTAGGTAGTGGTTTTAAATTTTCTTTTGTAGAAATGTTTGGCACATATACATACATACATACATACATACATACATACATATATTTATCTACATACATACATATATGTATCTACATACATATATATTATGCATTCATGTGCATATGTGTTTGCAGGTGCACATATCTGTGTGTATTGGAGTGTATGTAGGTGTATGGGTAGAGGTTAGAGGTCAATGTCATTCCTTTTTTCTCTATTGCTTTCAACCTTATTTTTTGAGACTGGTCTCTCACTGAATCTGGAACTCAAGGATTTGGCCATACTGTCTGATTAGTGAGACCTGAGATGTTCCTGTCTCTACTTCCGTGGAAGGCACATGTTATCATGCTAGACTTCTTTTGCCTTCATGGTGGGGATTTGAACTTAGTTTCCCATGGCTGCACAGCAAATGCTTTATTAACTAGCTGGAGATTATAGACACAAACTGCCAGCCCCAGCTTTTTATGTGGGTCTGGGGATCTGAACTTTGTTCTCATTCTTGTGTGGCAAATAACTTCATTCTCAGAGTCATCTACCCAACCCTGCTTTATATTTTAGACAATTCATTTATTTAGGTAGCATCATGTATTTTTTTTTTTCTTACCTGCTGGTGAAAACGCTAATGATGAGAATAAAACAGTAAGGAGAAGAGGAAAAAGTTGGAATTGGAGCTGCAACAGTACGAAGAGAGAAAGAACAATTAGGAAATGTAATACTTCCTTTCTAAATAGCCAAGTCCAAGGCCAAATGTATATAATATAGGCTCTTCTATGAGAACATTTTAATTGTTGCATTGATATTTTATGATGAGAAATATTATTAAAGAAGTGGGTTGGTTCCTGTTTCTTGTCATCGACTCCCTGAGCCAGAAGCTGCTGACTGATGGATTCTGAAAGTCCTGGTTGACTGTTTCATAGAACCTATGGGAAACGGTTGGATATTTAACAGATAATGCTCACGAGCCAGTGCTATCAAGGGATGCTAATGGTATGTCTGTTATAGGGCATTACAGTGATGTGCAATGGAAGGGAGGTGTCTAGAGTTTCTGTGATGGATATTGTTTGGGCCACACTGGTTTAGATGTTTACTAATTCCTTAGTGGATTTTGAACGTGATCTTTAGAAGTCTACTGCGGAGTGTGAGTTTTGCTTGTGTATATATTTATAACTTCGTTAGAAATTAGGTTCAAATGTTTGCAAGCAGTGATATTTATAATTTTCACGATGTCCTTGGATTCAGTGGGAATGACAGTTCCCTGAAAGAAGCCATGCTTTTTGATGAGCCTTCCACAAGGCTAATACCTGATTAGAACTTAGTGATGATGAGAGGTTGGAATGTTGAGGTTCAGAGTCAAACTATCATGGGCCATCTTTATTTAGTATTCTTAATAGCTATTTATTGCCCACCTCTGTTTGTGACTAACATCCTTGTGACTAATATTGGATATTAGTCACAATATCTACAACCAGAGCCCCAACTTCTACCAACCAAAATTCTAAAGGCAACATCCCCAAGGCACAGAGCAGAGGTTTCTTATTGTGCTATAACCCACCAACCTAATATTTCCAATGTGTTTAAAAAGTGATTTGGTTTATGACTTTCTTCTGTTCCTACAAGACTCATGAATTTGTTATTTTGTTGGAACATAGAATTTGGGATAACCTGAATCTGTCTTCCCAGGGTCTGATCACTCATCTTTGAGGCTCCAGAACAAACCCCCCAGTCTCATCCCCTTTGAAGTGAGAGTTGTGTTTTTTACATTGACCACAGGAACCCTGGAAGCATTGCTGTTTATGTGAATAAATTTGAAGAGACCTTGTGGGAATGTCGCAATCAAAATTCTGTTATATGAATGAGGAACAACATTCAAGGAACTTCTCCTTTTGAGTCCACTTCACGGGGGATTTTCCTCCTGTCTGAAGGCTTGCCACATCAGTGCACAACAGCACAAAAGCTCTCACACAGCTCAAGAGTTGAATTCAGAGTGAACAACCTTTTGTATAAATTCATTGTGATTTATTAGGTTTTGAAGCTATCGCACAGGTTTTTACATTTCAAACTGGATTTTCTTAGTAATTTGGTTTATATTACATTTGGTTATCTGTCAGGCTAACGAATAATATTACCTGCCTCATTCCAACCGTTATTGCATTGATAGGTATTAATACAGGATTGCAGCTGGTATTGCCTGTACTTAAATTAGATTTCTAAAGTGTCTTGCAAGCAACCACTGAATTATTTTTTTTCAAGAGTTGTAGGGATACTCATTAAATCCTTTACAGAATGAACAGTTGGGTGAACTATAGAGAATATTTAAAGACCCCACAGCCGTACTGTTTAATTGCTTTAAATCACCTGAAGTCAATTGGAATATGTGGCCATGCAGCTGAGCCCAATGAAGACCTTACTTTTTGTATAACCAGATGAAACCTGGACATTATCAGGCCCTAAGTAGATAAGACAAGGAAACTTTAACTTCTCAGAAGCATCATTGAATTCAGTTAACATCTAACCAAGTGTAAGTCCTTTCTTTGAAATTGTAAATGATCAAACCTTAAGCCCCTTGCAGTGCTTTTTAAATCCCAGAAGTTTTGAATCAAGTTCATTTCTAAATCATGGAATTTAAGCATGCTAGTATTTTCATTTAGCATTTTGAGGTATCATTTTAATTTGTAGTCTTATATTTATCCTGAAATCCAAGTTCCCCTTCCTAGCTCTTACTCAGAAGATCATTTTACCTCTGATTTATGCAACAATAATGAATGGATTCATTATTCATTAACTGTTTTTTTTTATAGGATGCTGAAATTAGGGAAACTACTCCTCCAGCTTTTAAATAGCTTGCAGAAATTGCAGTACTATCTATAGCAGGCAGTGTGCATGCTACTGCTTCATATAGGAGAGCACAATGCCAGTTTTATATTCAGAAAACTACAGAATAGTGGGAAATAGGAGATTTCTAATTCCAGCAGACACAGTGTCAGTCCAGTAATACTGACAGTCTGTGTGTTATGTGGATGTGACTGCCCCAACCCTAGTGAGAAAGCATATGGGCCTTTATCACAGGCATAGAAAAGCATACACCAATTTTCATCTTTTTGCATATACTTTTGGTTTTGTGTTGTGCTCTGGGATGCCCTCATCAAAGGACAGTCCACTGGAGTAGATAGCAGGTACCGAAGATTTGAAACCTGGAAACTGACCTTCCCACACAGTTTGGGGAGATTCCTGGGGAAATAATGTGAGAATTTTGAAGGAAGGATATAGTTACATCCTAGGGTGACAGATGAAGCATAGATGATGGAGACAGGAGAGGAAGAGGAATCCTTGGCAGCCGAATCTCAGGAACCAAAGTGGTCATTGGATTGATGTCATTAAAAGTATTTGATGATCAGGGCTGTGGTATTGGTCTCTGGGCATTGGCTAAGAATCTATGAAAGCACAGCAAAGGTCCAGGCTCATATGCTGGTAGGAAAGCCAATTAAAGAGTAGACCATAGAGATGAGTAGGAGGACATAGAGACACACCTGGGGTTCAAGGAGACCACAGAGTGCTTAGAAATCTAATTAGAAATTAGAAATCATAATTGGCCATGGTTGTGCACACTTTTAATCTCAGCACTTAGGAAACAAAGGCAGGTAGGCTGGTCTCTGAGTTTAAGGCCAGCCTTGTCTACAGAGTGAGTTCCAGGACAGCCAAAGCTACATAGAGAAACTCTTAAAAAAAAAAAAAAACAGGAAAAAAAGAGAAATCTTTATAGAAAGAAGTTTGACAGTTGCATAGTAGAAGAGCCAGCATTTGGGTATCAATACAGAATACCCTCAGCATTGGGGACAGTCTGGCATTGCCTGGGAAGTACTTCTGAGATGGTTGGTTCATTGACAATCATAAATGATCAGGGTAGGAGATTGGACTACAGAACATCAGATGTCACAGATGGCACCCCAATAGAGTGACCAAAGCTTTGAGGTTGATTACCTGACTAAATACTGCTTCTACCTAGCTGTGACAAGTTATAAACTCCTTTAAACTCCTGTTTTCTTAACTAAATTAGCTAACCCACAAACTATCTAGTCACAGTATGGATCTTTAAGATATTCTTGAGTATTTTTGAACTTCCTTTCTCTGTAGGATTGATTCACGGTCTGAGCTGAGGATGTATCCTAATAGATGTCAGAATTCCATGACTATGATGAGAGAAGATAGCCCAGAATTGGGGCTTCAGGGAAGAAGGTTTTATATCAGAGAGGCCTATCCAAAATATCAAACTCTATAATCTTACTTTGGGAAGTTAAAAAAATGAAGAGTAAAATCTACACAGAATCATGTTATCAGTGAGAGGTGGAGACTGCTTCATATTTTCCAATGGCCACAGATGGGTCGAGGTAGGTAAGAAACCAAAGTCTTTGAAATGCAAACCAGTAGCCTCTGGATATCAGAGGGACCACTGCTCAGTCCTCCAATGAGGACTGTGTCATATCCTGGTCAAGACACCTCTTCTTACAGTCCCATCACCTCAGGCAGCACGACAGTGTGAAAAGTTCCTGTCTCAGATTGAGTAAAAGGGAAATCAGAACAATTTTCAGACAGTGTTAGAGCAAGCCCAAGGTCAAGGGAGACTTTCCACACTAATACAACTGTATTGAAAGAAACATGAGAGGGTGCAACCTGGAAAGAATGGTATGCTACCCCAACCAAACATTCAGGAGTCTGTGTGCATAAGCCAAGGGCAGACGTGCCAGAGCCAAACAACCCCAATATTGATCCAGTACCCAGAAACAAGGACTAAAAGCAACTTATACCTCAACCTAAGAGACTGAGCAAAGGCTTAAGGTAATTGCATTAAACACATAAATAAAAGAGGGGTAAAGGGTGTGCCTTAGTTAGGGTTTAACTGCTGTGAACAGACACCATGACCAAGGCAACTCTTATAAGGACAACATTTCATTGGGGCTGGCTTACAGGTTCAGAGGTTCAGTCCATTATCATCAAGGTGGGAGCATGGCAGCATCTGGGCAGGCATGATGCAGGTGGAGCTGAGAGTTCACCTGAAGGCTGCTAGTGGAAGACTGACTTCTAGGCAGCTAGGGTGAGGGTCTTACGCCCACACCCACAGTGATACACCTATTCCAACAAGGCCACACCTCCTAATAGTACCACTACCTGGGCCAAGCATATACAAACCATCACAGGATGTCAGTTACCAAACTTTCTCAAGGAAGAGCTTTTATTCTTTATTTTAACTCTGTCCCTACATGGAGGAGGATGGTTGTACAGTCATAGCTATTCCAATTTGTTTTCACAAGTCTTGAACAAAGTTGGAGAGAAGGAGGTAGAACCCTTTACTGATGTAACTCTTGTCAATTGCCTCTAGAAATGTCTTTTCCAGAGCAAGAATAAAATTATGCTATAAATCTTTCATGTACTACACGGGAAAATATTAATTCTGGAATTCTCCAGGCTAAAAACAATTCTTATTTTCCAACTCTAGTTAACAGTGTGTATTCAGAATGCTGCTGAATGAAGCATTGGAATTTTTGCTAAAATTTCAAAATAGAAAAAAATATTAGAAATGCCACATTCTAGAGAATCATCAACTAGCCTTGTGATTTCATTCATCTTATTTGTATAATGGGATAGTAAAAAATATAAAGTACAAAACCACTCCTAAGACATAATAGATAAAATGAAAAGAGACAGTTGAACTTGCCAGCCATTCCCACTATAACCTACGGATGTAAGCCAAAGGTCATAGGTTCAAGGAAAGATGCAAAGATATCAATTATGGGTCTGAAGTCTTGACTTCAGAGGAGTTTTTGTGGCCTGACCCTTCTAAGCGTCATCCAAGCACATGTCAAGAAAAATAGGTTTGAACAGAATACCTCACAGGAAGAGTTGGTGCCTCGAAGAGATTGGCATTAATATTGTAAGCCTGGCTTAGATTTTTATTCCCACAAAGCTGGGTTGATCTGTTCCATGAGCACACGTGTGTAGCTTTAATTTCAAAGCTTATTTTTTGGGGGTGGGGAGAGAGTTTGAGACAGCGTTTCTCTGTGCATCCTTGGCTGTCCTGGAACTCACTCTGTAGATCAGGCTGGCCTCGAACTCAGAAATCTGCCTGCCTCTGCCTTCTGAGTGCTGGGATTAAAGGTGTGTGCCACCATGCCCGGCTCTCAAAGCTTATTTTTAATGATGGTTCTTAAATGCTTTAACCAACCTTCTATCCCACTGCCCACCAGAGGTAGTGAAAAAGAAGATATGGGGGAGGTAGACCTGTTTAGAAATGGTTCTTTGGAGCAATTCCCATCTGTGTTGTCTGAAATTTGGCAGTTCGGTTCACAGGTTAGCAGTAGCAGCTTGATCCACTCCCAAACACTTCAGCAGTCCAGTTTGGTAGAGTTAGCATAGCCCACTTGAATCAGCAGTGGTGGCACTGCCTAGCAGGAACAGCCAGGCCTCAGCCTCTGCATGAGTCAACAGGAGGGACCAGGGCCAACAGGAATGCCAGGAGAAGTTTTCCACTGTACCTCTCTCAGAAAAAACGAAGATCAGCGAAGATGTGAGATGAACAAGCATGGCACAGCTAGCTCTATAAGCAAGCCTAACTTAGCCTCTGTCACTGTCCATCGAGTCCTTTTTATACCCTCCTAATCTCATGTATCCTCCACCTATCTTGCCTTAGGATATGTCTGATTTAGTAAAACTCTATGTGAATCTGTCTCAGCTGACATCTCTCTGCCAATCAGCCTGAGTCCTCAAAAGCAGCAAAAAGTCACAGCACACCACCAGAAATTTTTTGGTGCATTTCTTTCTGTGGAGTCCCGATAAGTGAAGGTCAACTACACAGTGTAAGATGGACCAATACATGCATGTTGTTAGCAAAGAGTTCTTCATCACCTGTTCTCTCATTTGTTCCCTTTAGCAGAATATCCTTCCTCCTATGACTACTTCAGCGAAATGTTCTTTCATGTCTTTGCACCAGCAAAACACCATGCAACAGACTGTCCAAAGAACCCTTAAGTTTTTACTTCACACGTGTAAGCAAACACAACAGATTAAAGTGGAGGACTGAGCAGGTCAGGAACTCCTGCACCTATTACTGAGGATAGAGAGGGAGTGAATGGGCAGGACAGGGCAGGGGACTGATGGGAAGAGTGGGGTGGGGCAGAAGCAGGGTGGGAGACAGCTGGGGAGGGTAGATAAGGCAGGACAGGGTAGGAAGGGCTTCTAAAACTTTCTCCAGTCAGCACCCATTTTTAATTTGAGAAAATTTTACACAACTTTGTGTCTGTATACAAAATGAACCTTTACTGATAAATTATAAAAGGATATAATTTAGAAAAAAAATTAAGCATGCTTATCCTTTTGCCATTTATAAAAGATGAAAGAAAACTTATGCTACTAATGAGATTGATGTGTTCATTTTTACATAAAGAATTAAATATTAGCTTGATATTTGATACTGTAGCATGCAGAGGACATATCGATATTTTTCAGAATTGATCGGTATTTTGATTTTATAATAATCAGAGCTGACTATCTGCTTCATATAAATAAATATATAGTACAACTTGGGAGAAGTATAGTTAAAACCTTTTTTTTTCTTTAATTGTTGGGAATCCTATCCCAATCCTAGGCAAAAATTTATGGAACAACTGCTTAATTATAAAACTTAAACTGGCAATAACACCAAATAACATTTTAAAAGTAAACATTCTAATGCAATACAACACAGAGATGCTAACTTGAAGCCTTCATGCTGAGGAACGCTGGTGGAAAATATAAGTCCTTGCTTTCTGTAATGAAAACACTATGTTTCTCAACAGAATTACAAAATTTTGTGTGTGTTAAAAAAACAAACCACAATTTGTACTATGCAAAAATTTCAAAACTGACCTCAGATACTTCAAGCAGCATTCATTGGTGTTGTGTAGGGATATGTCATGAGTGTCAAAATTGATATTTCAGGGAGATATTAAAACCCAAAATGGGAAAATGCTTCCAGAAACTCCCTGGGTTCTTAGTGAATGGAGTTTGAATTATTTTTTGGTCCTTGTACATTCAGAAATATTTCACTGATGTTATTTTTTGTGACCTTCCACATTGTTATATGATTTTATAAAGGGTTGTAACCCAAAGTTTAGGAAACTAAGTGTGATGGGTAATCTTGTCAATTTGATCACATCTGAAAATCCACTAGAACCCAAGATGCTAGGCACTCCTAGGAGGTATTTTTGAATTAGATTATTTGAAGCAGGAAGGCACACCCTGACAGTGACTGGTACTTTCTAGTGGCATCCCAGATAAAAGAACATGGAAGTAGGGCACTTTGCGCTTTGTCTGCTTGCTTTCATTCTCACTGGTAAATTCATCTATCCTGTTGCTGGATCACCTATTCCTTAGGTGATCCCAGAACCATCTTCTTCAGGCTTCAAAGGTAGATGCTTCTAAACCAGCAGCTTCTAAGGGCCCTCCAGGCTTTCAGCAGTATATTGGAACTGCTGATTCATCCAGTTACCTGGTTCTCAGCCTCTCAAGTATGAGGTAGCCATGGTTGAACTATTAGGACCAAACCATGCAAGCCAACCTAGTAAATCCTAATAGGCTTCAGGTGCGCGCGCGCACGCTCACGCACACACACACACACACACACACACACACACACACACACACCAGCACATGCACACAGTCTATCAGTTCTGTTTCTTTAGATAACTCTGGCTTTTCAGGAACCAAGAGAGGGGATTTAACATTGGGTGACCAGTAGGGGAGAGGTTGGTGTTCTTGTTTAACCCCATGACATTTGCATTCCCAACAAGCCCTGAGCCTGAGCTTTCTGTTTGAGAAGCCTATGCCCAGGGAGATGCTCAAGTAGAACTCCTCTGTGCTGGTTTATAGAAAGAGACCTTCAATGGCACTGATGCAGATCACCTTCTTTTGAGGAAAGACAAACTATACAGATACACAACAATGTTTTATACACATTTCTCTTTTCTAATCCCTACTTTTGGCTCTACCAAAGGAAATGCAAGAATAAAATCATGGAGTCAGGAAAGAGAAACATAAGTTTGTCTCAGTTAAAAGGGTTCATTGGATATGAGACTGAAAATTTCAGTTTGATTAGGACTGGAAAACTTAACAGATCACAATTCTACCAATCCATTATAGACTTTGGCTCAGATTATTGTTATTATTTTTTTAAAAGCATGTGCACATGGTGGATGGTGAGTGGATGGGGGTGGATTTAAAATGGTGGTTACTGAAGATAAAAATCAGTTCATATTTGGAATTCACTGAATTCAATTAGTTTGTTCAATTAGTTTGTCAAAAGTTGAAGCCCTGATCCATCCCATAATCATCCACCAAACCCAGACACTATTACATATGCCAGCAAGATTTTGATGAAAGGACCCCGATATAGCTGTCTCGTGTGAGGCTATGCCAGTTCCTGGCAAATACAGAAGTGGATGCTCACAGTCATCTATTGGATGGAACACAGAGCCCCCAATGGAGGAGCTAGAGAAATTACCGAAGGAGCTGAAGGGGTCTGCAATCCTATAGGTGGTACAACAATATGAACTAACCAGAACTCCCAGAGCTCGTGTCTCTAGCTGCATATGTAGCAGAAGATGGCCTAGTCAGCTGTCATTGGGAAGAGGAGCCCCTTGGTCTTGCAAATATGCCCCAGTACAGGGGAATGCCAGGGCCAAGAAGTGGGAGTGAGTGGGTAGGGGAGCAGAGCAGGGGGAGGGTATAGGGAACTTTTGGGATAGCATTTGAAATGTAAATAAAGAAAATATCTCATAAAAAGAAGTTGAAGCCTCCTACCCTGAAATGCAACTATAAAACTTGCATAGGCAACTAACTTCATGTATCCTTGGTTATGATTGACACATTTAAGGTTAAGTCATATGAAATTTTTTAATTGAGTCAAATCTCAGGTCACAGATGACTGACTATACAGTACTTATTATACAAGCATGCTTTAAACAGCATCTTTAATACTAATGGCCAGTCTTGAAATGAGGCCTATAAATTATACTCATGAGGCTTTAGACTTTGTACCCAGTCAGTTTCTAAACCAAATGAATGCAGACGTCAAGACTGAAAGGACAGAAACTTCACTAATGATTCGAGACTTTGGCCACATCCCCAACATTTTCAGAAATCTCATTAGGTGCAGAGCATGTACGAGGATGATGGTTCATGCTGGTAATGGGTGTATGAACAATGGCTGTATTTAAAGGATGGGTTTTTAATGTTCATTGAAGAAGAATGTCTTTTATGCTTCTGAATCAGTAGCTAGCATGCAAAGCCTGGGAATGTGCCAATGACATAAAACTCTGATGCACTGGAGAGCAAGCAGGAGCTTGGGGGAAACCCTGAGATCTGCAGAGAGAATTACTCAAGGAAAACTATGCCTTTCAATGGGCTTCATAGAAAAATGAAGATGTTTAAAACTATAAAGAGGCACCCCCCCCACACACACAACTAAAGGCAGGGTCTTACTATATAGCCATAGTTGCCTTCCAACTCATTATGTATCCCAAGCTGACCTCAGATTCACAGCAAGCCTCCTCCCTTAGCCTCTTGAGTTCTGGGGTTATAAGTCTGGAATACTGTACTGGGCTGAAAATTTTAATTTTGTTTCTTAAATACTGTATTTTGTATCTAAGTAGCTCTTGACACATGCAGAAAGGTAAGAATTCTTAAAGAGCAAATAAGTAAGTTTGATGTTTGCCTCTTATTATCATTATCAGACACTTTTTGTTTAAGTTGTTTCAAGAGCTTTTGAATCAGACAGTGATAGATCACAAACCAGTGGTTTGCATAAAAACAAAAAAGTCTTTTTTATATGTTTAAATAATAATTCACCTAAAACCTTACCAGCTTAAAAAAAAGAGATCTGACAATTTCAAGTTTCATTCTAAGTTTAAATATGCCCAAAATGCTATATAAAAACCAGTAATTCTGGACACATTACTGAGGTTTAAATACAATGTGGATGTTTTAATTGCTAAACCAACATGGATCCCAGGCGCACATACTTACTTGTGTTCTGCTCCTGTTGAACTTCCTGCAGAGCAGTGCTCTGGAGTCACAAGGAGGAGTGTTTACTAATTCACTCCATTACATAAGTGGTACCTTCTGGAATCCATGCCTGATATAAAAATGGACAAGAGGGGGAAAAACACCGAAAACCAAACTATCAGGGAAAGGATGGCAATGGAAGTGTGAGGAACAAGAGAATGGAAATAATAAATATTAAACCAACAAGATACAGTTGTAGAGTACTAGCAGAAATTGCATTTGATTCTGAAGAAACAGAACTTCTGGGATACCTTGCGCTGTAGTTTTCTGGTTTCATACTGAATAGATGTAATTAAATGGATATATGAATTGCATCACATGATTGTGTAACAGAGTCTAAGAAGCTCTCTGCTGTGTGAAAGCAGATAAAGAACCCTTCATTTCACTAAACTGTGAGTCTGCTTCGGCAGCCGCTACACTGTGATGAATGATTAGAGAATTAATTGAAGACGATATTATACTATTAAAATATATTTCTGCCAGGAAGCAATAATGAGAACTCATTGTTAGTGAATGAACTTTCAACAGTAATTAATAAGGATTTCTCTCCTAGCATTATATATATATTGTTTTTGGAACATGTCTTTATTAGACCACATGTTAGAAATGTATTTAAGTGACTAGATACCGATTTTACCCATTATTGAATGACTACTCCTGACTGAAAGGGTCAAGATCTTTCAATCTTTAGTCTGCTTTCCTTTCCTCTCTTATCATCTCATTTTCTCCCAGTAAATTGTAAGCTGATTCAATTAGAGTCAATTTGAATCTAATAATTTCTGACTGTTAAGCGTCTTCTTATGTGTAGGACAACTCATTATAAAAAGTATCAAATCGGTTTCTATTGTTAAGAGGGAATTTTCTTTCTTTTTGTACTTCTTATTAAATTCTATTCTATGAATTATGTTTGAAATGCTCAAATAAGCTCCCTGCTATTTCTAGATATCTAGAAATTGTGATAGGAAGATTCAATAACTCTCTCCTACATACTCCTTAATGAGGGATTTGTGATATGGTGTGTGGACTTCAGAAATCACAAGCCCATGAGCTCACTTAGAGTAGACTGACCAATGAGCCACCATCTAGATGAGCCACCATCTAGAGGTGGGTGATGGTGGTGGTATATACTCAGACTTAGTGTCTTATACCTGCAATGGATTGACTTCCCAGATCTTTCCTCTGAGTAGCCAGCAATTCTACAAGCTGTCCCATTTTGTATAATAAGAATGGAAAGACATGGTGGGATAGAGTTGTTTTTTGCTTGTTTCTTAGGGGTCAGTGGCAGGATGAGACCTCTTTTTTTAAAAAAAATAATTTTTAAATTCACTTAACATCCCAATTGTAACCTCTCTTCCTCCTGTTCTCCCAATTATTCTTTTAAAACTCCTTCCGTCCATTACTCTTTCCTCTTCTCCTCAGGGAAAGCTCTCCTTGGATACCTCCCCACCCTGAGATATCTAGTCTCAGCAGTCCTAAGCACATCTTTCACTGTGGTCCGACCAAGAAGTCTAGGTAGAGGAAGGGGATCCAATGGCAGGCAACAGAGTTCAAGACAGCTCTGTTCCAATTGTTAGGGAACCCAAACGAAGACCAAGCTGCACATTTGCTATAATGGTTTAGTTCTAGCCCCTGCATGTTCTGTAGTTGGTGGTTCAATCTCTGTAGTTGGTGGTTCAGACTCTGTAGGTCTTTTTGTGGTGTCCTTAGCCCCTCTTGCTTGCATACTTCTCTTCCCCACTCTCCCACGAGACTCCTGAACCCTACCTGACATTTGTCTGTGGGTCTCTGCATTGGTTTCCATCCCATGCCGGATGAAGTCTCTTAGGAGACAGTCATGCTAGGTTTCTATCTGTAAACATAGTTGAATATCATAAATAGTGTCAGGGGTTGGCTCTCTCACATGAGATGGGTCTCAAGTTGGGACAGTTATTGTTTGGGCATTCCCTCAATCTCTGTTCCATCTTTATGCCTGTTTCAGAAAATTGGGAATAGTTCTACCTCAGGACTGAGCTATACCACTTCTGGACATATACATAAAAGCTGCCCACTATACCACAGGGATACTTACTTAACTATGTTTACAGCAGCTTTATTTGTAATAGCCAGAAACTGGCAACAATCTAAATGTCCCTCAACTGAAGAATGGATAAAGAAAATGTTCATCTACACAGTAGAATATCAGCTATTAAAATTAAAGACATCATAAAATTTGCATGCAAATGGATGGGACTAGAAAATATCATCCTGGGTCAGGTAACCCAGACCCAAAAGGACATGCATGGTGTGCACTTACTTATAAGTAGATATTAGTGATAAAGTGAAAGATAACCATGCTACAATTCACAGACCCAAAGAGACTGGGAGGAGGGCTCATGGGAAGGATGTGTGAATCTCACACAGAGGGAGAAGCAAATAGTCATCAGAGGTGAATGGAGAGAGAGAGCGAGAGAGCGAAAGAGTGAGATAGAGGGAGAGAGAGCGAGAGAGCGCTGGATTGGAGGGGGAGTAAAGAGGAATAGGCATGAGGATGAGGGATGAGGCTCAGATGTGAGAAGGGAGGAGGCAGGTAGGAGGGGTGGGAGTGAGAATGGAAATCGGTGACAGGCATCTCTGGGACTAGCTGGAGGCCTGGGAAGGGTGAGTCTCCAGGGGAGCCTATGAGGGTGGTCCTAAATGAGATTTCTACAAGCAGGGAACATGGAGACTAAACTGGCCACTTTCTGTAGCCCAGTGGAACCTCCAGTAGAGGGGGAAGGACATCATCCCATCCACAAAACCTTCAACACCAAATTTGTCAGACTACAAGAGAGCTCTTTACTGATCCTTATCTTATAAATGTGCCCACTAATTCCAACATGGCGCTAGGGACTCTGGAATCTGCCTTTAAAGGCTGACTCCACTGTGCTTACATCCATGTGAACTGGGATATGAGGTTCATTTTCACTCTTCCGGATTCTCTGAGGGGAAAATCCCCAGGTCCCACAGCATGCCTGTTTTTCTGCTCCATTTCTCAAAATTGGCTGAGCTATGTGTCTAGCAGATAACGACACTTATGTGTACTTATCGGTTGCTAAAAGCTAAACAGCTTTTAGCATGTAGTTCTACATGAAACAGTGTTTGGAAAGATTTTTCTTCTTCTTATTTTTCACTCTGGGCCAGAGGAGATTGAAAGAATAAATGGTTTTCTCTGTGGATTCAAGCTTTCTGTGGGTTGTCTCTCTGGAGGTCTGAATGGAGGAGCAGGAGTTTCCGAGCCTACTTGGCTCTCTTAGGAAGCTGTATCTTTCACCTCAGCTTTTATCTATGACAAGGACAATATGTGTCACACAGTTGTCTTAATTTTAAAAGTGTTCAGAACTCAGGAAAGGGATGGCACTGATTGGCCCTCCTCAGCTGGGAGCATTTCCACCGAGGACTGGTTGGAGGATTTAACCATTATATGTAGTATTGTTTTTCACAGATGTGCTTTCTACTCATTGGCTGATATACTGTGTTGGAAAGAGACGTGCCTACAATTCCAAATAGCATTTGAATTTGGTGAATTTTATGGGAAAGCCCAGTAGATTAAATTTCACTTCAGGGTCTGTAAACAAACTAGTTGATATTCCTTTGGTATTGTAATGCATAGCTTAACTCTATGTCTTAGTTACATTTTTGTTGATGTGACAAAACACTGTGACCAAAGCAACTTATAGAAGAAAGGGTTTATTTGGGCTTATGGTTCCAGAAGGATAAGAGTCTATCAATCTCACAGCAGGGAAGCATGACAGCAGGCAGGCTTGGTGACTGGATCAGCAAGCTGAGAGTTCACATCTTAAAGCGGCAAGCAGGGAACAGAGAAGCATTGGGAATAGCTAGAGGCTTTTGAAATCTCAAAGTTGTTCCCCTGGTGACATACTTTCTCCACATCTGCTCAACCTACCCAAACTGTGCCACCAACTGGGGACCAAGTGTTCAAACATCTGAACCCGTGAGTACTCTGAGTCAATCTACCACACTCTACCTCACTGTGGCAGAGCTGTGTAGCTAAATGAGAAGATGAGGAACTACATAGTCACAGCCATTTCAATGTCAGCTTATTTCAACGCTGACCATTGAGAAGTTTTCAAGTGATGTTAGAAGCCTATAAAGAAGTACAGCAAAATTCAGAGGATTAAAATAGCAAATCTAGGTAAAATTTCTTTGATAATATGTGTGATATAAATAAATGGTTCAATTACTAAGTTGATTTGTTGGCCAGATTGTGCAGGAAAGACTGTAGCTTCATGGAAGATAGAATGAGTTCTAGTGGGCTGGTGAGATGGCTCAGTGGGTAAGAGCACCCGACTGCTCTTCCGAAGGTGATGAGTTCAAATCCCAGCAACCACAAGGTGGCTTACAACCACCCGTAAAGAGATCTGATGCCCTCCTCTGGTGCGCCTGAAGTCAGCTATAGTGTACTTATGAATAATAATAAATGAATCCTTGGACCGGAGAGAGCGGGGCAGCTGGAGCGAGCGAGGCCGACCGGAGCGAGCGGGAGCCGGCCAGAGTGAGCGGGGCCAGCCAGAGTACAGGGTTGACCAGAACAAGGGAAAAAAAAAAAAGAATGAGTTCTAGTTAAAGTGACATTGAGGGTCCAGGTTTAGTGGGTAGGAGAACTTGCTGTAAAACCATGAAGACCCAATTCAAATCCCAGCACCCAAGTAAAAGGTTGGACATTTACGACTATGTGTGCTTGTATCTCAACATTAGCGTATGAGTGTGGGGAATCTTGGAGTTCACTTGTCTGCCATCCTTGCTCAAATGGGAAACTTCAGGTAGAGTGGGAGACCATGTTTCAAGGAAGTAAGGTAGAGAAAGATGGAGAAGAATACCTGAGGTGTTTCTCAAGTCTCCACTCTTATATCTACATGCTTCTGTACATGGAACACACACACACACACACACACACACACACACACACACACACAAGATGTTGAAAATGGGCACTTTGAATTAAGTCCTTTTATGAGGCTACCTGTAGCAGTCAGTATGCAGTTTCCTTGTGCTTTGTTAGAGTTCAGTGAATCTGTTTGCTTACTATATATATAGTGAACTTTATAAAATGCACTTTGCTTCTATAAATAAACAGAAAAGCTGTTTACGACATTAGAATAAACATTTACAACTTGTACACTTAAGCTTAAAAGGATTATATTCTCTTGGTGGCCAAGAGTTCATCCTGAATTCATTTTGCTGTGAAACTTTGTAGGTAAAAGTAAAATCTCTTTATGACAAACTGATGCTTTTTTCTCCTAGGTGTTTTTATAGTGTTTGACTAGACTGCTACAATTCATATTTGTTATCTAAAGGAAATGGGGATTATATTTGCCCAGGTTCTCTGTAGAGAGTTAACAGATGTGAGAGTAGGAAGTAAACAGTAACTAGGAAGAATGCCACCCCCCCCCCCACAGCCTGTCTCTGCTTGTCATTTTAGAGCCCTAGCCATTCAGTTCTGTCTTAAGACTTCTGCAGCTTTCCTTATACAAATTATTTATGTTCTTTGTTCCATTTTGCTTTTACTTCTTTTCTTTGATACTTTCATTTCCTTTTATCCATACAGTTAGTGACTTCAACCCATAGCTCTCTTACACTCTATTACATTTTTCTACACTGTGACTTCTCAAAGGAGGAATCACTGTGAAATTGTGTGT
This sequence comes from Mus minutoides, assembly GCA_902729485.2. NCBI lineage: Eukaryota > Metazoa > Chordata > Mammalia > Rodentia > Muridae > Mus > Mus minutoides. The sequence continues at coordinate 1,159,594 of LR749826.1, read as the reverse complement.
CCTGTAAGCAGTGCCTGTCTGCTCCGGATACATCCCAGTTAACTAAGTAAATAGCCTACTAGTATGTAAACACATGGGGATTCTGTTATGTGGAAATCTTAGGAATGCATTATTTCTTAGTTTAGTACAGAAAACTATTTTTTTTTTTTGTATATTGTAAAGCAGATCAGCTTCATCCTGAAGTTCATTCCTCTTCAAAAGAGTAGATTTCATTGTAAAATGTGCTTCTTCAGAGAGGCTCAGTCCTGGATTATTGTGTTTCATGGTTGTACTGGTTGCACATGGTTGTCCTGAGCATACTCTAGTGCTCAGACCATTAATGATCAACTCTCATGCAGTGTGAAGGAACCTGTCTAAGCTGCTTAACTGAAAAGTTAAGTAGCAGCTTTTCCTGGATGCTTCCTGGATGCTTGCTGGATGCTTGCTGGATGCTTCCTGGATGCTTCCTGGATGCTTGCTGGCATTGTTATTACTACTTCCCTTCTATTGACCTGTGTATAATAATGGATGTGCTTATCACAAGTTGAAGGTAAGTGTATTCTATATGGGACATAGTCATCATGTCTTAGAAATTACTCTGTAGTACTTATGCGAAGGATCTACCTATATTATTGCACAAGTGAATCAAAAACAACCATAGGGTTGGTTACAAACCCAGAGAAACCTGCCTCACCATTCCTGATTGTTGTGGAACTCTGAGACAGGGCAGGAATACAACAGACAGACAAGCCAATCACAGACAGTGGTGACATAGAGAGGCTCCACCCATGTGTGATGATGAGATTGTTCTACCTTGTTAAGTACTTTCTTGGACCTGGCTTGTGCCACCCTGCTTTTGAAAATTCCTTTAAAAAATAAGACTTTTTCTCTGCTTTTTTTTTCCAATTTTTTATTAGATATTTTCTTAATTTACATTTCAAATGCTATTCCGAAAGTCCTCTCCCCCCTCCCCCCTCCCTGCTCCCCTGCCCACCCACTCCCACTTCTTGGCCCTGGCGTTCCCCTGTATTGGGGCATATAAAGATTGCAGTACCAAGGGGCCTCTCTTCCCAATGATGGCCGACTAGGCCATCTTCTGCTACATATGGAGCTAGAGACATGAGTTCTGGGGGTTCTGATTAGTTCATATTGTTGATCCTCTTCTAGGGTTGCAGACCCCTTCAGCTCCTGGGGTTCTATCTCTAGCTTCTCCAAACATTTCATTGATCATTTATTGTACAAAATGCTGGGTTTCATTATGACATTTTTATAAGTATCTCATGCACTTTGACCTTATTTGGCCCTCATTTTCCTGTCCTTACCTATTTTCCTTCTCACATACTTGCTTTCCTCCCTCCACATCTTGTTTTATTGTTTTTGTTTTTTTAAACAGGATCTCATACAGCCCAGGTTTTCTTCTAACTCAGTATATAGCTAAGAATGACAACGACCTTAAACTCATTATCCACCTGCCTGTAACTCTGAAGGGCTGGGACTGTAGACTTACCACTTTGCCAGGCTTTATGTCACACCCTCATACCCATGCACACATGCACTCATGCATTCTGAGAGTTTCTGATAAGCCTACTGTGTGAAGGTGCCACTCTAGTTTCCTCTGTTTTGATACACCTTTAGTATATATGCTGCTTCAGTGTTCAGTCTTTAGAATTCTTATACAATTTTCTTCTGTTTGTTTAGACAAGGTCTTACTGCAATCCAGGTTAGCTTTGAATTCTCAACAGTCCTCCTGTCTCACTCTCTTATGTGCTGAGATTATAACAGTGAGCCATACATCTGGCTTAGTATTTCTTTGTATAACTTGCAAAATAGAAGCCTCAAGACTACGAGAAAGGCTCACAACTGTGCATGTCACTTGAGTTCAGAGGAAGACAGTTTGCCAAGTCTTTTCATATGCACAATTCTCAGAAGAAGTCCTGCATTCTGTGCTGTGCCTGGGGCTCCTCAAACATCCAGAAGTGCTACTTCCAACCTTAGGGAAGGCAGAATTCAGATGTTAGAAGAATTATTTTGACATTTTAATATCTTCTCTTATTAGTAAGCTGACATTTGGTTTATAAATAAACTTGGGATTTCTATGTATCTATATGGAAAATACTCGATTTGAGCTGTCAGGAAAACATGTTGACAAAAATGCTTGATGCATAAATATCTGATATTTCTACACTGTGAATGTTTTGTTCTTAACATGTTTTGCTCTGATCTGCGTGTAAGCAGTTCTCCTTGTTTTCTAGCTCTGAAAAAATATACCACAAAGAGGGTACCACTGGGCTGAGGGCTTTGGAGTCTTAAGATTCCTCTGTGGAATGGTGTCTAACAAGCAGGCAAGCAGTCATGTGGAAAGGGCCTAGTTTTCTTCCATTTATGTACAGGTTCAGCATTGCTGCTTCTTGCCTAACGTTTACAACTGTCCTGTATCAAAATGATCTAGTACTTAAGGAATATTTTGGGTTATCTATTAGAAAAGTATGACCTCTTAAATCAATAATTAAAGAATTAATTTAGAACTAAAATTCTGTTGAGCAAAAAAGTATAATTTTTAGCATAAAATTTTATATCCCCCCCTTGTGGAAGGAAGTAAATGTAGTCAATAAATTTATCTCTAAAGATGCAAATATACTTAATCCAAGTACTTGAGAGGCAGAGGCAGGCGAATTTCTGACTTCAAGGCCAGCCTGGTCTACAGAGTGAGTTCCAGGACAGTTACGGAACACAGAGAAACCTTGTCTCAAAAAAAAAAAAAAAATGCAACTATATATACAGTAACCCTCAAACATCTGGTGAATTCGTTTCTTTGAGGAAATCCAAAACACAGAGCTTTTTGAGGTTGGTAAAGCATGAAAAATCTCTTTTGAAATGCAATTAAAAATTTTTTTTTGTTGTGGTTACAAAAATGACCTTCAAATTCTGTTCTTTGACACTCTAGTATGTTTTAAACTAACTGCAAGTTTGTTAAAAACTAGTCAATATAGTTTGCATACAGGAGTATATGACTTCAAACAGTTCTTTAGGGTTCCAATCATTTGCCATGTTGTACTTATATTATGGGTTAGCTATTGTGCTGGCTAGTTTTATGTCAACTTTATACTAGCTAGAGTCACTGGAGCCAGATTCTCAATTGAGAAAATGACTCAGTAAGAATGGGCTGCAGGAAAGCCTCTAGGGCATTTTCTTAATTAGTGATTGATGGGGGAGGACCAGGCCCATGGTGCAGAAAGCTATTCCTGGGCTAGTGGACATAGGTTCTACAAGAAAGCTGAACAAGTTATGTGGAGAAAGCCAGGAAGTGGCTCCCCTCCATAGCCCTTGCATCAGACCCTGACTTCGGGTTCCTTTCCTCTTGAATTCCTGTCCTGACTTCCTTTGATGATGAACAGTGATGTGAAAGTGTAAACCAGGTAAACTCTTTCCTCTCCTGCTTGCTTTGGCCATGATGTTTCATCACAGCAATAGAAACCCTACTAAGATAGATATCAAGTATGCTCCAACAGGTTCCTGTATCAAAGGCTTGATCCCTAGGTTGTGAGAGCCAGTTATTGATAGTGATTGGATCCTGAGAGTTCTGACCTAGTGAATGGATTAACCCCTTGTTGGATTTGCAGTATGATGGCATTGTCAGGAGATATGGCCTTACTGGAAGAAGCAGGATATGCCTAGATATCTTCCTGTGCTCTTCCTGACTCACTCTGCTTTTTGGACTGCAGGAGAGGGAAGTATCTCTGCTCTACCATGCCATACCTTATACATGTTTGTGCTTTTTAATTGCCCCCCCCAAAGAACTGGAGCCAGCCTAGTATGAACTGGCACACCTGAAACAATGACTCAAATAAATTCTTCACCCCTTAAGTTCTTATTTCAAGTACATTTTCCACAGTGACGAAAGGTAGCCCAATAGTAGGTTCATCTTGGTAGGACAGCAAGAGATAGGTTTTAGCAGGTCTTATAAAGGAGTTAGACTTTGTTTTATGGTGAAGAAGCACATCTTTTCCAACAAGCCAAGTAGCAAAACTTTAAGCTTTGTGGACCATATATTTCAGTACTTACTGTGATCAGCAAGCTGATGTTTAGTTTATAAATACACTAATGTTTAGTCTCTGTCACAATGACTAAACTGCCATTGAAGCATAGAAGAAACTATGGGCAACGTAAGTGAATTTGACTGTATTCCTGTCAGACTGAACTCAGGCACTGACATTTGAATTTTATATAATTTCCACATCACAAATAGCAGTGCTTTGATTTCATTTTAAGCATTGAAAATTTAAAACAATGGCTGCTTCACCGACTTTGCAAAAGTGGAGTGCGGCTTGGATTTTTCCTCTACTGATGTCACCGGGAAGCTCTCATCATGATGGAAGAGTTCTTGTCTGCAGAAAATTAAATTTTATTCTTATTTAAGAACGGTAGCTATGTGTGTTTGTGTGTTTACATAGTTGTGTCTATTTGCATGCGTGAGTGCACATGCTGGTCAGAGGCAGCTGATCTGTACTCTTCTCATTGTTTTCTACTTTAAGAAAGGGTCTTAAAGTAGAACTTGGAGCTCACTTCCTCAGTTGACTCTTAGCTAATGAGAACCAGGATCCTCTGGCCTCTGCCTTTCCAGCACTAGGATTACAGGCATGTCGTACCACACCTGGGTTTTTAAACATGGGTGCTCAGGATTTCAACTCAGTTCCTCTATATCAAGCACATAAATTTACCTGCTAACAATCTCCCTCTAGTCCCCACAGTGCAGTATTTTTAAAAACTATGCCTTAAAGGAACCATAATGGAAAATTCTCAAAAAAAAAAAAAAAGTTCCTATGAACAGATAATATAAGACAAGGGCTCATAGTCATAAATCATTTGGGTGTGTCTCAGCCTGTGAGGGGCTGGAGAGAACATGTTCAACTTTGCTACTATTTTGTTAATGTTTAGTACTTATGGGAACTTCAGTGAAGCATAATGTGGGGATTGTTCTTTTGATTGACAGTTATGCAAATGAATTGAGGCCAGTGGGCTGGCAAGGTGGCTCAGTAGGTCAAAACACTTACCACTTTAGCATGATAATCTGAGCTTGATCCCCAAAACCCTTTGTGGAAAAAAAAAAACCAAGCCCCAGATATGATTGTCCAGTTTGCTTTCTATTGCTGGGTTAAACACCATAATGAAAAGCAGCCTGGGGAGGAATACGTTTATTTGGCTTACATATCCTGATCATAATTCATCACTGGGACAAGTCAGGGCAGGAACTCAAGGAGGTCAGCTGCTTACTGTCTTGCTCAGTTTGCTTTTTGTCTATAACCCAGGACCTACTTGTCAGGAATGGTACCACCCACAGTGGGCTGTGTGTTCCTTCATCAATCGTTAATCAAGGAAATACCCTAGAGACATATCCATGGGACAATCTGAAGAAGGCATCTTCCTCAATTGAGATTCCCTCTTTCCAGGTTACTCTAGTTTGTGCCAAGGTGTCAAGACCTCCTCTGACCTCCATATTTGCATTGGGCTTATGCCTAAGCCAACAATAATAGTAAAGTAAAAATTTAAAAATACAATGGATAGCAATTACATAAAACCAACTGCTATCTTCACGTAAAGAAAATAAAGCATTAAGGGAAAGCCCACTGAAACCTTGAGTGATGTGGTGACCTCACTATCAGTGAGACAAAGCCAATAGTAACAAGGGCAGAGGGAATGGTCATACATTTCTCTTTCTACAAAAGTATAAAAGCTTTAACACAGAATGAAATGAACATGCCTACTTCTCATACATGATATATAATAAGGCTGCATCTTAGAAGAACAAAACTAAAATGCACAATGAAGAATGCTCAGCAAATAAAAGTTTGATTCCAAGCCTGATGGGTGAGAGCCATCCTTGAGACCCACATGGTAGAAGGAGAGAACTGGCTCATGAAAGTTGTCCTCTGACCTCCCCATGCTATGGCACGTAGCACCCACGTGCATCAACACACTTCCATCCACACGCAGAACAAATAAAAAGTAAGCAAACAAAGTTATATCTTAAAGAAAAAAATATTTGAATAGTTGAGAAAATCCAGTAGCGAATTGTTAAAAAGTAAAGAACAATAGTGAAAAAAGATCAAGTATTGTTCCAGGACTAATGAGGTAGAACCTCAGGCAAGTAAAAATTCAAAATATTATTTTAACAAACAGAAATGAAAATACTATGTAAGATAACTGAAAATGGATGAACTATGCCAATTAGAGTTTCTGGCTGTTGGCAAGAGAAACTGATTAGACAACTTTAAGTTGAAAATGAATTTATTAGAAAAAGCTCACAGAAGCATTAGAAATGTGTACAGTCTGGCTTCAATGACAATAAGGGATCACGGATACCAGAAGCTACAACCTAGACACTACTTGTCCTGTACAGTCTGTTTAAATGTTTTTAGATACATCTGGGACCTCCAGCTACATCACTTCTGATGAGTCTCTTTGGCTGAGCCTCACTTGTGCTGGGCTCTTACTGTTGTCTGCAGGAGAATATCTGACTCCTGCATTTGCCTGAAGACTTCACAGTCTTTCCTAGAGATGTCTGGATGGGTTATTGGTGGATCTGCTTCCTGTGCCTGTGCCCTGGAGGTCATGGGTAGAGCAAGACAATGTACTTCTTTGTCCTTAAGCTTGCATTGGATGTGAAATGCTCCATGCTACCTGCCTGTAACCAATTGAGAATTTTCAAAAATAAAAAGGGAGTTTCCTAAATGTTAAATCTGTCTATGCCCCAGTACAGGGGAACGCCAGGGCCAATATGTGGGAGTGGGTGGGTAGGGGAGCAGGGCAGGGGATGGGGGAGGGTTTAGGGGACTTTCGGGATAACATGTGAAATGTAAATGCAGAAAATATCTAATAAAAAAAAAATCTGTCTCAAAGACCAAGAATGGCTCTTATTCAGACAATACATATCAAATTAGAAGTATAGTATTCTCATTTTTGACTTGTAATCTCATTAGTGGATTGAAAGACTTGCTTACATCTAAATAAATTAACAGAGAAAATTAAACACCCTAATGTAACTGATTTTGTAAATTTAGGGCTTTGGGGTTGCAGTAAAATTTGAATTATTATAGGTTTAATGAGAAAGGTTCAGTGGCCCTAGCACATGGCAGAGTACTATAAAAGTGACTATCTAAAATCCTTTTGGTGATTTCAACTGATAATCTAGAAGGATCCCAGTAGTTAAATCTCTGCTTTGTTCTCTGTGAACATAAAGCAAAAATACATGTAGTATGCTCTATGGATCAGGGACTTGGAGAAATGTTTGCACTTAAGGAGATGCTTTCAAATAGATTGTGAATCTGTAAGACTTGATCCTGGTGTTTAGAAGAACAAATTATTGAGGAAGTTTCATTCCCTTCACTGGAAACTCTAACTTCACATTTTTCGTTGCTTGTTGAGGAGTTTTGTTAAGAATAGATGTGACAGAGACCTGGGGATAGGATAGGCTCCCAAGAATCAATGGGGTGACCTTAGCTGTGATATTGAATCTGAAGAGGCCACCTCCTGTAGTCAGGCAGGAGCCCCAGTGGAGTGATAGGGATATGAACTCACTCACAAAATTTTTGACCCAAAATTTATCCTGCCTACAATAAATGCAGGGATGGGGAATAGAGCAGAGACTGAGGAAATGGCCAACCAACAACTGGTCCAACCTGAGACCCATTCTATTGTCAAATACCAAACCCTGACACTATTAATGACATTCTGTTATGCTTACAGACAGAAGTCTAGTCTCAAAGTCAGTGGCTGTCCTCTGAGAGACTCCACCCAGCAGCTGACTCAGAGGATGCTGAGATCCACAGCCAAACAGTGAATGGAGCTTGGGAACTCTTATGGATGAGTTGGGGCCCCAAAGGAGATAGGAACTTCATAGGAAGACCAACAGAGACAACCAACCTGGGCCATTGGGGCTCTCTCAGACTGAACTGGCAACCAAAGAGCATATACAGACTCGATCCAGCTCTCCCCACCCCCACCCCCAAATATAGCAGATATGTTGTTTGGTCTTCATGGTGATCTGGAACAATTGGTGTGTATGTGTGATATCCCAAAAACTGTTGCCTGTCCATAGGATATGTTCTTCTAGCTGGGCTGCCTTGTCTGGCCTCAGTCACAGAGAAAGTGCCTAACTCTGCCAGAGTTGGGGAATACTCAGGAGGAGCATCCACCCACTCAGAGGAGAAGGGGAAAAGGGATAGGAGAGGGGGAGAGGGAGGGGAGGGGGAGGGAGAGGGGGAGGGAGAGGGGAAAGGGAAGAATTGTCAGATGGTATGACCTGGAGGAGGGACAGTGAGTGTGATGTAAAGTGAATAAAAAATCAGGAAACAGAAATTGAATATAAATATAAGTCATCAACAAATAAAAGGAAATTACATTGTGGTATAGGTGCTTGCATTATCATTTTTGGACTTATTTTGAAATGTCATAGATACAATATTAAAATTTTTAGTAATTTTACACTTTGGTAGTAACTTCCTGTTAGCTTTTGCTTATTTCAAACCAAAGTTACAAAAAGGGAGAAGACTCACACTTTGTAATGGAAATAAAAACCACATTTCTTTAGAATATGGTCATGTCTCTTTGCCCACTTGTTCAACAATGCAAGTTAGAAGTATGTGAAGCAGCTAATTTAGCATCTGTAACATTTAGTTGCACTTCAATACAGAACTATTATCCTGGCTCATCAAACCTCTGGCGAACATGCACATCTGTTCCCTACTTCATCTGTAATGCACAATTCTTTTAATACCTAGAAACTTGACAGAACAGGAGTTATAAGTAATTTTTATGAGGGTGTGCAGAATATGCCTAACTTACTTTTAGGATATGTTGCAACCAAATGCTTGGTTGACTCCCTAACTCATCTACTGAGAGATCTGCTATTGCAATGGAAAAAAAAAATATCAAGTTTGCCACAACTTCCAATGGAGTCTCAAGACATCTTCTGACCAGTGTGCTAAAGATGGAAACAACCTATATTTACTTTAAAAATGTGATTTAATTGAGTTACATTAAAAAATACATAGATGTTTAAATGACAACTGCTTCAGAGACAGTAAATGTGTTAGGTCTGATATCACACAGAGACATTACCCAGTGTCTGTTTTAGAGCATGTATTTGGGTATGGCCAATGTGAGGTACTAGATGTTTTAGAGTCAAATGAGGAGAGAGGATGCTAAGAGACAAGCTCTGTAGTGACACCTCTAGGACAGAGGCTCTGCGTCCTAGCCATGTCTTTCTCAGGTCCATGCTTTGTTTGGAGGGATGCTGCCAGCTTTGAGGTTGCTGGCTATTCTTGAGGTTGCTGATATCATACAGTCTAATTCTTCAACATTCTCTCCCACAGTCCTACTTCCCTCTGCTGTGCAACTGTTATTTTGATGTTTTGAGATGTGATTTGCTCATAGCAGTATAGCCATGATGAGGGAATTTCCCTGAGCTTTATGGCTAGCTGGAAATGATAAATCTGAGTAGTGACAAATATTCCAGAAATTTACAGACCTTTTTAGATGCGGTTATAAAAGAGTGACAGGATTCTTCTCAAGTCTCTATTCTTTATTTGGGTGACAAATTTTTCATTGGGAAACATAACACAATACGTATGTCTGTTAATTCCAAAAGAGGTATTCATGACAGATCAAAGTCATGATTGCCCAGAAGTACAACTTGCTGAACCAGTGAGTTTTTATTGGGGTTACTAGCAGGATCAGGGGTGCATTTATACACACTGAAATATAAGTTTGAATACTAGCATTGAAAAGAGCCATATTTTTAACCTTAACTATTCTTTCATGAATTTTAGGCCACAGATTCATATCATTTTCTGAAATGAGATGGAATATAAATACCTAATTAGGATCTTTGCCTGTGTGCTTGGGGAATTAATTCAATCCCTTTGAACCCGTTTTTATTATTTATGAAGCAGAAATAACAGTAGCTTCTATCCCCTGAAATTGTCATGAGAATGTTACTTTATTAAGTAACCAATACTGAGGAGAGAATAAAGCACAAACTGTGTGATACTGTAGCTACAACACTTTTATCTTTATGCTCCTCCCCAAACTCTTGTAGAGATTTACATGCAGAGTTTGTCGTGGGATGCTTTTAGTATCATGAACTGTAAGAACATGAAGAGACCAAGATGGAGACAAAAGAAGAAAGGCACCCTAAGCCTTGTCTAGTGACTCAGCACACTGATAAGGTCAGGTGGCCAGAGTCAGACTGTCATTAGATGTGGGCCACCATTGGAGAGGCAGGTAATCTTGAATGAGGCAATTCCTATGAGTAGACAAAGATTCCCAGACACCTGGGAGTGCTCAGTCAACCTGAGGATGGACAGATGGTGAAGGGAGTGTTTCCATGCTCTCTCTGCATTGCTCAGATCCATGGAATCTGGGTTATATATGTACTTCTGAGAGCTAAGCTTCTAGAATTTTAGCTGGATGGATAGTTTAATGTGGAAATTAACAAAAGGAAATCTCTCTCTCTCTCTCTGGATGCATTATGGTTAAATTTTTCTATCTGGCCTCAGGATTATTAAAAACAAAACAACAATAAAAAATCGAAACTCCCAGATATTCCTATTTATTTATTTATTTATTTATTTATTTATTTATTTAATGCTGAAGGTTGAACAAAAGGTCTCATGCATACTAGGTAAGCATTCTGCCATTGGCCAAAAGCTATCCTTTCCTGTTATGCTGTTCTCAATCATTTGTCTTTCATTAATCTTCTTGATTTAGGTGTGGAGAAAGTCAATGTATCCTTTGGGAGAGCTTCTCTCAGCATGTGTCAAGTTGAGCACGAGTGCCTACAAACATCTAGTCAAGTACCTGAACATCACTTGGAATCTTCCTGACTTCATTCTGTAGCTCTACCATTGATAACCAGGGTAAATTACTCTGCAGTTGTGACTCCTTTCTTTGCCTATTGGTAAAAGAAATCCCAAATAGCTGGTGGCCGATGTAGCTTAAAGCCTCTTGGAACGTCTAGATTCCTGGTAGATCCAACCTAAGGCTGTAGGCAGAAGAAGCACAAACTCCCCCCAAAGCTCCCAGAGAATGGTGATAAATAGGATGATATTGGCTTCTATGCTATGCTCTCCTGACTTACTAAGAGTTGAAGATGGGACATGGCTCCACAATGGTTGTTGATTTATTATATATTTTCACTCCAGATTATGTAACTATGTCTTGCAGGAAATCTTTAAGTTGGCCCTAAAATAATCTTACAAATGCTTCCCAGCTGTATTTTCAACCCTGAAATTTCTGGGTTGTACTGTATGTGAGAGGTTCAAGATCAAAACCCACTTGATTTGCATCTCAATAATATTGTAGATGAATTACTTACTAATTCAGTGTAGTCAGTTGGCTTCCAAGTGGTTACTCATCCTTCCAAAGGATGGTTCTAAATTGGAGTGTTATCAGTTCTCTTTTGGATATTTGGTAGTGGCCACCATGTCATTCTTAATAAATAGAAAGTTATATAGAAGTAGAATGCTTTTAAATTAATCTATATTTCTTTTTAATATTAATAAAAAATTTTTTATTAGACATTTTCTTTATTTACATTTCAAATGCTATCTCGAAAGTTCCCTATACCCTCCCCCCACCCTCCTCCCCCACCTGCCCACTCCCACTTCCTGGCCCTGGCATTCCCCTGTACTGGGGCATATAAAGTTTGTAAGACCAAGGGGCCTCTCTTCCCAGTGATGGCCGACTAGGCCATCTTCTGTTACATATGCATCTAGAGACACGAGCTCTGGAGATACTGTTTAGTTCATATTGTTGTTCCACCTAAAGGGCTGTAGACCCCTTCAACTCCTTGGGTACTTTCTCTAGCTCCTCCATAGGGGGCCCTGTGTTCCATCCAATAGATGAATGTGAGCATCCCCATCTGTATTTGCCAGGCACTGGCATAGCCTCACTCAACATTAATCATTTCATTTGTTTACATCTCAAATGATATCTCCCTTCCTGGTTAACCTTCCACAACCCCCTCATCCCATGTACCCTTCCGCCCTCACCTTCGCCTCTATGAAGGTGCTTCCCCACCTACCTATTCTATATTTCTATAGGCATAGATACATTTGTTAAGTGCACTGTGTGGTTAATGATGAATTAACCACAGACTGTCCACTTCATTTTGAGCATTTAGCCGTTTAGTGCCTCTTTTGTGGTATATGGTCATTTGGGAACATAAGCATTAATACAATGATATTTACATTTCATGCATATTTTCCTATTTTTCCTCCTATTTTTCTTTTCTATTAACCTAGTTTCTAAAATTTTAACTATTAGCCAAGCCATTCACCACTGTGTATCTCTATATATTCATATATATGTATATACAAAATCATATATATGTACATGTATTTATATATGTAAAATATATGCAAAGTGAATATATTATATATTAGTATATTGAATAAATAATATAAAATATATTAAGTGAAAAAATATAAAATCATATATGTATATATCATATACCTTATATTATGCATATTGAATAAACCCAGTCATGAACTAATGTCTGTGTTTTTTCTATGTAACCTGTTATAAAAGCCCTCACCCACAGAATTATAAGGGGGATATATCATGATAGATGACATGATGATCTATCTAACCTGTATGCACACTTATTTATACCATGTATTTATGTCTAACTTAATCCATAATATGAGAGTTTACTGTTGGTTCTCCCTAACCTGATGGATGGGTCTGATGATTAGATATGTGAAATAGAACATTCTATAGGCCCTTATCCTTTTCAGGGTCTGGTATTAATCTGCAGAACCATGGGATTATATTGTGGCTAGATAATAAACCTTTCTATAAATCATCTTTTCCTACCATAGACACCATAATATCATATACTAGCAGGTGGACTAACACATGCAGCAGGGGTAATGTAAAATTTACTTTATACTTGCATACTTTCTCTACAGAACTTCCATAATCTAGATTTCACCCAATTCTTAAAATTGTTACAGTCTTTTTTTTCCACCTTAGGAGAGCTGATCAGAGGATGATTCCCACATGTGAATATGCTGCCTTTAGACCCAGTAAGGCCTACTAGGAGGAAAGCTTTAAATGCAGAAGTTTGCCTTTTGCCTTAAAAGGGATGTTCTAGCATGATTTTAGTAAATAATCCTTAAAACTAATAGACAAGGCTCTCGAGTCTTTGTAAATTTTCTGTTTTTCCTCATGGTGCACTTTGTGTTATTGAAGTTTCCATGGTGTTTGGTACTTCTTGCTCATTGTCTCTAATGAGCATGATGCTATTATGTGGTGGATCGATTAGATTCTACGTCAAATGCTCACAAGGTCCAGAGCATGTCAGACTACATTATAATAGGGGAAAGTAGAGTTAAACAGTCTTGAGGAATGAACATGAATGCGATTATTTATTCCAAGTGAATGAGAATTGTGTCTAATCGTTTTCTTTGAGAAAGACCAATGACTGCTGCCCACTGTGTACTCAGCATACTGATGTGCTCTAGCAAATCAACCACATCTGGCACAACATCTGTCTTTGAAGCTAGCAATTCATTGTGTTTTAGGAGTCAATTGTAATCTTCCAGAACATATCTTCTTTTTCTTGTGAGTTAGATGGACATATAACAGAGGCCATCATTTTTTTTTACATCATTTTTATTTTGAAAAGTAACCAATCTTTTTTGTTTCCTTTTGGACATAGTATTGTTTTCCACTTGCTATCTCAGACAGTGTCTTGGATCTTGTCTTGTAGGTCACTGTGGATGTTTTGCCACAAACCAGGGACTAGTATGTTCATTCAGTGGCATTGGGTAAACCCATGGAACTGGTTAACTACTCAGAACCAGACCAGGGACACTGCTTCATGGCTTCTCCTAAGCAACCACCATTTACTTTCTGTCTGTTACCTTAGCCTCTCTTGTTCCCTCATCCTGGAGCCCTGCTCTATTACATACAGCATGGCTAACATCAGCCCTGGTCTGTAGAGAAATGGTCAGGGAAGCTGGTGCCCTTCCTACCAGCACATTTCCAACTGCAGTGGTGAATTGGGTACCTTCCCTGGATTCTATAGGAACATAGCCAGTTGGTTTGTTGACCCTCTATAATTTATGATCATTAGACATCAGTTCTTTAAATCTTCATATGTAATGTTGGTGATGAACCACACTAAGACTTACTTCTTTTATCACAGCAGTTTTGGGGGTTCTCTATCAGATTGCATGGACTATAATATTTTTTTAACTCTTCTCTTCAACAACTGCCCTTGATTTTCTTTATCTTGGGTTCATTAGCATTATTCAAGGTCTTTGTCAGTGTCGAATTCTGTATTAGGGGAGGGTCTCCTGATGGAGTGTCACCTTTCAACTTTATAGTCTGTTCTTCTTGATTTAGCATACTCCACATTCATCTCTAAGTTTATAACTTGTTTTTGGGCTGCTAAATCTTGACTAGATCCTTTAACAACTCCAGTATTTACTGATTTTTTCCTCCTGTAAAAGGCCCATTTAGCATCAGTAATTCATTATCTTCAGCAATGGCGCTTTGAGTCCTTTTGGAATCCTACTGTCTTTAAAATTGTTCTGGCCCTAGCCGCTAGTATGTTATATTCTGTGGTTACAAAGAAGTGAGTGTATATAAAGTACTTCCAATGAGGTGTTCTAAATTCATACTTTGTCACATGGATACAGACTTATCCTTATTCTCTGTATTTCTATTTCCTTCCTTTATCCACAGCACTAGCAAAAATCATCAGAGACCATAATCCACCTAATTACTGCTCTTTAAGTTATCAAAGACACTCAAGTCTCACCTAACAGTGCCTTCCTCTCCCTTCTATTGGCATCACATTATAGTCCACACTGGTGAGGCTTTGAACAACTGCGACATCTTCGCACACTCTGTAACTATCCACATCCTACCTACCTCCAGACACAGGATCCTCATGGCCAGCTTGCTGGTGGGTGATTCAGATTTGAGATTCTAATTTTGAAGTCTGTCTTTTCAGATCATTAGAGGCACCACCTATTTTTGGTCAGGTTTCCCAGGAAACTAACTCTGAGACAGAGAGATTAGAGTGTAAGAAAATTTCTGGAGCATGTTCTTCCCATAATACTCATGAGAGAACTGCGTGTGGGCAGAAGTTTGCTGCAAGTTTCAGAAGGTCTTTGGAGAGCTCTCAAATGAAGTCCTTATAATTTCTTTTATTCAGTCATCCATGTAAAGTTTTGTGAGACAAGGCTCATGGTCCTACATAAGGAAG
Source organism: Mus minutoides (assembly GCA_902729485.2). Classification (NCBI taxonomy): domain Eukaryota; kingdom Metazoa; phylum Chordata; class Mammalia; order Rodentia; family Muridae; genus Mus; species Mus minutoides. The sequence continues at coordinate 1,144,335 of LR749826.1, read as the reverse complement.
TAATTTTGGATGAGTATGATTCACAGAGAAGAAGACTAAGCTGTAAGCTGTACAGTCGACAGAAGAGACCCCCCTTCCCCTGAGCACCATGGTAAATGAGGGCTTTAGTGTGAAGGTGCAGAGTATAACATCCACTCCAGCTTCCAAAACCAAGAGAGTAATAGTTGCTGCTATTAATTTTTATTATATAATATGGTACAAATAGAGCAGTGAAAACAAGGATATTTGAAATGTTTAACAAATGATGCAAACATTTAATGAGACAAATTTTAAACTTGTATTTCCTTTTAGGCATTCAATTAAACCCTTAACCTAACCTTATCATTTTACCCATAATTTTAAAGAAGAAAAAATTATATCTATCTCTCTATCTCTCTATCTATGTATCTATCTATGTATCTATGTATCTATGTATCTATGTATCTATGTATCTATGTATCTATGTATCTATCTATCTATCTATCTATCTATCATCTATCATCTATCACCTATTTATCTGTCTATCATCTATTATCTATCTATCTATCTATCTATCTATCTATCTATCTATCTACCTATCATCTATTTTGTGTTTTGAGGTGGGGTCTTTCCTCATAGCCCGGAGTGGCCTTGAGCACATGATCCTCCTGCCTTAGCTTCCTCAGGTGCAGGGGTTACAGATGTACTTTACCAGTTCTGGTGGAAAATAGCTTTAAAATTTTAATTGTTAACCAGCAAGTGTAATCATCTACCATGTTGTGTAATACTGATTAAAATGAGTTTTAACTCAAGGTACAACATGGTTTGGTAATATATTTATAGAAAGACAGGGCAATCAGTTACTGCAGTAGTCGGGATATATTAAGACGACTCATTTTCCATCAATCCCAGGGATATATAAGCCAAAACAATCCGGGCTTCTTTCTTCTTTCTCTGCCCGGTAATTAGAGGAAGGAATGTGAAAGAAGATACATTACTTGCCAAATATCTGGTGAGGTGACATTTGAATTTTGAAAAATCAAGTGATTTTTTTCATTATAACAATTTTTTTCAGGAGGAAAATACATTTATTTCCTGTCATTTTGGAGTGTCCAGCCTTTCATTAGAATAGAACATGGCTTCTGGATGTTACTGTTTGCCAAGCCCGCTGCCACTAAAAAGAATTAACAACTTCTAAAATTAGCATCTCCAAGGACAGAAGTTCAATGGGAAAATAATCAAAATCTAATTTGGTGGCAGCAAGGTGCTGGCATGAATTAAAAGAGACTGTATTTCAGATGTGTGTTATGCTTTTTCCTCAGAGTGTGACTATCTGACTCAGGCATTACTGCTTTGTCCTAGTCGAACCAAGTTCCGTTAACTTCTTTATTCAACCAATATTGAAATATTTATCCTTGAGGATAAATATCTGATAAATACTTGCTTTATTGACATTTTCATTTGACCTCAAATGAACCAAGTTTGAAAATCTTAGCATACATGGTTCTGTTTTCTACTGTTTTTGTTGTTTGTTAGTTTTATTTTTTGAAACAAGCTCTGTGTGGCCTGGCTGTCCTGGAACATGTTCTATAGACCAGGCTGGCCTTGAATTCAGAGAGACCTGCCTGCCTCTGTCTTCGGAATGCTGAAACTAAAACTACGCACTGCCACTTGTGGCTTTGTTCTTTAAGTTTTGATGTGCATATTTTCCTGCAAATAGTCCAGCTTTCACTCGGGGAGCTAACTTTTGGCTTACTACGAACTTTTCAGTAGTAAAAAGTTAGTCTTTGCTACTCTAACTTGGTGTCTTTTTAGTGAGGAATCTGACATTTTCTTATAGCTTTTGTTTAAGACTGTCAGTGTGCTTTTAATTATTGGAGAAGCCACAGGCGATGGGATGCCATTATAATACAATGATCTGTAGACTTCAGACCATTTTACCTTTTGCTTCCAGGTGAATATTGTCTGGTCTTACCATCAAAGCACACACTGCATGTTTCTAATCTCCTGTTTGGAAGAGGTGAGGAGAAAACCTGACTGAGAAGTTACCTGTTGAGCTATCACAAGATGAATCTGTAAGACTGACACTCCAGATGTGAGATGTGGCATAGAGTGCTATTCTTCTTACTTCAAGGTACTCTTACCTGCAGAGAAAACACTGCCTGCCTGGCTTTTGAAGAAGGAAAATCTTGCATTTTCTAAGAGTGAAACTCAAGGAAGAAGAATGTACGTGCTTGTACTCTTATAAATAGTTTTTGAGTAAATCTATTTATTATCCTGTCAAACAGATAGCTTGAAATCCATAGTTGAATTGATATCAATGAAATTATGTTATAGCAGCTGAATGTTTAAATAAAAAGGTCTACTGCCTTGATCATTTGAATATCAAGAAGAGTTAAAGAACTAACATTTTAAAAACATTTTCCTGCAAAGAGCATCTGCCCAGTATGTAGTATGTTGCCTCCTGAATGAGGAGTCTCTGGAAATCAGGCATTTCCACACGTGCATTAGACAGCTCTCATTGGGCAGGCTTTAGTGAGTGGACTTATGGAGACATGCAGCCAATTAACTGCCAAGCTGATTTTAGACCCATTCATTCGCTTCTAGATTGGTCTGTGGCCACTAATCCATTCTTGAAAGACTAAAATTTTGTTATCTCACAGTTTTCTGAAGGAGCTATTTAAAAGATCTAACTTGCTAGAACTTTAAATTCTTCACGTACTTATATGTTGGCATTTCGCTTTATATGTTTTGAGGCAAGTTCACTTTCAGACTTAAAATGACTCAGTGGTGCAGGGCTGAGAGCTTTCTGTGAGAGAAGACTACAGGGACGCGATTTTTGTGACAGCATTTCTCAGCTGGTAATCATACTAAGCAGAGATACTGTCTGGGGACGAAGTAAGGAAGTGGGCAGAAGAGAATGCCTTCCTTTTCTGTAGGAAATGTGTTCTAGGAATTATGGGGACCTTGAGAGCAGAAACAGTCTGAGGTCCTGGCTACAGGGTTTCTCCTATGGACTTATGAGAAGCTTCAGTTCGTAAGTCAGGCACAATGCCTTCAGTGACAACACCTTACCCTCAGCTAGAATGTGCTTTCATCTTTTATCTGCATATTTCATGCTTTTCTACTAATGGGCCATTACTTGGGCACATACATGCATGAACTGGACTGTGGTCTTTATTCTTGCACTTAGAGTTTGGCACTTTTCATTCACTTACAATCCCATGGATTAAAGACTTGTTCTTACTTCAATGTTTAGTAACTCAGTATATTATATTTTTTCTTATTAGATCAAGACATTTTATTTTCCTTAAAAGAATCACTCTGTGGTTTCTTTTTTGGCATATCTAAATTACCAGCATCACTGTTCTTCGATGTTGGGGCCATTAGAAAATAAAATAAGAACTCTTTGCGTAGAAATATTATGTTAAAACCATAGTGGATGACTCAGCTGACTCTCACATGCCTTACAGGAAGCTAAGATAATCTGCACAAAGGAATGATTGACATCCCAGGACGATGTGCAGCATGAGATTTTGCTGACTCAGAATACTCCACAGTCTTTCTGTTTTTTTTTCCATTTCGTATTTTCAGACCGCAGATGATCATGGGTGACTGAAACTTCTCTCCCACCTTTCTGCCCCAGACTCCCTCTTGCTGCTCTTCTTTCTATAGATCCTTTTTGCTTCCAAGTTACAGTATTCCATTATCCCCACCCACCTCTTATGATGTCTTCTCTCAGGGTCCTCTATCTATTTCATTAGTTTTAGTTAGCATACAAAGTATTAGGTTTTGTTATGAACTTTTCGGGTAAACATGTAATTTTACTTATTCAAGGGTGTTCTATTGAAAGAGATTTTTTTTTAAATCAAAGATTAAGAAGAAAATAAATTGGGTAGAAGAAGAAGGGAGGTTTCTGGGTAAGTGAAAGGTAAGGGACACAAAGTTCAAGATAGAGAAGATCATCACAAAACATTTCCGTGGCCTTTGGATCTTTTCTCTAGCTTCCGCAGAAAAAGTACTTTAAAAACAAAGATAACCCATGGTGTCTCTTATACATGTTTAGGTCAAAAATCTAATGCTTTCCATCAAGACTTTAAGAAGGTGCAAATGATGTAATTTTTAAAATGCTTTATGTGTCAACAATTTCAGTAATATTTATATGCATCCAAAGAATATCTTAAATATTTTGAAGTCATTTACATAGAATAACACTGGCAAAACTTTGCCATCATCCCTTTTATCTTTTCTGAATTTATGGTCTGTTGCTTCTATAGAATTTTATTCTGGTGCAATAAAGTTTTCTTTTGTTTAATTTTGAGTTTATAATTTAATTTCATTTTTCCCTTTTCTTTCACTCCTTCTAGACCCTCCCATATATTCCTCCACACTTTCCTTCAGATTTATGGCCTCTTTCACTATTATTGTAAATACAGTTACATATATATTTTTTTCTATATACATATATATTCCCAAATATAGCCTATTGAGTCCATATGTTACTTGTGCATTATATATATTATTATTGTATTATTATATGATATATTATATACTTATTATATTATACATAATAAACATATATTAATATGTTTTCATTGTACAACTATATGCTGTGTTCTTCCCTGAGGAAGACTATTTCTCTCACACTCAGCATTCCTTAGTTGCCTTTAGTTCTTTGAGTAGGGTTGAGGCCTTGTGGGCTTTTCTCTATCCAGTTTGGTGTGATCATTGATGTCATCTATCTTGAGCACATGCACAGTCCTGTTGGTGAAACTTTATAGGTGTAGCTTCTGATGTCACTAGGAGACACAATGTCATAGAAAATTCTCTTACAATCTCTCTGTTCCTTCTTTCTTAATGTTCCCTGGGTCTTAGGTATAGGAATATTTTCTAGATGTATTTATTGGGACTGAGCTCTACAACTCTGCATTTTGATAATAGTTTTCTGTAGCAATCTCTGTCTATTGCAAAGAGACATTTTCTGGATGTGGCATGAACACTAAAGTTACCTGTGGGTATAAGAACAAATGTTTATAGATTGTTGCAATACAGCTTTATACTTTGAAATCTTTAACTCCTTTCTCATGAGGTATTGAAAATAATGTATTAATATATGTGGAGATTAAATTCTAGTGATAACAGAACTTTAAACCTTAAAATTTACTTTTCTTGGTTGGGCCATCGCATTAATATCTTACAGGTAAGTGAAGCAGCATCCGTAAATCACCAAGTTTGATGAATAATTAGTAAAGATTTGATGTTGGAAGTATACTTCACAGTGGGACGAGGGATTCCTCTGGTCAGTTCACAAATCTTTTAATGATATGACTTTCCAGGAGGGACAGCTCCGCACTTACTTCTACTGTTTGTAGGTTTGACCACTGACATCTCATTCATGTAAAGACTGATGGGAACAGGGACCAGAGAGATTGCTCAGCACTTAAGAGCAATGATTATTTTTTTCGGAGGACCTGCATTTAACTCTCAGCACTAACAAGGAAGCTTGCATCCGTATCTTAGTTCCAGGGGATCCTGCTACCTCTTCTGGCCTTTGTGTCCACCAGGCACACATTTGGTGCATAGACATGCATGTAGACAAAATGCCCTTACACATAAGAGAGAAATTGAAATAGCTTTCTGTTGTACCAGAAAGGACTGTTTCTTAGTTTCTTACTCAAACTCTCTTTGCGTTCTTCTCTGGGGTTAGGACATAGAATTTAACAAAGTGCATATCCTAGGGTCCCTGCTGGCTGTCTTTTAACAGGGAGACCAAAAGGCTTGCAGCAGAGTGCTGATTTTTGTGTACCCTGCCCATGGCCCTACAACCCAGGAGAGCTGTCAGCCCTCTAGCTTCATGTATGGTCAGAGCAAACCCCTCTGTTGCCTATGCTCACACGGTCCCTCTCTGAGCCTCTGGGGTTTTATTTGTCTAACTTTCTTCTTTTATTCCCCCAAACCTTGAGACTGTAGTTATTTTGCAGTTATCTTTAAGTTCCTTCAAATTTCATATCTTTCTTTTTTTCTAGCAACTTTAAGAACTGTGAAAATTTGCCTGTTAAAACTCCTTCCTTCTGAAATATCTAGTTTGGTTTTTGTTTTTTTAAGTTGGCTCAGGGTTTCATCATTATCCATCATTATATACTATTTTTAAATTGGCCATTGGTGAAATATTTTATTAGGTTCTGCCTCAGTACATTTTTTCCCCTAATATCTGAAGTAAAGAACATTTTTTCAACTTATACAATTATGTTATTTGGTTATTATTAGGACAACCAATTTCCCTATTTTCTGGGAGGTATTCCAAATATGATTTTAAGGACTAATTAGTTGTTATTAGCAATATCTTATGCATTATATATGTATAATGTTACTAATTATAATAACTAATTTTCAGTACTATAGCTTTCATAAAAATACTATGTGCTGGAATAATAACTCAGAGGTAAACAGTACAGGCTGCTCTTGCAGAGGGCTCCATGTTTGGCTCTCAGCATCTACATTGGGCAGGGCTACTTGTAACTCCAGCTCTCGGGCATCTGATATCTTCTTTCAGCATATCCTTCCCCACCCCCCCATAAATAATTATGAAGAAAATACATCTTTAAAATGTCTCATTATATCTTGTACTTTAAATATATTTTAGTGTTATATGTGTACTGTCAAATATTGAATTTATGGGGAGCAGCTATTATTAACTAAATTGAAGAAAGTATTTTTGGCCAATAAACAAAACCAGACAGACCCATTCAGTGAGATTCACTTTCCTCACTTTTGTCTGACATTACTTCTTTTAAATTCTTAATTACTTTTTAATAGCAAATGACTGTGCTTTAGAATCTGTCTTGTTTATTATGTTTTGTCTGGTAGGATTTCTAAGGAACTACAGTAAAAAGTAAAATTTGCGCATATCCTGTTTTCTTTGTCATAATGTAATTCTCATATTGGCCATTAGCAGAGTGAGAGCAGACAAGAGGAAGGGGAACAGGGAGACCGGGTTACTTGTCACAAAGGAAGGACAAGGGCGACTTTTTTCTACATTTTTTTTTCTCTTTAATTATTTTCAGGGAAGGACATTTCTTGTTTGAGTGGAGGCGTACTCATTAAAAACATTTTAAGACAAGATTTTCATTGTGCAGTAGTGTCCATCAGGTGTCAAAATTACTTTTCAGAAGGAAAAGATGCTTAATAGATTTTACAAGCACACCTCACAACTATTCTGCCCCCCAAATTGTTCTCACACTGGTCCCTAAAGTTAGAGATGATGTTGTGGGAGAACTCTGGTGCCACTGTCACCTTTATTCAGAACCAGAGTCTGTCATGCTACCACCAGAGTATAGAAGAGTTCCTTATGGAATATTATGGAATATTGAATTTCAGTGTGGTGATGTGGATGAGAAGGTCCCCCATAGGCTCATAGGTTTGAACACTTAGCTCCAAGGTTGGTGGAATTGTTTGGGAAGTATTAGGTGGTAAGGTATGGCTTTGCTGAAGGAAGTGTGTCACTGGGTGGGCTATAGAATGCCCATGACAGTTCCCCCACCCTTCCCTGCTTCATGCTTGTGGATCAGCTGTAAGTTCTCAGCTGCTGCTGTAGCACCATGCCTGCCCCCCTACTGCCAAGTTCCCCATCACGATGGTCATAGGCTCACCCTCTGACACTGTAAACTCCCATTAAATGTTTTCTTTTGTAAGTTGCCTTGGTTAAAGTTATAGCAATGCAAAAATAAATAAGACAGTCAATATCTTAATCTCTGAGATGGGCTACTCATGTTCACATTGTGAGAGTTTTAAGGAGGAAACAGGGAGTGCATACAAGGACTGGACATGAAAGTGTTGTCTTCTTCTCCATTTCTCACTAGTCTGCAGGTCCTGATGCTCTTCTAAGGCACACCCATTCATCCTGAGGTTTTGCAGAGACCTGTTCTGGTATCCTTATCTTTCTTCTCTGTGCTGTTCTACTTGGGGCATATTTCATCTTCTTTGATCCAAGAAAATTGTTATATAATTATCTTTTGATAGAGGTTATGTTTCCAGATTCCCTTTCACACGACTCCTCTGTCTTATAGAGGTCTCTCTGATTTTTTTCTGGAAGCTGATATACTCTCTGCATCTTACTATTTAAAAATTTGCTACTTGCTCTGACAGAGTACAGTGGTAGATTAGATCCTCCTTTTATTTTTTGAAGATTCATTTATTTGTGAATGTATGTATATGTGTTTGGAGGACAGAAAATAAATTTGTGGAATAAGTCCTCTCTTTCTACACTTATGCAGTTTCTAGAGATCAAAGTCAGATCATCAGACAAACACCACTGAGCCATCTTGCTGGCCCCTATATTAGATTTTAAATTAGAATTTGGATATCTTTAAACTAACCATTAAAGAAATAGATTCTTTAATTTAGTATTTAATACAGTATGGCACAGAATATGATTAATATAACTTTTCCTTTAATGTCTCATAAGTGATTTACTTACGTTTCCCATGAAATAAGATGTCAGCTGTCCTTATATGTGTGGATTCTGCTTTTGGTGGTGAGCAGGGCCTTGAACCTGTGATTCTTCACTTCTTCTCAGTCATGGTTGTAACTGGATCTCTACTTGCTGTGCTAACACTCCTTTTAAGAAAGCAGAAAAGGAAATATTACATTTATTAGTCTGAATATTTGATTCTGAAGATAACCACATTATTTTAACACAGTTGAAAACCAGCTACCATGATTTTCAACTCTAGCTGCTTCCTTGTGTTTGAATAGTAGGTATCTTTATCTTTTTTTTAGTTAGGTCTCAGATTAGTGTTTAGGGAATTAAAAAAAAACTAGTTGGCTCTCTCCTTTAGGAAAACATTTATACTGTCACTCTTCTCTGACAGTGGAATCACAGATGACATTCTTTTTGCTTCCCTACACATCTCTCATTTAGGTTGTTATCCTTACTGTTATTATTTTTTTTCTGGCAAAAGAATGTTTTCTGCTTTCCTTCTTTCTAAAAAGATTATCTATAGAAACAGACTGGAAAAAGAATATGGACGAGTTTCTCTTAGTGTTAGCACTCCCTTCCCAGTTAAGTAATCACTGAGACACAGAATGATCTATCTTCATACTGGGACTGTCTGTGGCACCCAAGAAGAGTCAGCTCCTTTTAGGGTAAAAAATTCCTATGGGCATCACCAGAGAAGAAAATTTCAGGGGGTGGTTATATAAGCATCTATATCTGCTGTGAACCCAGGATCTTTAAAATTTTAAAGTAGCCTCTTCAGAATTGCATTTGCAGGGACATCAAAGAAAGCACATCTGTTTCTTGAGATGGTTCTTGCAAATTCTGCCACCATCATTCAGACCTGCATACCGAGTACTCTTTCCTCACTTGCCCAATGTAGGGATAATGTTTTCCCTTCAAAATGCAGCACATTAAAAATGAGAATAATTGCTCTGAAAGCCCTTTCTCTGTTTCAGTCGGATTACAAGGTTCCCATCTCCATGGTTTCTATTTCAATTTATCTTTTGAAATCAAATTAAATCTTTTTCTTTCTTTGAAATGCCAGGCTCCATTCGTGGTAATAGCTCCTGACAGCTCTAGGCTTTTACCAAAACCTCTCTGTGAAATGTGTTAGATGATTTCTTTGTTCCTCATATTGTTATTTAAAAATGAAAAACAAAGACAAAATTTCTTTTTCTTTTTACTTGAAAGTCTAACAGAACATTGGCATTTCCTAGTAATGAGAATACAGTGTCTTGCTTATCAATTTAATTAAGTTTATAAGATGTAAGTATAAATATGCTTTTGGTTACAGTGCAAAAGAAAAATTCAATTATTACTGCAATCATACTGAAAATTGAAAATGAATATTTAAATGTGAATGATCCTAATCAATTTCAAGCCTCTGTTCTTAGAATTGGAAAAGGCTTTTTCTTTTTTAACTAACAGGTTTTATAGATGTTCTCTCTGTGGAGATATTCATGTCTATCTAATCTTCTGAATTAACAATATACATATTACATACATACTTGTATTTACACATCTGCCTTCCTCCCATATATTTCTGTAATTATATAAATTTATATTTATATAATTATAAATACAATCATAATTATAAAATTTAAAGATAATAAATAATATATATATTGCTGAATGCTACTATTGAAAAAAGGAGAATTGTGGAATGTGTATATATATATATATATATATATATATATATATATATATATATATATATATATTTCACATGAATTAATCTAGCCAAATTTTGTTTTTTCCTTGGTTCATACTTCTCTACTTACTGCCAAAATGGCACATGGGAGAATACTGATAGTTATGACCTAGTTAGAAAGTCTCTGAGTAAAGGGACTTGAAAGTTACATGAATACACAGCTTCCATTTAATCATTGAGCTTTTGATAAAGTCATTTTGGTCTCTGTATCTTTTGAGTTTAAGAAAGTGGGGCACCTGGCAAGCACTCTTTTAGTTACTTCAGAAAACATTTTAGATTCTGTAATGAGTGCTAAATATATCTTATGAATTTTTTTTTAATCAATGGCTAAGGATTGCTCAGCCATCCAGAGAAACACAGACGGCAGTTATTCCACATGTACCAGAAAAATGGCAAATGAAAGTACAAAACATTTAAATCTAAAAGAATCAAAATAGCAAATCAGATTTTCTTGCCCATGTGTTAAAATTCTAAAGCAGTTGAAGCTCCTTCTAGACTTTTCCTAATTCGACCACAGGGGTCCCCTACTTCAGTCCATTGGTTGGGTGTAAGTATCTGTGTCTGTCTGATTCAGCTGCTTGTTGGGACTCTCCAAAGGTGACCCCATAGGAAGACCAGCAGTCTCAACTAACCCAGCCAGAACTCTGAGATCTCTCAGACACTGAGCCACCAACCAGGCAGCATATACCAGCTGATATGAGGCCCCTGACATAAACACAGCAGAGGACTGCCTGGTCTGGCCTTAGTGGGAGATTTGTTGAACTCTAGAGAGACTTGAGCACCCAGGGAGTGGGCAGGTTTGGTGGGATAGGAGTGGGGGTTGGGGACATTCTCTTAGAGAAGGGGGAGGAGGACTGGGATGAAGAACTGTAGGAGGATGGACTGGAAGGTGGGTAATGATTGGACTGTAAACAAAAAAAAGTAATAAAATAAAATAGAAGCGGAAGCTCTATGTTCACTGGGGTCTTATATGCTAATTCTTGCCTGATACACTTACAGGGCTCAGAGTACCAGTGTTGTTTGCTAGTTTCTCAAGCAACCTTCTAGATGCGATTCTGTAAATTCTCAGAAGTGGAAAATTCATTCTCTCTATGGTCTGTTACTTGTAAAGAAGTCAAAGACTCCCTTTTTCTTTGATTAGTGTTGTTTTATGCACACACACACACACACACACACACATTCAATCATTCATGCACAAATGAGATGCAATTCTAGTTCAATAAAAACAATAAATATAAGACATGATATTGAATATCTTAGAAAAAAATACATCAAGGTTTGAGAAATGATTAAGTCACTATGTCACTGGGGATGAGTTTTGAACAGAATTGCAATTGCCATGAGTTAGCTGGGACTTATCAATGTGTGTGTTAGTTATGTTAATACCTGTAGTAGTTACTTCGGTATGTGTGTTACTTCAGTATGTGTATGTGTTAGTTATTCCACTGTGTGCACTGGTTACTTCAGTATCTGTGTAGTTACTTTACTTAGTGTTGCTTGGACAGAAACAACCCATTGGAAGACAGGTTTGTTTTGTCACATGATATTAGAGAGATTTTTAACCCAGTATGGTGTGCGAGGTGCAGCAGGGTTGATGATGCTGATAATGTTCTGGCAGCAGGGTCTCAGTGCTACCAGGGCACAGAGAGCACAGACTGGAAGGGGAGGCAGGCATCACTTTCAAAAGCCTTCTCCTCATGGTCTATTTCTATCAGGCAGACTCCCTGTCCTTAGTGCTCCCCACGACCTCCTCACTACAAGCCAGGAATTCATAATTCAGTAATGCCAGGACATTTCAGATACAAACTGTAACACTCCATTCACAGAGTACGATCAGGCAGAGGTAAAATTGGCTTTAATTGTGTCAGGCATTGGTTTGTTTGCGTCAGGGTTAAAAACCACGACTTAGAAACTTCAACTCAAAATGGTATGGGATTATGGTATGGGTTTAGAGAATTAACTAACTGACTTCAGCATTTGTCAGGTACAGTGGGCTTGGTCAAGAGAAAAACCAGTTTTGGCATATTCCTTTAAAAATAAATAACTTCTACAAGCTTTTATAGATGTATATATTATATGTTGAACATGTTTTCTCTTTATGGCAGCCTATTAGATCTCCTTTGTTCCTCTAGTCTCTGTGTAAAATACAGAAAGGACAAATGAGAGAAAATATAAGATATTTGTGTTTCTGAGGTTATCTTAATTCACTTAATAAGACTATCACCAGTTCTATCCATTTTTTTGCAAAAGCCATGACTTCTTCCATATTTATGGCTGCTAAGAATGAGATGCCTTACACACTGACTTGTGGGAGCTAAACTATTCCAGTTGTTATTGAAGTCAGTATGGAGGTTTCTTAGAAAACTAAAAATCAATTCTGTATGACACAGCTATACCACTCTAGGGCATTTATTTACCTGAAGAGAACAGGTCCATATATCAGAGATACTTATATATCAATGTTTATTGAAGCACTGTTACCAAAAGCAAATTATAAAACCAACCTAGGTGTTGAATTGCTGAGGTAAGATACAAGAAAAAAAACAACACAGAGGAAACATTCATTTTGGCTTTGTTGTGGGGAACAATCCATTGCGGTAGGATGCCGGGGAAGCAGAAACCTTCCTTATGTGAGATGACTGGTTATTCTGTCATCAGGAAGCAGAGAGGTGAACACTGTAGCTTAGTGGTCATGTGTCATCAGGAAACAGCAGAGTGGTGAACCCTGCAGCTGTCACTGGAGTCATTAACTACAAGTGGAATTGTTATGCATTCCCTGAATAGCTGACGTCTACAGTGACTATTTCATTTCACATTCTCACACATCTTGTATGAAGATCCTCATTTCTCATCACAACAAGCCAGTGCTTGTGATGTAGTTTGAAAAGCAGCATCTTAATGGGGTTGGGATTGCATTATCCTTACCATTAATAGTGCCATTAGTAATGCTATTAATATCTTTTCAAATGCTATTGCCCATCAGTGTAGCTTCCGTGGAAAATTGTCCATTGAAGTACGTTACCCACTGGTTGAGTTTCATGTTGTTGCCCTTGTGTTATAAGATTCTTAAAATACAGTCTGGATTTTAGCTCCTTATCAGATATATAGTTTATAGATATTTTCCACTCTTTTGCAGTTTACCTTTCCAGAAAGTGTCTGTCTTTCTTCTTTCCTTTTCTTTCTCCTCTCCTCTGTCCTCTGCTTTCATTTTTTTCCAATTTTTATTAGATATTTTCTTCATTTACATTTCACATGTTATCCTGAAAGTCCCCTAAACCCTCCCCCATCCCCCGCCCTGCTCCCCTACCCACCCACTCCCACATATTGGCCCTGGTGTTCACCTGTACTGGGGCATATAAAGTTTGCATGGCTAAGGGGCCTCTCTTCCCAATGATGGCCAACTATATATGCAGCTAGAGACATGAGCTCTGGGGGTACTAGTTAGTTCATGTTGTTCTTCCACCTATAGGGTTGAAGACCCCTTCAGCTCCTTCGGTACTTTCTCTAGCTCCTTCCTTGGGAACCCTGTGTTCCATCTAATAGCTGACTGTGAGCATCCACTTCTGTGTTTGCCAGGTACTGGTATAGCCTCCCACAAGACAGCTATATCCGGGCCCTTTCAGCACTATCTTGCTGGCATATGCAATAGTGTCTATGTTTGGTGGCTGATTATGAGATGGATCCCCAGCTGCAGCAGTCACTGGTTGGTCCATCCTTTTGATTCAGCTCCACACTTGATCTCTGTAACTCCTTCAATGTGCGCTTTGTTTTTAATTCTAGGAAGGGGCGAAGTGTCCACATTTTGATCTTCCTTCTTCTTGAGTTTCATGTGTTTAGTAAATTGTATCTTGGGTAGTCTAGGTTTCTGGGCTAATATCCACTTATCAGTGAGTACATGTTATGTGAGTTCTTTTGTGATTGAGACTCTTTCTCACTCTGTAGTCCAGGTTGTCCTGGAACTCAATAAGTAGTTCAGGCCAGCCTCAAACGCATGGCTATCTTCCCACCTCAGCCCCTCAAGAACTGGGATTGTATATGGGTGTGGCCACATCTGGGTGTTGAGAGTATGTTTGGTAGAAAAGTTTTAAATACAAGTTTAATTAATTTTTGTACTTTTTGTTGTTGTTTGTGATTTTAGATGCCACACCCAAGCAACCATTACCAGATCTGACATGATGATGCTTCTCATTATACTTCCTCTACCACTAGAATATAAAGAATGTAAACTCACTCAGAACTCTATGGGATATGACACTTGGAGTTTTAGAGCTGAGGCAAGCAAAGTCACATGAATGTACTCCAGGACAAAGTCAAAAGTAGTCCAGGAAAATAAAAGTATTCCAGTCTAAAGGAGTTCTCCTTCAGCCTGTTGAAGTGTATGAAGGGCATACAGGGTTGTTGGCTGGTTGTTCATTTGGGCAGAGCAATAGCTGTAGCTGCTGATGAAGAATATACTTAATGGTTGGTAGGCGACAAGCTTTGATTGTTTGGCATGTCCAAAACTTCTTCATCGTGGTAGTTTAAGTTTCTGTGGCAAATACAAAGTGATCATTTTCAGAGTTCCAAGCTGTCGAATACTTATTCAGTCTTCGTGTTTAATCTGTTCTTGGGTATGGGAGTTGGGGGTGAAGGTATGAGCAGGGCAGTGCTAATGAAACCCAAGCCAGGATGAGGATGGGTACTTAGGTGGTGTTCTTCACAGAGTCTATAAAATGTACCTGCAGACCACAGTTCTTTTTATCATCATCATCATCATCATTATTATTATTATTATTATTATTATTATATATTTTCTTTATTTACATTTCAAATTTTATCCCCTTCTCTCATTTCCCCCCTGAAAACCCCTTATCCCACCCCTTCTCCCCTTGCAGTCCACGTTTCTACATCATGAATTTGTGTATTTTTCATTTGTTTGATTAAGAAAAAAGCGACAATTCCACTCTTCAAGTTTCAAATATTTGGCTGAGTAATTTTATAACGGAGAACTTGAGTAGCCTAAATTCTCAGTAACTGTACACACTTTTCTGAATACTAGTGTTTTCTGCTAGGATCCAATCTCAATGCATGTGGAGCTCCATTCAAACTAAATGAAGTGGACCTTTGTCCTCTAGTGAAACCTCAGGCCTTGCCCACATGCTTTCTCTTGGAAATCCAGTCTATTCTTCTTAATAATTTTTAGATACTTGGGTACCAAATATAACTGCTCACTGGGAAAGTGTTCATATCTGGCCTTCCTATTCACTACAATATCTGGATTTGAATTTCACTGAATTTGTATACTACCTTCTTTAATAGGATAGATTTAAATATTTTAATATAGTATTCTTCTAAATTAAAATACAATTACAGATATTAGATTTTTGATAAATATGAAAGTTTAAAATTTTTATATTTTGACTTTCTTTTTAATTTACAGAGACAGAAAATATAAAAATTTAATTCAAAAGATAATCAATAAATGGAAGAAAAATAACAAATGCCTTTTCATATTTTCAGGGAATTTGTAAGTTGTGAAAAGCCTTAAAATAATTTATTAGATATGATTTAGGCTTTTCCTAAATATTAGGTCTCAAATAAAATATGACCATATTTGGAGTTTCTTCATGTTTGCAATGACCCATATTACAGCACCCAAATTAGTTCTATTTAATTTTCCCTTTAATAATTCTTTGTAACTTTCAGACTACGTTATGTTGAAGTTACAGAAACAATGTTGTGATAGTGAACACAGCTACTTCCTGTACGCACAGGTCTTTCAACTATGTTCATTACCTTCAATTACAGACCACTAAAATAAAGGCCTTAATGAGAAAACTGAGAGATTCCAGTGTTGTGCCTTAGCATTTTATCCTTCTGATTTATTTATTCACATTTTATACCTTCATCTTAAGACTTGAACGTGGGCTATTCCCCCACCTTATGCACGATGCTCCATTTCAATGTCTATTTCAAGAAAATGAGTCCATGTTTCTCATTTCTCTTCTCACTGCACTGCTTTGTTTGGTATTAACTTCCTAGTGCCTCAACTGGCGATTCTCCTATGTTTGGGATGGTTTAGTTTTATAAGTATTATAGGAAAATGGAGTCAGCTCAAAAGTTAACCCCTGGGTGACTGAAATCTTTACTTAGATGCGTCTTGAGGACCTGATTTAGGAGGGAGCTCTTTAAATTCAGTGCCCTACATTCTGCAGTTCCCTGAAGAACATGCAGCAGGATGTGTTACTGCAGGCAAGTGTGACAACAACAAATGTCTGTCTCCTAAAGTTGGCATACCCCTGTCTTCTTCATTTTACATTTATTATAGTCCAACAAAAATGTAGAGATAGGCTTTTTTTTTGTATGATAAAAAGTTCATGTTGCTGTAATGTTCTGTTTTGAGATTAAGTACAATAGAACCTTTCCTTTAAAACTTGTGTATGCTTACTTATACCTACTGGGGATTTTACATTGTGCTAGTTTCAAATAAAAATTTTGAAAGAATTTTTTAGTTTCTAGGATGCATAAACTATGCTTTCTGTTTTACACTGGTCTATGATCATGTCCTTCTCTGTCAATGCACTCCTTCAATACAGCTGTTAACTTTATACCTTAGTATTTTCTTATATTTAGTAGCTGACATTTAGTTTTTGCTCTCTGGTTTCTTTTCTAGTATGCTAACTTTGTGTTGATATGTCTAGCTTCACAATGCTGCTTTAATGATGTGGTGTATTTCAAACATATTTTGATGGGACAGGTCATATTTACACTGCTGTGCTAAAAATCAATTTCTTATTGGGTAGAAAGATGACAGCCATGGTATATCTCCAGGAAAACTGTAGAGTCACTCAGAGGTTTGTTCTTCTTTCCTTCCTTATATTTACGTGATCACTTAATAAAATATTTGTGGGGTATCAATGGTGCCAGGAATTTTTCTAGGCACCTGGGATTCAGAAATTACAGCTGAATTCCTGTTTGTGCTGAGCCTACAATTTAGGACAGTGGTTCTCAGGTATTGGTGCATATTAGGAAAATCTGGAAAGATTTGGCAATTCCTCAGGATTATGTTTTGTAGATGCAAACTAACTCATAAATTATAGGGATGGACACAGGAATCAGTATTATTTTGTGAAATGTCCAAGATGATTTCAAAGCACCTCTGTGTTTGAGGACCCTTAGTCTATGCCAGGGGTATTCACTCTCATGCATGGGAGTGACCAACGGGAAGGGTCTGTTAAAACCCTTTTTGTTTTGTGTTTTTGATTTTTGTTTTTGTGGTTTTGATTATTAAATTTGTGTTTTGATTCAATAATCTGAAAATTTGCATTTTATTATCTTCCCCTGTGTTGCTGATTTATGAATTGCATTATGAGAATGATGGATATGGAGGCTTGACACTAAATGTGTGATAGTAAGCCCTTTGAATAAGCTTTACCTAGGAGCATGTTAGGAATATAGGATCTACAGCCCGGTCGGTTTGTTGGCACACACTTTATAATATCAACAGTCAGGAAGCAAAGGCAAAGTGGAATTCTGTAAACTAGCCTGGTCTGCATAATCAGTATACATACTCAACTCTATAGCAGCAAGGGCTACATAGTGAGACTCTGTCAGCAAACACACACACAAACAAACAAATAACAATCAAAATGCAAAAGAAAAAAAGAAGAAGAGAAAATAGAGTTGCAAGCTGAATGGTACCAGGCCCAGCTGAATCTGGAATCAGAATTTGTTGTTTAACAGGATCCCTATATGATCAAATCGAAATTTAAATTTGTAAATACTTACTACACTTTAGTGGACTTTTTCTGTGCAGTTAAGCAAAGCCAACTACAGGCTGATTATTGTTCCATATGTTCCCTTTAATTAACTAATGTCATAAATGTTTTTGAAACAAAACAATGTACTTGTGATAATCTGCTTGTTTCTTTTTTTTGTTTTGATGCAAAGTCTTATGCTATATCCCAGGCTAGTCTTGAACGTATGATGAACTTCTTGCTTTGGCTTTTAAGTGCTGAGTTCTTGTATCTTTTTCTACTACAGAAGTTCTAGTAAATATCAACGATAGCTAAGATTTTTCATTATACCTTGCTAGAAATAAGAAAGAGGCTTTTTTTTTTTTAGTTTAGAATACTTAAAATTTCTTCCTCTTTAACTTTGAAATTAAATTTATGTAAAACTCTTCAAGAGTGAAATAGGCCTTCAGCCAACCTGATGAATAAGGACTTCTCAAGGAGTAGGGAAACAACTCTTGATAGAGGGAGGGAACTCTCTCTCTCTCTCTCTCTCTCTCTCTCTCTCTGTGTGTGTGTGTGTGTGTATGTGTGTGTGTGTGTGTGTGTGTGTGTGTGTGTGTGTGAGAGAGAGAGAGAGAGAGAGAGAGAGAGAGAGAGAGAGAGAGAGAGCGCCTGGGAGAGAGGGTCAGGAGAGTGAATGGAAATGTGTGTGTGTGTGTGTGTGTGTGTGTGTGTGTGTGTATGATCTCTAGGAAAAGCCAGACACCTGGTGTGCTGAGGTTCTAGGGAGTCTATGAGGGACACTCTAGCCAGGACTCCTAGCAGTGGGGGATATGGAACTTGAACTGGTCAACTCCTATAGCCAGGCAGGAATCTGCAGTAAAGGGGTAAGGACACTAACCCTCCCATAAAACTTTTGATCCCAAATCTGTCCTGCCTACAAGAAGTGCAGGGACAAAGATGGACCAGAGACTGAGAGAATGGACAATCAATGACCAGCCCAACATAAGACCCACCCCATGGGCAAAAACCAATCTCTGGCACTATTTTTTTTTTTTTCGAGACAGGGTTTCTCTGTGTAGCCTTGGCTGTCCTGGAACTCACTTTGTAGACCAGGCTGGCCTCGAACTCACAGATCTGCCTGCCTCTGCTTCCCAAGTGCTGGGATTAAAGGTGTGCGCCACAACGCCCGGCTTTAATCCCTGGCACTATTAATGATGCTCTGTTATGCTTGCAGACAGGAGTTTAGAGGGGTGAAACAGATTCAGAGACCTACATCCAAACATTAGACAGAGCTCAGGGAGTCTTGTGGAAGGATTAGGGGAAGGATTGAAAGACCCAGAGGGGATAGGAACTCCACAGGAGGACTAATAGAGTCAACTAAGCCTTGAGGGATCCCAGTGATTGAATCATCAATCAAAGAGCATACATGCCCTTGACGGAGGCCCCCTGCACATATGTAGAAGTTGTGCAGCTTGGTTTTCATGCAGGTCCCTCTGCAGTTGGAGCAGGCCTGTCCCTGACTTTGTTGCCTGCCTGTGTATCCTGTACTCCTAAGTGGGCTGCCCTGACTGCCTTCAGTGGAAAAGACTATGCCCAGTCCTGCAGTGGCTTGGTGTATTAGGGTGGGTTTTTAGTTGTAAATCCTTACCAGGATAGAGTACAAATTTTTACTGAGCTTCTAGACTGTTCTCTCTATCAGAAATTACAGCTTACATTCTGTATAAATGACATCTTTTGGAGGAATGTGATTAGGGGAAAATATGAGTAAAGTATTATATACTAATAAATGTATATTGTTAGTCTTATCAAAGCAAAACAATCCAATTTTATATATTTTTCTTAAAAATATTTGAAAACCCTCTTAATTATGAAAATTTTCTTCCACATGAAGTTGTAGAGAGAACGATAATGCAGAAGAGATCTACATACTCATTTTTATTTTATTTTTTGAGACATGTGACCTGAACTCACCATGTTCAATTGCCTTGAACTCAGGGATTCTCTTGCCTCTGCTTCCCTAGCACTGACATTTAAAAGCATGTGCCACCACCCAAGCTGAGTGAAACTGAGTTCTTTCAAAGCAAAATCTAGGTATCATATTTAACCTAGAATATTACAGTGTATATTAAATGTTATAGTGTATATTTTATATTGTAGTTTAATATTAAATATTACAGTGTATGTCTTTAACATACTACTTTAAAACATGAGTGCAGCTCTTCCCAAGATCCCCAAAGTGGAAAAAGCACAAATGTCCATGAATTGGTGAGTACATGTATCTACATTGCGGTAAATACATGTATGGAATTTTGTTTCATCTTGAAATGAAGTACTGATACAGTGGCATAATTTTGATAAACTTCTAAAGCATTATTTAACTGCAAAAACCTTGACAGAAAAGTTGCTTTATTATAATATTTGTCTCAACTTACATGTAGCATCAGGATATATAAGTGTACAGAGGCAGAATCATATTGATGTTTTCCAGGTCTAGACAAAAAGATGACGGAGGAAAGCTACTGAGCCTGTAAGGGCAATAGGAAGGTGTTGCAACCATCATGGAAATGAGTATACATGTTACATGTTGTATAAATGATTTTCATTCCTTCAGTGTCATTCCTAGGATAATACTAACAAATGAAGAGATGAATGTTGACAGAGATTACAAATTGTTAAGGGTATAAAGAGAATATTGCCATGAGAGAGAAAGCACTGGAGAATTCTTTAGATGTCCAGGTTCTATCATATGGATCTAGAGTACCCCTGGAAGCTTCATGAGCTAAAGGCCTGACTGACAGCATGATGTGATTGTGATATGGTAGCAACTTTAAGGGACCACGTGGGAGATTTCATGTTACTGGGGTAATACCTCTTGAAGAGGATTGTGGGACCATGAACCCAGCTCTCCCTTTCTCTTTATTTGTTGGTCATGAGGTGAGGGATTTTACTGAGTCTTTTATATACTCTCCATGATGTGTGGCTTTAGCAGTGGACCAAAGCAACAGGATCAATTGACTATTGGCCCTTCAAACCTGTGAGCTAAAACAAACATTTTCCCTTATAAGTTGATTTCCCTCAGTGTTTGTGATGGTGATGGAGAGCTCAATAACACACTGACTGGTCAAGGGAAAAACTTTCTGAGACTACGATTTAAGCTAAGTCCTATTGGAAACTAAGGCTTCTTCTAGAACAATCAAGAATCTTGAGAAAGAAAACCCCATTGCACGAATGAGTATCTGCTGGGACCATGTAGATATAGCCCAGTTTGAGTGTCTGTGTCTGGTCTGCCTTTCACTTGGACAATGAAACTCCACATGTTCAGTTCATGAAAGAGTGATGATTTTTCACAATGTCATGAGGATCTTTATATATGTGGGGTAAAGACAAACACATTTTTATTTTACTAAATTTTCCTTCTCATCTTTACTTGGATGAGACAAAGAGATCTTAAAGATGCTGATAGTACTAGGGTAGAATATAGTAATAATTTTTTTTTTGGGGGGGGGAGGGTATCGAGACAGGGTTTCTCTGTATAGCCCTGGCTGTCCTGAAACTCACTCTGTAGACCAGGCTGGCCTCGAACTCAGAAATCCACCTGCCTCTGCCTCCCAAGTGCTAGGATTAAAGGCGTGCGCTGCCTCCGCCAGGCTAATAAAAATGTTTTAAGGGAAAGAATAGAAACAACCAAAGAACAGAGTACCCTGGTAGAGTAGGGGAAAGGAAAGCAAAGAGGGGAAGGAAGACTTCTTGTCTATTACGTGAGGGTATGGAATGCATTGGATGATAATTCTGATCCTCTGGTTGTGCGCTCATTAACAGCAACTTGTTTGCCTCTAGAAGAAAGCCTTAGCTATGTAGCAGAAATCATAATAAGAAACCTTGTCCTACAATAATCATGTGAGACTTGAATTCTTGTCTATTTCATTTTTATTGAAATTATACTTTTTATTACTTTTATTTTTTTACAGTCCAGTTATTACCCCTTCCCAGTCAGCCCTCCCACAGTTCCACATACTATTCCTCCTCCCCCAGTCTCCAAGATGTCCCAATTTCCCTCCCCTTTCTTATGCTAGCAGTATGCCCAATACAAAGCAAACCCATAAGTGTTTTCTTCTGTGGATGCTACACATTGCTCCAGCTGTCTAGACATTCTAAAAATCATGTTTTATTCTCATGCTTTTATTCCTTGGGTTCATATTTCTTTTACCGGCATGTTAAAAAAAATTCCATAAAGAATAGTTATAGTTTTGTTTTATTTTAGGTAAGTTTTCATGTAGCCTGTGCTAGCCATTTAAACTTGATGTGTGCAGCTAAGGGGATGATTTTGAACTTCTGATATTTCTTTCTCAATTGTCAAGTGTTTAGATTGTAGGTATATAGTGTGGTTTGTGTGGTTGTGGGATCAAACTCAAGGCTTCATTCAGGCTGGGAATGCACCCTATCATCTGATCTATATCCCCACCCCACAGGAAACGTGTTAATGTTTTTTGAGTAGCCTCGGTTTTTCTCTTTAATTCCTTAATATATTTTAATAAAAATCAGGAGATTCATTGTTACCTGACTTTACACTACTGACTAATCTGTGCATTCATACATCCAAACAACAAATGATAACTGAAACAAACCATTGTTCAAAGCATCTAGTTGCTTGATTAGTTTACATACTGTTGCATATGAACACTGTGGCTTACTTAGAAGTTCCAGTACCAATTATAAGAAACAGACTGAGTATTTATTACAAAGCATGTAGTGCCATGCTTTTGAGGATATGGAGACAAACTAGATAAACCATATCAGCTCAAATTTCTAGCACATTGTCATCATTTAGCATTTATTACCTAATTTTTTATTCAGTGAATGTACGAGCTTATTATAGCTTACAGATTTTTCTTATATATGCAGAAACAAGTTAATTAAGGCAAAGTAAGTTGCCTATGAGTAATTAATTATAGTAATGGAATCAGTCTAATTTTGCTATCTGTTTACTCCAAAGCTTAGTACTCTTTATACTGCCACATAAGAATTTAGCAATTAGGGAGAAACACAACTCTTGAAGGAATGAAATGATAAACTCCCAATGACTGAAAACAATGATGTTTGTCTTCTGGGTCCTGGTTGATCTCCTTAGAATGCTTATTTCCAGGTCCATCCATTTAATTGTGAGTTTCCGTTGCATAAATGATGCCACGCTTAATTATTGTTCATCAGTTAATGTGCATCTGGGATATTTCCATTTCCTGGCAATAGTGGATAGAGCAGCAGGGAACATGGATGAACAGGCGTCTTTATAGTTAGATATAGAGTCCTTGAGGCATATGTTCAAGAGTGGTATAGCTGGAACATGTGGTAAGCCTATTTCTTCATTTCTGAGGAATCTCCACACTGATTTCTATGGTGGCTACACCAGTTTGTACTTTTACCAGGAATTAATAAGAGTTCTTTCTCCACCTGGAAGCCAGCATTTATTGTAACCTTTTCCCCTTTTCGATCTTAGCCATTCTGATTGGGACAAAACTCAATCTCGAAGTAATTTAATTTGCAGGAGTCTTCTGATGGCCTCTTCAATACTGCACACACCATGAAGTCCACACATTTTGTAGCCTGAAGATTTGTATGCAATTCTCTGCACTGAAACTTACTGTCTTTAGAGCCTTTACATGAGCTTGCTCACTGGGGTACCTTTAACTCTTTCCTCATCTTGTTTTGAAGATTAAATTATGATATAGTTCTATCACTGTCAAGACTAAGATACTCTACAAATATAAGTATTTTCCATTTAATGTAAGATTTTCACTTAATGTTTACAAAATGATGTTTTGTTTATTTATTTGCTTATTTATTTATTCTTAAGGCAGGATCTGGCTATGCATTTTTGCTTGGCTTAGTACTACTGTGTAACCCAGGCTGTCCTTTAACTGATGACAGTCATCTTGCCTAAACCTCTGGAGTGCTGGGATTATAGATATGTGCCATTATGCCTGGTGACATTTTAATTTTTGCGGAGTTTTGTGATTTTTATTATTTAGCAACCATGTATTTAAGAAATCCTTCATACAATATCTGTAGAACACTTTCTCATGGGATAGTTTTTCCATGAAACACGGTATGCAGTTTCCAGTGGGCAACTGTCATTATAAAAAAATCACAATCCCTCTGTTCTTTTGAATCCATGTGACCAGAATTCACACTATAACATTGTCAAATGCTGTGTGCTGGTTTTGAAGACACCCTTAGAAATGGCTCTTCTTTGGATTTTTGAATTCATTCATAACTTGATTTCTAAGCATCCCAAGAATTTTGTAAAAGACTCTTGCTAGGTCTTCAAATACATGCAATAGCCTTTTGTACCTTTCTCCTATTTCCCCTCCTTGGTTTCTGGAAACAAGTGAGCATACTTTTGAAGGTCCTGATTAGTGCATATCACAGCATTTGCTTTTGATTTACGAGAAAGAATGCAATTAGCATTACTCAAATTTTATCTTTGTCTATATGAACATTCTTATGACTAAATGTAAGTTCCCAATAGTTTGGTACATTGAAAATAATGCTTCTAATCCCATGAATGTATTGGAAGCATTAGTCTAAAATTGTTTTGTATTTTCCACTGGACACACAGCATAACTTTCTTGAGGGGTTGGGTTTCACATATGCTCAGATATTTACTACCTGTGGCAGACTGCATTGATGATAAATAGTTAAGCATCATTTAAAAATGTATGGCTGAAGGCAGAAAATAAAGTGCTTATTGGTTCATTAAACAATTCAATCCCAAACCATAAAAAGTCAAGTTTAATCCTGCCTGAAGCCTGGTATATCTTGCTGTAAACACTTTCATAAACCTTCTACTTAAACCTGGTCTTGCAGTCTATTAATTTAGCAATAATTCAAAGCGACACCCTCATGTGGCAAGGTAAATCTATAAGATAGATATCACAAAGCATAAACCATGCCAGAGCCACAGAGAATTGTAGGAAAAAGGGGAAGGTTTCAGTTACGCGTATCTTTCTGAATTGCTTCCTTTGCTTTGGTTGACAGATGTGTGGACCACCACATGCTCAATGTGTACACATGCATGAAAACAATTTAGGTACTCACTGATTCAAGTAGTGCTTGAATTTGGAGACCCTATTTCTTGAATTTGGATCAGTTTACCAAAGACCTGCCTCTGTTACCCTTATATGTCCTAGGAAGATTCTTCTGCTCTGCTGTTGCGTGAAATTTTTAGCAGCAGAACTTGATAGCTTTGCTGATATTCTCTAGATATATGTAGGAGCTTAGTACAATAGGCAAGCTTTCAGAGATTCAAATAAAGTCCAGGCTGTCACTTTATATCTTCTCATTCCTTCTTAGTCTAGAGGTAAAAGCTATCAAACTTGGCATAACAGCTTTAAGCTTAGTGTCATGATCTCCTACTCATGCTATTTGGGACTGAAGACCATATTTCTGTTGAATCTAGGGAAGAGAAGACACAAGTTTAGAAGAAGCAGCCCTGAGCAGGCAAAGAGGTTGTACTTGTCTGCCTGCTGTAGTCACTCAATAGAAGCAATCTGCTCTCACATAAAAATAAGCCCTAAAGGAAAGCTCAAATGTTTCCTATGGAGTCCATGGACATTTGTGCTTTCATAAGACAGGTGTTGCGGTATTACCTCAGGCTATGTTTTCTCCCCTCCCTGCATGCACTTTATGTCTCTAGAATCACTATGTGGAGAGAAAAGGTCCACTTTGATGCCATATGGGATAAAGAACCAAGGTTGAGCCACACCCTGCTTGAGCACACTACAGTTATAACTCAGCAAGATGTGTATGTAATTATTTGGGGAGGATTTTTTTTCTCCCCAGATAGATGTTCAACTTCTTTCATGTAGTTTGATGCTTGGGAACTTATTTAGTATTTGTTGAATGATTTCAATGCTAAGGTCCCTGCTAGAAATACAGAGCTTTGAGTATTACTACTTCACTGTCAGGAAAGGAGGACTTAAAGCTGTAGTCCTCAGCAGTTATTATTGAAGAGTACCAGATAAGGGATGTGTGCATCTGTCCTTGGCTAACACTGCATAGTACTGTAAAGCCAGTTAGCTAGGAAATCATGAAGCCACTGCACCTCTTGTTATTCAGTAATAAATTTAAAATTTGAAAGTAAAAACACATGGATATTGAAGACATTTGTGTTTGCTCTATAACATTGATTATATCAACCACAGTTTAGGGCAGGCCCCATGCCCAGGTGGACTGGCCAACACAAAATAGACACCCTGTTTTGGTCAGCTTTTTGTTTTTGTTTGGTATCCGATTGTTGTTTATTTGTTTTGATTTTGTGGGTTTGTATTTTTTTTTGAGAGAGAGAGAGAGAGAGAGAGAGAGAGAGAGAGAGAGCGAGCAGATTCTGCTCCTTCGCACCTGATTGTGAAGTTAGATAGGTGGAGAGGCAGAAATGACCTGGGAGGAGTTGAACAAGTGAATAGAACATGGTTAAGCTATATTGTATACAATTTTAATGATAATAAAAATGTATCAATGAAAATGTTTGGGAGTTGGGGAGATAGTTGTGTGGTTAAAGTGATTGACTCACAGATGTGAGGAGCAGAGTTGAAATACCCAGAATTTAAGTAAATGCCAGCTAAGCATAAATTACAGGTTGGCCCCCACAACCACCTGTAATTTTGGCATTCAGAAGGCAGAGAAAGCAGAGACATGGAATCTCCAGGAGAAACTGGCTAGCCAGACTAGCCCTATAATCAAGCTCTGGGTTCAATTGAGGGGTCCAACTTCAATAAAGTCAGTGGAGAGTGATTGAGGTAGACAATGGTATCTTTGGGTCCACACACACACATGCACCTACACAATCTGAATATGTATATATGTACCTGAATCAGACACATGTACATATGAAAGAGGAAAAAAATGATAAGAAAAGTCTTGTATCCCTAAGTCTTTCAAATGTAGAAAAGCCTAGTGATGATTTGAACCTGAACAACATAGATAGTTGCCTCTCTGCTTCTGCCCTGTGCCTCTGATCTTAACTAAGTCAGATAGTAGGGGATGGAGAACAAATTGGAGTTACTTTATTTTGGTAGAAGTAGAAAAGATACTGACATTAAATATGGGCAAAGGTGGGTAACAAGGTGAGGGTACTTCAGCAACCAGAGAATCTCCTCTCACAAAAGCAGGGCCCTTTGATACCAGCAGCCTCCTAATTGAGTTCTCTGGATATTTCTGGATTTCTTGGTTTCAAGTTTGCTGGATATTTAAACTCCCAGAGGTGCCAGGCTGGACCTAAACCAGATGCATTTGGCTCCATCTCCTATATCAATAGTCTTGTAATTATGGGCACCTGCATTGAGTGCTAGTGTTTCCATTGTTTGTTTTGAATGCACTTGTGGCTAAAGCTTTATGAAGCACAGCTGGCTTCACTCATGTGTCAACCACAATCAACTCATTTAAATGAAGAAAGTATGTTGCAAGAACTATTGAATAGTCTATATATGTTAAATTATGTAGTCTGTTGCCACCGAAGAGCAATTTTTATAGTAGGTCAAGTAAAACATATAGATGGTTGCCCTGTTCTTTCTATCATTATCATGGCATGGAATGATATTTCTTCTGTTAAGTTTTCAGGTTGCATGAACATTTCTCTTATTTACAGGTAGTCGTCATATTTAAGGCTCTTCAGATCAACAGTGAGCTACTGTGGAGTAAGTACACATCAGTGCCAGAACCACAACCACATTTATTATCTTAATCAAGTTCACTATCCCAATGGAGATGCCTTTTAATTATTTTATTCAAATGAGAGGCCAACTGTAAGTCATGCTAATAAACAGTAGTAAACTCCATGGCGGCAGCTGTTTACAGAGCACATTTAGTCAAGTGCTATTTGCTTTTAACCTTTAAATAAGACAGTCTGGATGGTTTGGTTTGTTCTTGGGGTCAGTCTACAATCTATACTTACCATATATGCCCTTATAATGGAAGATGTTTGGGGGAAATGTAGATTTATAATTAGGAAACATAATTTGCCTTCTCTTTCTTTAGTACTATTGCTAATTAGAAGAAAGGGGAAGGTTAATACTTGAGCTACTTTATAGAAATTCCCTGCATGAATGAGGGGAAAAGTTAAAGAAGCCTGAAGTTGGAAATAGGGTAGACCATGAGTAGTTTTTTCCCATTATTGGATTTGTATAAAAACTCAAGAGTTTTGCCAATTTCAAATGTTACAACTGCTGTTCCAAATGGTGCTTAGATAGAAAGAAACAACAGTTATTCTCCCAAAATTATACTTGGTTTCATGTTTAAATTGACTGCAGAGAAACCATTTCAGCTATTAATAAAATGCAAGCACCTTAGTACACTATCTTCTTTTCAGTTCATAGATAATTGTTGATTACTGGCTGTTGTATCCCAAGAATTCCATCTGTTACCTCCTACCCTCAAAAGCAAGAGGACACTATGAGTGTTTATTTTTAAAAATTTCAGGTGTACTTTTAGATTTACCCTTGACCCTGACAACAATACCATGTTCTTCCTTGTTACAGAGGCTGACTTGTCCAGGATGTGATAAGTGGATACCTATCACATTTTGGGTCTGCTTCTTTCACAGTGTTTCTCAGATTTGTCTGTGCTGCTGTGTGTTTCAGTACCTTGTGGCTCCACAGATGTGCCACCAAGCCTTTCCATTTAGCATGTGAAATGCACTTGGACTTCACCCTTTGGAATGATCACAAATGATCTGACTGTAAACGTCTGCATACCAGTTTGGGCGTTAGCAGGGTTTTCAATTTTCTTGGGTAAACATGTAGAAGTGGGATGACTGTGTTACACGTATACAAAAGCAGTATAATTTTCCCTTTTTTGGAAATCTACAGACTTTCTCCTAAAGCCAACACACAGTTTGTCAGTTCCAGAAATGAGTGAACACTATAGCATCTCTGTATTCTCAGCAACACAATGCTGCTGAAATAGCTTTATGGTCTTTTCACTTTTGAGTAGGTTAACAGTATCTCCCAC
This sequence comes from Mus minutoides, assembly GCA_902729485.2. Taxonomy (NCBI): domain Eukaryota; kingdom Metazoa; phylum Chordata; class Mammalia; order Rodentia; family Muridae; genus Mus; species Mus minutoides. The sequence goes on along the minus strand of LR749826.1, from coordinate 1,115,447 downwards.
TTCAAACTGCATCCTCTAATGAATTGTGCTTCATTTCTTTCCATTTTATTCATTTGTTATCTGAAAGCCTTCTTTGATTGAAGCAGTTGTTCAAATATTTCTCCTAGCTCTTTCATTTTTATTTATTAGTGAGTTTAGAGAATTCTACTTTGCATAAGACATTTGCTAGATATTTGATTCACAAACGTGTTTCCCCAGTCTCCTTGCTTATCTGTTTATTCTCTGAGCCCATGCAAAACTTCACACAGCAAAACTTTTCATTTTGATGTTGAACTTACACTTGTCTCCTTCTTATAGATCATAACTTTAATGCCATATTTAAGAATTCCTACAACACGTCATCACAAGAATTTCTTTTGGCCAGCTCCGGTGGGTCTTCTTTTCTGTTTTTGGTTCCTCTTGAGGCAGCAGAGGGAAAAGAGTGTTGGTGGAGGTAAGACTTGATGTTATGAGATATTTAGGGTTGCTGTATAGTAGTAATAATAATAATAATAATAATAATAATAATAATAATAACCCATTTATCTAACTAAGTCTAAGTTCTTTTGCTACTGTAGCTGACCTGACTAAGTCCCTTTGAGTCCAGTCTCTGGCATTTAGCACCTTATTGTAGAACAGCAGGGTATTAAGTAAAGGATTAATTGCTAGAGCTTTTTCCCTTTTGTCCAAATGCCTCTCTTTTGTCAGGGTAGGGGGAAGTTTGGATCAATAAACTTCTTTTGAACCGGGAGAAGAAAATCATATGCGCAGATGGAAAACTTTTACATAAGCAAGTAAGCATAAATTCATATACAGATTCATGCATGTACATTTATACATTTCCATCCAAACCAATTGGGCCCATTACATACATTCTCATAATTATATACTTACACGCGTGCGCACACACACACACACACACACACACACACACACACCCATACTTACATGTGCATTTGGAGCAAAAGACCAAGCACCAGTGCAGAAAGAACTCTCACTCATTCTGGATGAAAAATGAACTACAATCTTTATTGCACAGAGAAAGAAAAAAGCTTCTACCCTTTTGTTGTTAAATGAATTAATCTCACGTCTGTAGAAAACTCTGTTCTCTTTAACTAAAGCCTGCCGTGCTATTAAGAAAAGTCCTGCTCTGTCCCATGGTAAGGAGAAGCCTGCCTGCCCCTTCTGCTCTCTGCAGCTTCTTTTCTCCTCTTTCCCTTAGCATGCTGCATGACTCTCTTCGTTTTTTATGTTACCTACAGTTTCTAAGTTATTCCACTCTTCATTCTCCTTCTAATCTTGTTTTCACCTCCTGTTCTGATGTCACAATCATTCCCTTACTCTCAATACCATTACTCCCAATGCTTTATTTCTAAGTTCCTGAGTTAAGTTCTGTCCTAAAGAGTTCTCTCTCGAGTTCTGTCTAAAAAAATTCTCCTCAATTCAGTTCTGTCTAAAAGGTGTTCTGTCAAAAAAAAAAAAAAGGTGTCCTCGTCTCAGTTCTGTTTCCTCTCTTTGTCCTCAGCACTTATACATCTTTCAGAATATATGATCACATAGTTAAAAAGTTAAGCACAAGTTAACACATAAATGCAAATCAGAAATCGAGTAAGAAGTTTACAGCAGAGAGTGTTTCCATGCATATCCATTAGGAGTAATTATCTGGCGAAACTTTCATCACCTGTCACCAGCTCTGCAGGTTCATAGAGAGTTAAAAAACCATAACTCCTGTGACTAAGGTATTAGTGAAGTTTTGTATAGATAACCCCAGTCAATATTTTATTTTCTGTCCTTGTACTGATAGTAAATCCTTTGTTTCCTTTTTATGACCGTTGGTTAACGGTTTTACAACCTCTTGGAATGTGCTCTGAGTAGCAGATGCCTACCTGCTATCTCAGAAGCAGTTAACTCATGACACTAAAGACTGTCAGAGTTCTCATTGCAGTTTTGATTATCAGAGAGAACCTAACAGCAGTCCCATTATAAAAGAGCTTGCTAGTATAATTTTAGGAATTCTTATAGGATCATAATTAAGGACTAGGAAATCATCTATTTGTCTATATAGCTTCACTACAAGACAGTACATCTTCATTGTTCTGAAGAGATGTTCTCAAAATGGTGGGCTAATACCTAGTGATTGCTATATATATTTAATAATAACAGGAAAATCATATCAATAGCAGGAATCTTTCAGAAAATGAATTTCTTCTGAGCCTTGACTACCAGAAAAAAATCCACCCTCGATTTTAATCCAAGGCAGACCCATCTCAGAAAGATTTCCCGCTTCTCCTACAACTGCTCCTGACATTCTTTTATTGCCCCCCCTCCCAAGCATTATAATGTTAGATTTAAAATTCAGATGCATGCGATATTTTAGGTTATGTTTTGGAGATGAGTTGAAGTCCTTTTAGCTTACAGAACTGTTTTTTTTCCTCAGATAATGTTTTCAAAAGCATAGTCATTTTCATTTAAATTGTCTCTGTGTTTTCATTAGACTGTGATTGTCCAAATGTGTTGAGTTTCTAGATGGCTTTGTTACACTTAATGAGCTGCATGCCTGCATTTCTACTAACACCACACCATTTTGATCACTGTCACTATACAGTAAGTTTTAAATTAATTCATACATGATGCCCATACTTCTTCTGCAAAATTGTTTTGGTCATTCTAATTCTTTGGCTTCTCATAGGTATTTTAGCATTAGTTTGCCAGTACTTACAATTACTTTAAGTTGTTAGTGGGTTATATTAAAACTATAAATCAATTTGTTGAATATTGATTTTTTTTACTTTAAAATTTTTATTGGTTCTTTGTGATTTTCACATCATGTACCCCAATCTCATTTATCTCCTCTCTTGTTATACCCACCCAAAACCTTGCAACATCTTCCCAAAGGAGAAGAAAAACAATCTTGTGGAAGTTGTAGTATGTCACAGTGTGTCCCACACTATATCCTTTTGTCCATACTTCTTCATTTGCAAATGCTCATTGCAATGAGTTGTTGATGTGGTTCTCTTCACTGGAACTCCTCTCAGAAATACTATTGTTGACTTGTGCCATGAAGATACCATAGTTTTAGAACTATAGGATCAGCCCCTTTAAGCACTGCTGCAGTTAATCAATGGGGTAGATGTTGGGGTGAGCTAATTCAAAGTCTGGTCAGCCCCGCCAGCTCCTCTGCTTCAGGGCTGGCTCATGAAGTTAGGACCAGCTCTACTGTGCTGCCCAAGTGAGATGCAGGGCCATATGAAGAGTACTACAGCTGGCTTAAGACAGGGGTAAGTTCTTCTGCACTCATGATCGTAGGACCTGCTATTCTAGGATGCCCAGGAGATTGGTAGTGCCATTTGTGCCCAGCCTGCAGATATAAATATGTTCTCATGTGGCAACCCAAACCAACATATCTGCCTGGACTGTGGTAGTAACAGACCCCCCACTGCTGCTCCAGGGCCAAGGACCCAGATGTGGCCTTTGCTGGCATCATAGACCAGGATTCCACTGGGGTCCCAGGTGGCATCACCAGCTACTCCTCATTACCTTCAAGTCTTCAGTTCTGCCTCTCTTCATTGTGCCCACATCCTCCTGTTTCTCTTTCTCTCCCATCTCTCCACCACTTACTTACTTCTCTTAGTGATACCCAGGTTCTCTGAGTATCTGGGGTCATCTCAGCAATGGTCTCAGTATTGCCATGTCCACTTGTGCTTTATGGCTCTGGGTAGGACTATTCTCAGGTCTTGGGCATGCCCCTTGCCCAGGTCTTTGAGATGTTGTACTGATGGTCATCATAGGCAACCCCCTGTGAAGGTCCCATGGCACAGGATTGGTGGTCATTTCAAGTCTTGGGCTCACTCTGGTGGTTTGCTCCCATTGTCTTTGCACAGCACTGGACTGGTGGTTATCTCAGGCTTGCTGTTTTCAGGGAATGTTAGGTTACTAATTATTCAGATGTTCACAGGCCAGACACTGAGCATAGAAATATCATCTCTCCTCTCTGCCACCTACTGATACTCATGTGATACAGCAGCCACACCTGCTATGCCTCTAGGGGCAGTGAATATTGAATCTTGAAGAGTATTAGTCTTCTAATTAACATGTTGAGATCTGCATTTCTTTGTGCTTTTCCTTGTCTTTGCAATTTAATTACTTTTCAACATATGAAGCCCCTAGAGATAATATTCAGATCCATGAAAATGTGATATTTGTTTTGTTGTTATTTATGATATGGTCTAACAGTGTAGTTCAGGTTGATTATGAATTAATACTTTCTTCAGCTTCCACATTCCTGAGTTATAGTCGTGGACTGCCACATAAAGGTGTGTTTTATGCTTTTTAGTGCTTTTATGCACTGTATTGCTTCTAAGTTTGGTCTTCTAATTGGCTATAGCTGATAGAAGCAGATTTAATGGCCTGAATAGATCTTGTATGTGGAAGCCTGTATCCTAAAACTTACACATTAGTTTTAGGAAATTTGGTCTAAGAAATTCATTTTTATTTTATACATGCAAGTGCTTTGTTTGCATGTTTCTATATGTACCATTTGCATGCCTGATGCTGGTAGAAGCCAGAAGAGGGCACTGGATCTCCTGGAACTAGAGTTGCAGATGGTTGTAAACTGCTGTGTAGATGCTGGAAATGGAACCTGGTTCCTTGGCAAAAGCAGCAAGTACTCTTAACTACTTTGCCATCCTTCCAGTCTACAGTATTGTTTTTTTTTTCAGTTTCTTTGAGGTGGGACTGTAACTGCATGCCACCATACTCATTTATCTCATATATTTTCATTGGCTATTTTATTTTTAGTTGTTAGGAGAAGAGATGGGCTATAACTCAGTTTGTAGAGTGGTTACCTATCATGAAAAAGACTTGGAATTGATAGTTAGCACTGCACGAACTTCTAGCATGTGGGGAATGCAAGATGGAAGATTGAGAATTCAAGGACATCATTGGGTATTCGTTACTGTTTTTGAGCCTTGCCTGTGCTTAAAGAGGTCAGTAGGAGAAACACTTTCATAATATTGGTTAGAAGAGGAAATTAATAATTATGTACTTACTTATATAACTTTAACAAAATAAGAACTCTTTATTTTAGAGTTGTACTGGTATTTCTAAGATACAAGTTGAGAAGGCAGTCAGAGATGAAAATCAGTTTAGAGAACAGTCCTACCCAGAGCCATAAAATTCTCTTTGAAGGAGAATTTTAATACATTATACAGGCTATCCCTTGGGTGGGGGCAATTCTTACATCGGTCTTTGAAACACTGTTGACTGAGAACAACTCTGTATCTTCTTCTAGTGCTATATTTCCATTGTAGTTTTGGTGATAAGATTTTGGCCATAACATTATGACCAGAAAAAATAAACTGAATATTTCTTTGAATAGCTGGCATTAATGATAGTAGCTATTCATTTGATATTATATAAATTTACTGATTTCTGGAACTATAGGAATATATTTGAAGTGATAAGTCACCAAATAGAAAAGGAGTCAGAAATGTCAGCATCAATGCTCAGTGGAAATTCAAGCACAGGAGGACATGGGAAGGCACACAAGGGGACAAGGAAACGAGTCAGTCAAATAGATAATAGAAAACCCAATACTAGAAGAAAAATATCTCACTGAGTGGGAAAACGGAGGCACCAGACAAAGATTGTCTAGGAAAAACAGCATTTTTATGCAAACAAAGCTACAATGTTAGAATCTTTGAAGCATGCTTAGATGCACATTTCCTTAGAGATGATGCTTTTTGAAAAGCATTATAAAGCTAGGAATGGAGGCACTGTAATCCTGGCAGTTGGGAGGTAAAGGTAGGAGAATCAAAAGACCAAAGACATCCCTTGCTATGCAGTGTGTTCCAGGTCAGCCTGGATTAGATGAGAACCTTGCTTAAAAAAAAAAAAAAATGAATAGCATTATGTATTGGCGCCCTAGGACCTTGTGCTCACTAGCTACCAAGTCAGAGGATGAAAAGTACCCTAAAGAAAAAAAAGTCTGTTTGTTGGAGGAAATATATTTCAGGCAAAGCCATTTGTTTCTATTTTTGAACATTTCTTATAAGAATTGATCTGAGGAAGATCAGCCAGGATAAAATAAAGACCTCGGGAGAATAAACTTTTATCCCCACAGGCATATTTTTATTTTTTTGATTCATTATGTTCAGTAATCCAGAATGGTTTCTTTCACAGGTTGATCTGATCATAATCAGGCAGAGAAGAGCATGTAATTTTTAAATGCCACCCAAAGTTAGGTTGTGCCCTGAAGCCTTTTGCTGGAAATCTTGTTTTGAAGTTAATTGGAGAAAAGCGCTGGACAAGGCAGCAGAGAAAGAATTAAGTTTCTATGAAAATGGGCACTCAAGACTTACATGAGCCCTGTGGGGTAAAGTCTATACAGTTTGCTCTGTTAGTTATCATCCAATACAACTGAAGTGATTTCTCTTTATTATACAATAATGTGCTAGCGGGTTATTTGGGCTGCTTTGTGGAGTCCTTTCTAGCAGGCTTTATGTTGTGCAAGTAGGGACAGCTTCAGAAAGCACACACAAAGCTACGGTGACCTAATCATGTTGGCAACCTTTTAGTAGAAAACAAAAAAGTTATTCAAGATAATGCCAGAAAAATGTACATTTTGAGGATGGTGGGATGAAATAAGAAAAATGGATTTGGGGTTTAGATGCAATAATCCTTGTAGTCAGTAATTTTGAAATACGAATCTAAATAACATTAAAATTTGCTATAGTTTTAGAACAAAATTTAGGGTTGTACAGTCCTAAGTCTCTATGTACCTCTTTAATTTTTAGTGATTATAACTCCATAGCATTCTCTGATAAGAACAGAGACTTACCAACAGTCTTTAGACTTATCAACACTCAGCCCATAGAAATCTTCAGTTGTTCTTCACTAAGTTTGAATAATGCTTCCTTTCACTACCTTGGCTTTTCCAGGCAGAGATAGTTATTTCTGCCCCACTCATTCATAACAACTTAATCGAGGAGTTGTAATATATTTATGTTTTTAAATTTCTTACACCTTCATACAGTCTTTCAAGCTTTCATGTAATAAAGGACTTAACACATATTAGCTATAGAGCAATATTTGTTGAATCAGTAGATAAGGTAGAATTAAAAAATATCTACCGAACAGACCTTAGTATTAATGTGCTAAGTGTTTGCCTTTCTATATCCAATTCTTAACTTATATTATAATCCAACTCTCTGTCCCAGAAGGATGAACCTTATAGGCTCACCTAGTATGCTTCAGTATTATTGCCATTTACTGGTTTGAGCCAATGGCCCAGGCACCCAAAATTAAAAGGTGAAAAAAAGAACAGATATAAGTTTATCACACCAGCCTCTTTGTGGCACTCTCCTTGTTAAGGGAGCTTACATTCCTCTGAGGAAGGAAATAGCTGTTCAAAGCAGCCCCTTTCCTGAGTTTCCACTCCTTCTTCCTTCCCTTTGTCCCAGACTTCTTTCCCTGTTGTTGGCCAGGACAGACACATCTCACTGCCTCCTTGGCCCCGCCCACCTCTGGAGAGTCCCTGTTGCTCTCATCTCTCTCAGATTGCCACTTTGAGTGACCTGTTAGCAACCTAAAGGTCAGAGTTTTGAAAATCATTGTTTTGGAAAATGCTCCTCATTAGGATATTAGAGTATGAACAGGAGCATACCTTAATTGCAGGTTTAGAAATAGTGAGGTTAATAGGGGTCTGTGTTTTATTTGATATTAGAGTGCTTTTCAAGTCTTTAATAACAATAATTCCTAGTATGAGACATAGCATATCACAATTACTAAATGTTTTTACCACCTCGAGGTTTGCTTTTTTCATTTTCTAATATATACAATAATGTATTATGTAAAAAAAAAAAAAGGTATGTTCTTTTTTTCCAGCATGAAATTCTAAAAATGCTGTTCTGGCTCACTAAGAATATGGAATTGTAGCATGGCAATCAAATTTCTTATTCTGTTATCATTGGTCTTCCAGCTGGCTGTGAAGAACTTTTATTTTATCCCAAATCTAGAGGCCAGTAGGATAGAAGAAGGCTTTTGTTTCCAAGCCTGACAACCTGATCTTCAGGCTCCACAAGGTAGGAGAGAACCAACTCTTGCATGTTGTCCTGACCTCCACATATGTAATGTGGCACCACAACTACCACACACACACTCACCTACACCCACGAATGAGCACAGGCACACCCACACCCACATACAAAATAAATAAGATAAAATATAAAAGGAAGAATTAACCTATCTATGATTTTGACATACCTTTCAGGTATTAAATTGTCTGTTTTGTTTTCAGCACCAACGAACATACCAAAGTTTTTTTTCTTTGTGTGTAATAAATGAGCAAGGTCTTTATTATTCTCTGTACCTGGTACAGTATCTTATAAGCAGTGCACACAGAATATGGATGCTAGACTCTGTTATTTAGGAAAACATTTGGATGACATCCCCCACCCCTTTCACACACACACACTTCCCCTCATCAACAAAAAACCACGACTCTGAGAGAGGAACTTTCCCTAGTCTCACATCTGGGCATTTTAAATTCCAGGTTACTTAAGTAATTTTAAGAGAGAGTCCTTCTTTCATTGGGAGTTCTGGACAAAAACAGATTAGGCAGAGGAGCTCTGTGATGTCACTTCCTGTGAAAGCACCTCTCTCTGGAGTCCTGTGCTGCAGTAGCTCTTTCCAGAGGAGGGAGATCTCAGAGCTCAGAGGACAATGAAGCATGAATCAAATGAGTTGGTTGGTATTGCAGGTTAGACTGGCTTTCTCATTCAGGCCTGCTTCCAGCTTGTGAATGTCTGTGAGAATTTGCTGCCAGAAGTGTGAGATAAGAAGTCAGTCTTCACAACACGTGCTCCTTCCCTCATCTCCCCTCCTCCATCTCCCCTCCCCTCCCCTCCTCTTTTATTGTTGAGAATAGTTTTCGCTATCTTGGGTTTTTTTTGGTCATTCCCAGTGAATTTGCAAAATGCCCTTTCTAACTCTATTAAGAAATTGAGTTGGAAAAGTTCTCCTTTTCTAAAAGATTTTTGTTTGTGCATGCATGGTATGTGTTTGCGTATGTGCATGAGTGAGAGTCTGTGTGTGTGTGCTTGTTTGTGTGTGCATGGATGTGCACACAAACAAGCACACTTGTCCATGGAGTCCAGAAGCCAGCATCAGGTATTAGATTGTCTGGATCAGGAGTTAGATCTCACTGGGTGTGGTGGTGCATGCCTTTAATCCCAGCACTCGGGAGGCAGAGGCAGTCAGATTTCTGAGTTCGAGGCCAGCCTGGTCTACAAAATGAGTTCTAGGACAGCCAGGGCTATACAAAGAAACCCTGTCTCGAAAAACCAAAAAAAAAAAAAAAAAGAGAGTTAGATCTCAGCTGTGTTTGCCTGATGTGGGTGCTGAACCAGGTTTAGGTCTTCTGGAAGAGCATAAAGCACTCTAAACCACTAAACCACATGAACAGCCCTCCAAACTACTTCTTTCTACATAATTCTAAGGGCTAGAGAAAGTAGTCACAACAAAGAATTATAGTGATGTAATATCATCTCTCCTGTTATTCCTTTTGAAAACAAAGTAGGTTGATAACTATAAGCTTCTTGTAAGAAGATGTGACCTCAGTGACATTGCTCTTTTGTTCTACTGTCAAACTCATGTCTGGACATATCAAGACTAACAGCATTTGTAGGACATTCATTACTTAAAATTTTCTTAGCAAGAATAAAAATTCACCTAGATAGTAAATTTCTTCTTTTCCTGAAAAAATAATTTGTTCTACAATAAGAGGATATTTTTAAAATTGAGTAAGGCCATAAATTACATACAAGCTTTGATCAAAGATTATAGTTCTCTGAGTTGATGAGCTAAATGGTCATTTATAGAGCTAGCATTATTATGCTATTTAATGTATCAATATTATCTAAATGAACACTTGATAAAATTGCTCATGTGCTCAGAACCCTTTAGTTCACTTTTTTTAGTAACATTGGTAACATTTCAATATGTCAAGCTTATGTCACTTATAAATGTCAGCCACGAAGTGTTTGAATACAGCTTTGAAAATATATCGAACAGCTATGCTAGAGCAAAACCATTATATGTGTATTTTGTATTTTATATGAAGAATATATATATAGTACATATACATATAAATATAATAGAGTATAAGGGGCATATATATGTATATATGGAAAGAGAATGTATGTGGAAAAACTATGTACTTATATATCCCCAAATAATCATAGAAGATTTTGAATTCTTTATGGCAAGGAATGTAAAACATTTGATATGTAAAAATTTGTGTATACATATATGTATAGCTATTAATATATAACACATGTGTGTATTTTTATGTGTGTTCATATATATCAAAAGCCATGAAATACTTTCTAGAATTTTGATGTTCCTGGTATAGGAAAAAACAATCACTATAGAAGATATGATTAAGACATTATAGAGGGATGTTTCTTTCAGACAAAAGAAAATGAGTATAACAAATTTGAATTATACATTGGTATGATCATCATATTTTAACCAGTTTGTATGAATCATATCTAGGATTATAACAAAAGTATCTGAATTGCAAGTGTCTTGGAACAATTCTTCTGCCAACAAAAAGGACATGTGTCTAGAAAAAAGAATCCTACTGTAGTAAATCTCAACTATACTCACTAACACAAAAGCTAAGCACCCAAACTCTTCATGTAATTTTCTTAGAAATCTTTCTTGTATAAGTCTTCAATGAGGTCAAAATTACTCGAAACTTAGAATTACGATGGTATAAACAGAGAAGTTCCTGTACCCCTGGATATTGCTGGTCCCAGTTACTCCTGGTGGTGTTGGAACAGGTGCTGTGTCCTCCTCACTCCAGATCCTAAGATCCTGGGCGTGCTAGAGCACCTGGGAGTGGAACCTCCTCTGGGGGCTGTGGGACTGGCTGCAGAGTTTGAGCCCAAGAGTTACCAAACCAAGACACAATTGTGGATGCCAAGCAGTGCATGCTGAAAGGAGCCTGATATAGCTGTCTCCTGAGAGTCCCTGCCAGAGCCTTACAAATACAGAGACGGATGCTCACAGCTAACCATTGGACTGGTCACAAGGTTCCCAATGGAGGAGTTAGAGAAAGGACTGAAGGAATTGAAGAGGTTTGCAACCCCAGAGGAAGAGCAAGAATATCTACCAACCAGATACTCCCTCCCCAGAGCTCCCAGGGACTAAGCCATCAACCAAGTAGTACACATGGAAGGCCCCATAACTCTAGCTGCATATGTAGCAGAGAATGGCCTTATCATACATCAATGGGAGGAGAGGTCCTTGGTCCTATGAAGAACTGATAGATGCTCCAGTGTAGGGGAATCAAGGGTGGGGAGGTGGGAGTGGGTGGGTGGAGAAACAGCCTCATAGAAGCAGAGGGAAGGAGGATGTGATAGGGTGTTTCCAGGAGGGAGGGAAACTGGAAAAGGGGATAACATTTGAAATGTAAATAAAGAAAATATCCAATTAAAAAAAGATGGTAGAAACATAACATAATAGTTTTGTGTTGCACTGAAGAGTCAACATTAGACAGAAGAGGAGATGGTGGTGTCAGAGTCTGGATGAGTAGTGCCAATGCTTTGGGAATGACCCTGTTTTAATGCAATCTCACAGGCTCAGATGGTTAAACTAAGACTCCAATGTCCAGTTCTATAGAAACATGAAAATGTCAACAAAACAAAACAAAACAAAACACAAAAGAACAGGAAGCTGTGATACCCAGATGGCTTCAAATCAAAAACCAAATTATCCACACTCTCCATAGTGAGCTCAGATTGATATTCAGTTTTATCATGAGGTTTATTGCGTATCATCACAATTTAATATAATTTAGCCTCTAACTTAATTTTGATACCGTGTTTGAACACTTTCATCACATATGACATATGTTATGAAATAGAATACCTTCCAGACATTTATAGAATATTTTACCTTTATATGTCTTGACAGGGTAACAAATATTGTATGCTCTATCTTCTTCTCAAATGTGTGTGCGTGTGTGCGTACACACACGCACGCACACACACACACACACACACACACACACACACACACACACTTTCTAGAAGAATCATGTTACTCTGAAATAAAAATACAAACTATGAAATTTGCAAATAAAATGTAGTCTTTCCCTGGTATCCAAGGAGAGTGAGTTCTGGATCCATCCGGGATGTGGCAAACTGTGATCATTTCTGTCGTGGGAATGGCAGGCATGGTTGAATAGGATGACAAGGGAAGGTTCTATGCTCACTACCTTGGATTCATGTCATTTATGAGTTAAAGGTGACAATAATAAAAGCAAGCAGACATGTGACATAGTTAAGTTAAAGCTGGAAATTGTTCTACAAAGGCTGTTAGGGCTGTTAGATATCTCCAGGAGAAGCAGTAAGACCATCTGTTTCTCAACTTGGGAGCCTGACTTTGGATCTGCCCATCTAGTCCTATGTGAGAGTTACTCTGATGCCTCATACAACATAGTGAGCACATATAATATTGATCATATCAGATGAGACAATCTAGTAGTAGTTGCAAAGACACAACAGTTCTCACATTTTGATAGGATAGAATAATCCCTTCTTGAGGGGTGGCTAAATTTGTATTCTTTCCTCAGAGATGTGGATTGTGAGCATTTGGATTTGTGAGGATAGGCATGGACATATTAGCTATCACTGGAATTAATTTCTGTACAGGTCCTATTTAAATGAATACTAACCTACAGCAGCAGCTTCACACAATAATTTCTCTATTTGCAAAATGAGCAAAACTACCTTAAATTTTATAATGTTAAAATAAGATAGTATCCTGACACATAGTTGTGATTATAAAATCAAACTACTTCTGTAGATCTACAAACTACTTTTGTAGATCTCTTAGCACATTGTAAATATGCAATGTATGTCATTTTAGGAAAATTATACCCAAAACAGGTGACACTTAAACTGATTTTGCACAAAAATATAAATCAGTTAAATAAATGTATTTACAGGAAAGTGACTAGAAAAATAATTAATAACATATACAAAGTCATTATTAGCCTTTTTTGGGACTCTGACTCAAATGTCCCTGTATTAGGAAAGTAGGCTCATAAGCACATATTTAGCTTCATAATAAAAATAAGATTTAAAAATTAAGACAGCCAATAACTTTGTGGCATTCTCCATTCTTTATATCATAGACCACTACTCCTTTATATTATTTTTTGGGATGTGATATACCTGTGAATAGCATTAATTACTTCATTACAATTTGACGAAAAACATTTCTGGATCTGGTAAACACTGAGGCTTTTTATAACAGCATGTAAGGAGAGGAAAGATTTGGAGTGGGAAGTGCATCGGAATTAGAGACGTCTCTGAGCTTTATTCGTTCTTTTATTCCCCTTGAAAAGTAAAACAAAGCCTATACTGCAGAAAGATGAATTCTTAGGAAGCTTATGCAAAAGGACCCCAGAGAGGCAGCGTGTGCAATGCTGTCTATGTGACTTGCATGGGCTTGCTACCATGAAAGATGCACATATTTGGAAGGACTTGGCATCATACAAGACTTTGAAGGTAATAAAATAAAGCAGTCTGAAGCACAAGGATGCTCTAGACACAATCCAAAGATTTATTGTAATCATTTAGAGGTACTGAAAAGGATCAAATATGTGGAGAAAATTATACCTGATTACATATTGAAGGCACTCAGATGGCTGAGATTTGTGTTCCAAGCAGAAAGTCGCTTTGAGTGCTAGGATGAGGAATTAGACAGTCAAGAGGAAGACGGATTTTGCTCATGCTTGAGAGACACAAAAGAAGTGAGACTTAAAAGGTGGAAATATAAAGAAATTAAAGTAAGAATTGGATATGGAATGAAAAGAAATCCACCCTGGGAACAACAACAACAAAAAGCTCAGAAAGTATCCATTGTGATGTAGCTAAAGCCAAGTGATTTGAACCCAGAGCCTGACATACACAGATAAGCATTCTACCAGTAACTTACTACATTCCTGGCTCCTAAGGGATTGTTTTTTAAAATGGAGAGAATATTATAAAGCAAGCCTGGTGGCTCACCCTGTACTCTTCGAGTACTTGGGCTCTTGACTGCTTCTGCTGTCAAACGAAGTCATTGCTCATAGATGAAGAACCAGGAGACAAAGGAAAGCAGAGGAAGCCGAAAACTGGGGTGTTTCTGTTACCTTTGACTGGGTGTGTCTACCCTTTCATCTTAGATTGTTGCTATATCTCAGATTACATTTTTATGCCCAGCATCTTTAAAATTGATATGCCATTTCTTCTAATTTTGTACCTACTATTCATTCTACCTAAAATTACCATTGGTACATAACTAACATCATATCCCTTTAGTAAAAGAAAAATACCATGGTAACAGTAAAACATTCGGTCCTTACTATTTATATTGGGAACCTTTCTAACTCCTTTTACACATTTGCCCTTATAATCACCCCAACCCACTCTTACAGCATTGTGTGAGCCCAGTGCTGCCACATTGCTCTTGCTCATGGACAATGATCCTGCAAAAGAGAAAATGATCCCATCATTTATTGGCTCCAAATGCTCCAGAGTTCCAGGCACAGCCCAGCTTTGCCTCACACTTTGGGTGAAAAATTTAGTTTCACACCTTTGGCTCTACTGATGGTCTGGGTTTGGTTTTATTGTGGGGCTTCTTGTTTATTAAAATTTTCTGTCTCTTTCCAACAGATCTTACTATCACTTCTCTAGCATTGCTACATCAAACTATTCTTCTCATTGGCAAAACTTGTCGCAGAGACAGAATCACCCTAAATTCAGAAGCACTAAAAGAAATGAAGGGCATACAACAGTTGTTAATGTCTTCTGCATAGTAAAAAAAAAAATTTGAGGCTTTGAAACATCCCCAGTCCTCCAAACCAGTGATTTAGGGTTTCTAGACTTGGCTCCTGAGCTATGGCCATTTCCCCTGTGTTAATGGAGATGGCTCTCATGTGCAGCCTGTTGGATGAACCCTGGACCAGAAGGTTAAATTCTCACTGAGTCTTACTAGAACTTTCCCTTGAAGGGTCCCAGCTACAAATGAAACTGCCTCCTAGTAGCTCTCATTCTGGAGCCAGGGACTATATTTGATATTTCATCGGGTTTTTCACTATAATGCAAAGTTAGCATAGTACATATAGTTGAATTTTATTAACATCTCAGACAAGATAAAATTGTTAGATTATAAGCAAATCAAAGTTAGACATCTTCTAAACCAAGGAAAGAGGCCTCAGGATAGTGGCTGGCCTGCCTGCTTTCACAGTCTTCTTTGGCAGAAAGGGATCCAAACTACAGACGATAGATGAGAGGACGTTAAAAAATGCTGTGCCTCCCACAGAATCAAGCTAGAAGTTTGTGCACGAATCATGTTTACATTTCTCTAAGCTGTGATATTTCAGACATGTCCATCCATTTAAAAACCCTTTCATTGTCATGTCAGTTCTTTAATTTGTATATATTATGGTTGAATATAGATTAGTAGAAAATTATAAACCAGTTTCTGAGTAATCCCAATTTGTAAGGAATACAATTTGAGAGAAAATTTATGACCATCTGATCTTATTACAGTGACTCAAGGACCACCTCACTGCAGTACAGTACACTGAGATATGACATTTATAGAGTAGAAGGAAATAAAGTGGACTGAACCTTGACCACAACATTACATAAAGGCAGGAGTGAAAATCCACTAGAACAGGCCTCCACTATTTCTATCTCAAATACTACTTTAAGTAAAAATTTTGGCAGATTATTTAACAAAACTGTATCTTAAAAGACTGAACTTCATTTTTGTTCAAATAAAGTAAAATTGATGATTCAATATTGGTAATAGAGTTAAGATGGAAGATGCTCTGATGCTTCATCTTGCTCATTTGTCCTTTGGACTTTTTTTTTTTTAACTTTGGGGAATTATAATGCTGACTTGATTTGACTCAGCTTTGAGAGGACTGTCAGTATATGACTTGGTCTGTTTGTTTGTTTGTCTGTTTTTTTTTTGTTTTGTTTTGTTTTTTTTTTAGACAGGGTTTCTCTGTATAGCCCTGGCTGTCCTGGAGCTCACTTTGTAGACCAGGCTGGCCTTGAACTCGACTTGGTCTGTTTGAACTACTATAAATCAACACTATGGACTGCATATCTTATAAACTATATAAGGGGTTATTTCTTACAGAGGGGCAGACTAGGAAACCAAAGGTCGAACTGCCCGTGGACTTGGTGCCTGGCCAGGACCCACCTCCTATGTCGAGCTGTTACCTATTTTGGTAGAAGAGAAAGGTTTTCCTTTTACAAGGTTATTTATCCAACTTGTGGAAAGTGAGTAGGCCAGAGGTCAGCATCATCACAAGTTGTGGGAGGTAGGATTTCAACGTATGAATCTGAGTGGATGAGGAACAACCAAGGCCACGGCACTACACAGGCTTAAAGCTTGTTTCCAGCAGATATTTATGTCTATAATCATGGTGACTGTAGCCAACAACAAGCTTTTCTATTTATTGTTGAAAATATCTACCCTTTAGGCAATGATGGCCAATAATCTACCCTGTTTGCCTATGTTTGATAACTCTAGTAGCCTATAATTTTCTTTCTTTTTCCTTTTTTTTTCTTTTACAACCAGTATTTTTTCCTCTTCTTTTTAAAATTTTAATTAATTTATTTTTGTACACTCCACATCTTATTCCCCCCATCTACCCTCCAACTGTCCCACATCTCCTACCTTCTCCCCAAACCCCTGTCTCCACATGGATGTCCCCACTGCCCACCCCACTTGACCTCTAAACTCCCTGGGGGCTCCAGTATCTTGAGGGTTAGGTGCATCAATTCTTAGTGAACACAGACCAGGCAGTCCTCTACTCTATGAGTGTTGGGGAGCTCATATTAGCTGGTGTATGGTGCCTGGTTGGTGGTCCAGTATTTGAGAGATCTCAGGGGGTCCAAGTTTATTGAGACTACAAGCTGAGGTTGGAAGGTGACTTAACAAGGGCATTGGAGTCTAGTTCTTGGGCGTCTGATATTCACCAGGCCTTTACTTCCGGAATTCGTTGAAGACCAAGTTAGAAGTATCTAGTAACTTCCAAAGAAATGCTTGGTTTTGTCTGGGCAGAATATTACTCTAGTCCTAGAAATACTACTCAATATTTTCCAGTTGTAAATTGGGATGTTAAACTCTTAAAAAAAAAAACTGTTGTACTGCAAAATATATAAATAGATAGAACTGGCAAAAAAAAAGTGCTTAGTAACTTTATGACATTTTATCTAGACTTTTCTTCACTGTGACAACTGTTAGTCTAACAATGTGGACCACAGAGAGAATGGTGTGACTGAATTCCAAGAGCTTTAGCAAGTATTGTAAGAGTAAATAACTTTTGGAAAATAAATTATTTGCATAGGTAGTCACCTATAAGTAGGCAAGGACTTTTTGGAGAAATTTTACTTTTTAATGCCTCTAACAAGGTTTCAGGAAGATCATGGTAGGCAACTGTACATAAAATTACCATTTTCCATAAGGTTTTTCTTGAAAAGCTTTCAGAAAGATGTAAATAATTTGTTGTTTTAAACAGGGGGACGAAAATTGTTAAAATTGTTAAAATGTTCACTGGAAGCTCCAGATCACTACCTCCTTTATTGCATTACATTACAGACAGCTCTGCCCTTGCACCGATTATGGACATCTTCACCTTGCCTTTTCATTGTAGAAAAATCATCAAGTAGCTAACCAGGCCAAGCTTTGGCCCTCTGTGCTGACTTGTCCTCAAATTAATTTTAAATTGCTTTGAAAGATCTGGTAAACTTTCAAAGCTTCCAAGGCTTGGGTTGGCATGCAACATAAGTTAACTTGGAATTCTTCGTCTAACACGAGCAATGAATATAGAAATATAAAAAAAAAAAGGAAACAGCAAAAAGTCTGAGTTCATCAGTCACTTTGATAAGTTGCTGAAAGATGGTAGATTTTCACATTGCATATCTGTGTCTTCAAGATGTAAGAGGGTGTTAAACTGCAAGGTGTGCACCAAGTCTCATGCTTTTAGGAAAAATAAGGATAGCTCAGTTGGAATAATAGAATTCTGCTACAGTACAGCATTTAAAAAAAGATTCTTTTCTTTTTATGGGATTAAAATTGTGTCAGTTCCCCCCTTCTCTTTCCTCCTTTCAAATCATCTCATCTAGCTTTTGCTCTTCTTCAAATTCATGGCCTTAGCCTGGAAAGGTGACTCAGTGGTTAAGAGCACTGACTATTCTTCCAGAGGTCCTGT
>LR749826.1:1074157-1097079 GCA_902729485.2 Mus minutoides | reverse complement strand
TGTGTGTGTGTGTGTGTGTGTGTGTGTGTACATATTGCTGAATACATAAATACACCCCATAACAATATTGTTAATGCTTCTTCAGGTATCCAACAATATCATCCCATGGAGAGCATTCTTTTTACTCAAAATGATTTGTTAGGGAAGAGGTACACAGAAGATTCGTGAAATGATTTATCATTCTTTGAGTTGCCTACTACATTTGTTTTGCTATGGAAGAAAACATTTCTCTTCCCATAATAATTTTAAACGGTACTATTATTTTTCAATCTAACTTTATTCTACCTGCGGTTATGGCTTGATCTCCAAATGTTCTTTACAGGCTCATGTTTTGAACATTTGTACCCCAGCTGGTGATGCTGCTTTCAACAAGCTATAGAACTCTTATGTGGCAGGAACTGTCTGGTGGAAGTGACCTCACTTGGGGCAGGCTTTCAAAGGTTGCACCAGATCCTGTGCTTTCTGTCTTATTTTCTGCTTTTTAGTTGGCCATAGTATGAACAGTGTCTGCCATAATAACCAATGCCAAGAACTAAGCTGTACACACTACACGCTAGTGCTACTACCATTGTGTTCTACCCAAGTGCACGGGGACAACCAACCAACCAACCAACCAACCAACCAACCAACCAACCAAGATAAAATAGTTGTTTGTGTCAGCAATTATGGCCAAATAATGCAAAGTAGCTACATACTATCTGCTTAATAGGAGAAATAATACCTAGTACTATAAATCTAGTCAGCTGCATAGCTAACCAATGGATTTCTTAAACCAATGTACTTCCTCTGTTCTAATTACTAAGCTTTATGTCTAAATATGACCCTGCAGCAAAGAAACTTCTTTCTAATGCTTTAAAGATTTATTTTACATGTATGAGTATGTTGCCTGAATGAATGTATGTGTACCACATGTATGCCTGATGTCTCTGGAGGTCTGAAGAGGGTATCAGAGGCCTTGGAACTATAACTACAGATGGCTATGAGCCATCATGTGGATGCTGGTAATTGACTCTGGGTCCTCTCTAGCTACCAAAACTTTTTTTTTTTTTTTTTTTGGGTAAGAGACTATTACAGGAATTGAAAATGAAGAGAAAAACTGACTATGAGGTGCTGAGCACCAGTTGTTATCTACAACATAATTCATGCACCCAAGGCTCATGGAACATTGCAGAAGAATGTGCATGTGGAAATTAACTTTGTAAGGAACAGAGAACAAAGGAGTCTGATGTGGGACCGTGCTTTCATCTATTACAGGAAAGGTACACCTCAAGAGATCTTGACCACATGGCTTTCTAAACAAGACTTGAACAATTCCAACAATAGTTAATATACTAACACAGATGTGGAAATTTCCTGGACTGTAGCTTTAGATGAAGAGCTACAGGCAATTAAGAACTGCTAAGAGAGAGACTTAATCTTCCCCAGGGGCGAGTCCCCTCTTTGGTTATCTTCTACTGAATGGCTAACCTCAGAAACACAGACATTCAAGAAACACTTAAAAGACTAAGCAGGTTGTAATTATATGATTGTTTATACATGTATGTAAAATAAATGGTCAAAAAAAGAGGCCATGAATTTGGGAGAGATGTGTGGACACGAGAGAAATGATGTGGGGGCAGTGATGTGGTTATATTTTAATTAAGCAAGCTACTTCAAGAGGATTGTTAAAACAAAATGTGTATCACCTTAAAGAATCCTTGAAACTGAACTCAGGTATGGTAGGGTATTAAAGAAGCTGAGGCAGGAAGACAGCAAGTTCAAAACCAACTGGGGCCACACAGTTAAACAATCTCCAAACATATTTAACTTTTGTAAAAAGAAGATGTTGATACTCATAGACATAAATATTCAGATGGTGTTGGATCCACTTCTTTTTTTTTTTTTTTTTTTTTTGGTTTTTCGAGACAGGGTTTCTCTGTATAGCCCTGGCTGTCCTGGAACTCTGTAGACCAGGCTGGCCTCGAACTCAGAAATCCACCTGCCTCTGCCTCCCGAGTGCTGGGATCCACTTCTTCTAGGTTAGAAGTTGGGGTATCACTCCTTAGGAAGCAGCAGATTGGCAGGGGATGGTTGCTACATGTTATGGATTCTCAAAGAAGTCAAAATATATTTAGAATTATGCAGTAATAAAGAGGCCATGTTGTCCAAAAAGAGAAGTTCTGTGGCTTAAAATGTTGGATATAGGGCAGAAAGATCTGGAAAGTAGATGAGCATGGAAATGTAAAGAATACACAGAAAAATCAACCTGATCTGAAGAAATGAATGGCATGGAATTTAGATGTGTGCCAATGTAGGCATGAGAAAATTCTTTCTTTTCCTTCCTTCCTTCCTTCCTTCCTTCCTTCCTTCCTTCCTTCCTTCCTTCCTTCTTTCTTTCTTTCTTTCTTTCTTTCTTTCTTTCTTTCTTTCTTTCTTTCTTTCTTTCTTTCTTTTTCTTTCCCTTCCTTCCTTCCTTCCTTCCTTCCTTCCTTCCTTCCTTCCTTCCTTTCTCTCTCTCTCTCTCTCTCTCTCTCTCTCTCTCTCTCTCTCTTTTGTTATTTATGGAATTCACCAAATAGATTAGGAAAGCCTTAAGGTTCCTTAAACCATCCTGTCTCTGCTTCTCACATGCTGGTATTATGGATGTGCATCACCACATCCTAAAACAGGCACTTAAAAAAATAAAGTAATTTCTAAGTAAATTTCCTAAAGGGACTAAGTAAGTAATAATTCAATTTAGCAACACTGGAAGAAGCTGAGACAGCCCCGGACTAATAATCAAGGACTGTGGTGCTGTTGGAGATCATTGACTTCAAAGCACGAAATCATGTCTAGGGTGATAGGAGGGAGTAGAGTGATTCCTAATCGTGAAAAGTAAATGTTAGATACAACCACCAAAATCCAGTATAGAAGAGAACATTGAACTTCTAACTCGTCAAGGTGAGGGCATCGGATATGGTTAGTGCCCTATTAAAGAGAGTACACAGAGGGCTCTATTCCTACTGCCATGATTTACTGAGACAGAATATTGCTACACAGCTCCAGTTGGACTGGAATTCTTCATGTAACTCAGGCTATCCCTTGAACTCATAGTAATTCTCCTGCCTCAACCTCCCAAGCCTGAGGTTATATACCCAAGACTTTATGCTGGGGCATCTCATTTGACTCTTGAACTACTGCTCTAGGCTTTATTTCCCAGCCATTTATTCCCCTCTCAGACATGAAGGCCCAGTCTACTGTTTTCGAGCATCAGGCTATGAATTTATTCCTCAGTACTTGGCTTAATTCTATAATTTCAGAATTCTGGCTTTGTTTCCCTCTAATGTGAGGAGAA
Organism: Mus minutoides; assembly: GCA_902729485.2. Lineage (NCBI taxonomy): Eukaryota > Metazoa > Chordata > Mammalia > Rodentia > Muridae > Mus > Mus minutoides. The sequence continues at coordinate 1,093,766 of LR749826.1, read as the reverse complement.
TTTCTATTGTTCACTAATATGAGGACATTTTAGTCAGCCTTGTTTCTTGGCTCAGCCAGATCCTTTTTCTTCATGGTTAACTTTAGCCTGAACATGCCTTTGATCCTTCAGCCCTTGTTTAGGAAGGAGCCCCTGCTTCTCCTCCAGGTTTACTCGTGGAACACTCCAGGCCTCTTATTCTGCTTTCATAGCTTTCCTCAGCATCATGGTAAAGGGAAGGTGACATTAGTAGACCAACAGACAAAAGCAGGCTCCCTGAGATGAATACTTCTTATCCCCAGAAGACATGAGAAAAAAAAATTGGGAATGCCTGGGCTGGTCTGTGATATGACAAGATGAGTATATAAACAGGATCAATAGCAGAAGGAGAGGACCCAGAGGCCCTATAATATACTGAGCCAGAATCTATTTACTGGACAGTCAACCTCAGGCTTCTATTCTGAAGGGATCAAGCATTCTTTGAAGCTTGGTCCTCTCTCATTCCAGGCTATTTAATTTTTTTATGCCAAGGAACAAAACAAGGAAATCCCTAGATAACAACCAGCACCCACATTACAATAATCATGTAATTTTGTGAACCTAAGATATCTTGTGTTTTTCAAGCAGCTTAAAAAGGTAGAGTGAGGCCTATGGTGTTATTGGTGGCAGAACTGTAGGCATTTATCAATATCCTGTATCTTCTGTATCCTCTTGCCTTCTGCCTTTCCCTGATTCTTGGAATTCACTTGAGCATAACTAACGTGTCTTTCTGTAAGATTTGTGTGCTTGCTTTCAAAACTTTATTGTGAATGGTTGCCTGTATTTAAGCAAAGAAAGGACATCAGTAGCTTGAAGTTTGCTCTGTACTTTGAGATCCTGACTATAAGCTATGACCATACTTAGCATGTAAACAAATTAGTGTATTTTGCAAGAAAGACCTAAGTTTCAACCAATCATACCCAGCATGGCAGCTCGAGTCTACTTAAGGCAGTGTCTCATTATTTTGTGCTGAAGTAAGCAGATTCCTAGTAAGAGCCTGTCAGGTGGCTTTTGACCTTTGCCTCCATGCTCAGCCTATGCACTCTCACATCTCTCACTGCTTGGGAGAGTAGTGTGAATCTCTGGTTCTCAGCGCTGTCTGATTAATGAACTGTTTGCGGGAATAAATCCCGTTAAACTTAATTTGTTTCACTTGACATAGTAGCTGCCTTCTAAGGCTTACATATTGTAAGACAATTACTTAGTCCCTAATAAGACATTATACATATTTTTTGATACTCAGGAGAAGGGAGAACATCAATACCAATTTTAGAGATTTATCTCGTGGTATTTTGTTTGGGTCAAATGATTTATTCAGCAATATATTTAGTTCTACACATCTGGCACCCATGTAAATTTTGCTTGCGAATATATCTAGTTTTATTTTAGGCTAGTAAAATTGGTTTCACACAAGTCTTACGTCAAAGTCATCATTCCAATGATACATGAAATTCATGAAATGTCCTTTTGTTTTTTAAATTTCTCATCACAAGAACTTAGGACAATATCTGAAAATTAAGACAAGCACTCACGCTACACTTTCAGATAGAGAAGACACTAAGTATAAACGACCATGCTACACGAAGATTAATGATTAACTGGGTCTTACAAAGCCCACCGAGGCTTTGACTAAACGTGAATAAACTAGTTTACAGTGACTACAGTGAAGTGGAGAGGGTCAAAAGCACACGATTATTTTAAATGAGAATCAGCAGAAATAGTTTAAAAGGATTGAAGGTTAAACAATGTGATATAAGGGAAGCCGGGGAAACAAGTTACAGGCACGCCATTGAGAAAGGCGAGCAAGCGGCATGGTGTGGTGCCAGCAGCCCAGAAACAGAATAGTTTCAAAACCAAGAAAGCTTGCAAAGGTTGTTGAGCGTACTGAGCTCCAGATTTTAATGTATCCATGCATGTAAGTAGTGATCATGATAAATATTGTTTTGAAGCTGACAACGTCATTCTAAACTTTTCTAGGCTAAAATGAACTACAATTGGGACTGAAGAAAAGCTTTACCTGTTGTAGAAAGTATTTAACTCTGGCTTGGGTTGTCTACCCTACTTTTGTCTGTTTAGTTCCTGAATCACACACACACACACACACACACACACACACACACACACACACACACACACACACCTATATTTGCAATAAGGCTTTAATAACACAAGAGCTGGGCAGATACTATCCCCCATGCTATTAAAGTCTATTTACCACCAACAACCCTGAGTTATTCCTTACTATGCTTCATCCAGGCTGCTCTTAACTCCAGTTGGCCAGCCCTCAGGCCCACATTCTTTTGACTCCTCACCCATGGTGGCTTCTCCTCTCTCCTGTACATTCTTTTCCTCCTCCTCATTCTCCTGCCACCACAAGTCCATGAGACCTGAACTCCACCTGTGTCTCTAATACACAACTATTAGCTGTTGACGTCTTTATTTACCAATCAGAAATAACTTGGCACTTGGCAGGAGGATCACTTAGCATATTACTTGTGGACTCTCTCTCTTTTCTGGGAAGACCAGGTCTTAGGGGCCACACTTAGCATTACAATAGAGAATGAGAGACCAAACCTCAACATTTACCTGTGGTGATCCTTGTATTTCAGCCATAATAGCTTATTTACTTAGCTCATGGCTATAGTTCTTGGGTCCCTGCTAGTAAATAAGTATTCAATTAATAGGAGATCCTGCCCACATAGTTACTTTCTGTCTGATTGTTTCCTCTCGCTTTCCTGTTGCCTCTGAACGTTAGGATTTAGATACCCCATTGGTAGACTAATATAAATCCACAGAAACGTTTAAGCAGAACTCCAGGCTGTGAAAGGAGTTTATGAACAGTTGAATTATGTGCTCACCATTTTTAGCCACTATCGGGTAATCAACTTGACATTATACACTCAGCATATATGATCACTTTAAAGTCATCTAAATGCTCACTCAGTTTCTGAAGGTTTTCTTTTTTTTTTGTGTGTCCTCCTTTGTGAGAATGAGTCTCCATGACTCATAACTAGATCACCTTCCTTAAACCTGGATTAGTTTAATAATTTCTTTGTCCCAAATCACCTTCTGGTAAATTAAACTAATGGGAACTAACCCAGAGAACTGGAAAGAATGTGAATTTAGTCATGAGAGTTAAAAGGGATTAAGTACACATCTGTTCCTAGAGAACTTTTAAAACATTTTCTATAGTGCTAACAGTAACATTGGTACAAGTCACCGCAGATGCTTTCTGAAGGCACTGGAACAGTGTGGAAAGTGGAGCAACACTTTCAATCTGTGAAACTCAGTGTGTGACCTTGGGCATCTGCTTGTTCACAACCAAAATGAATATTACTTTATGGTTATGCTGGTATCTCCTTTGAATGTGGATCTACAGCATTTGGAATACAGGGCCTTTTTGCAGATTGCTGGTTTTAATTATTTAAAAACATGTGCACAGTAGAATCTTTCCTACTTGATCGTTATCTTTTCCCCAGGGGAAGATTAAAGCCTCTTTGTTAAAAATTATCATCTCTTTTATTACAGCTAGTTCTTGAAATGTAGCTCAAGGACAGGCCCTTAGGATGCAGACACCGCAGATACAATTTCTTAGGAGCAACATGAACATTTCGCTCATTGGTCACTTGCTTTGCTTAAACACTCTTGTTTATGAGGCATTATTCATGTACTTCATGCCTGTTAGTTGTGTCTTTTTCATTTAATGAGCTACATATCTCATCGAGATGTATGTGCAGCAGGCATTTGGCTTTTGCATGAACAACTAGAATATATAGTAAATCTTGATGCTACCACTTTTTACCAATATGAACTCATCAAATGAAAATGAATTCTTTTTATCCTTTCTTAAATTAAAAAAAAACACTGTTGTGAGTGTATATACACGTTTTTTTTCTGAAGAGAGTGCATAGTCTCTATCCTATTTAATATATATATATATATATATATATATATATATATATATATATATATACTAGATTATCTAAACAAGACTTGAGCAATGACAATAGCATTAATTAATGATCAAATAGATGGGGAAAGTTATTAAGGCCCTACCCTTACATAACGGGCTGCAGGTAATTTATGGCTTCTGAGAGATGGAGAATTACTTTTCCCTAGTGATGAGACCCTATAATTGGTTGTGTAATGCTTAGTGGTCAATTCCAAAGTTATGTATATATAGGCAACATTAAATAGACTCAGCAGGTTGTATTTATAGAATTGTTCAACACACACACATACACACACATGTGCACACATGCACACACACAGACTCAGCAGGTTGTATTTATAGAATTGTTCAACACACACATACACACACATGTGCACACATGCACACACACACACACACACACACACACACACACACACTAACAACTAAAGAGAAGGAGGACATAAATTTGAAAGGCAGAGAGTGGGGAGAGCAGGAGGTATTGGATGGAGGAAGGGGGAATGATGTAATTCTCATAGACATATATGAAAATAAAAAATAAATTAAAAATAGTTTTCTTACCATCTCATATATTTATAAACAAAATGTCTAATACAATAATAAGATCTAGCAATGAAGTAATAAAAATACTAACAGAATTTTATTGTCACCTAAATATGTATTATTAATAATAATTTCTATTTAATATCAATTTTTTTCCTTTGAAATTTTGTTATCATTTTGTGTAATATTTAATAGCACATTGTAATTTCACTTACCTAAAACCCTAACTCCCCCCCAAAAAAACAAAACTCATATTGATGGATGGAGGACACCAACTTTATACATTCAAATTAAACATCCATGGAAGGTATTGAGCTTCTGTGAGGAAAAAGAATTCTACATCAGGAAGTTATTGAATATAGTAACAACCTCCTCCTAGAAACTATAGATTTATGTGTTTGGATTATTCCTTAAGTGTTATAGTAAATATTAACTTAATTACCTAATATTAGAATTTTGGACATAGTATATTATCTTAATGTAATTGTAAAAATCAATTAAAACTTGATTTTTATAATTTTTAAAAAATTATTTTGAAATCCCATCTTCACTGTAACTCATAGCCAGAAATTATAAACTCTATTTCCACATAAATGAGACAAGGACATACAACGTTGGTCAGAACTTGGTAATGTACATGTTTGTAAAGACTGGTGGAGTTGATGGTCCCAGTGTAAACATCAGGGGGATCGGATGGAAGACAGAGCACAAACACAAGAGTAGATGCTAGCGCGGGGCGTGGTGGCGCACGTCTTTAATCCCAGCACTTGGGAGGCAGGCAGGTGGATTTCTGAGTTCAATGCTGGCCTGGTTTACAAAGTGAGTTCCAGGACAGCCAGGGCTACATAGAGAAATCCTGTCTCGGAAAAAAAAAAAAGAGTAGATGCTAGCAGTTAAAGGGAGCAAAAGGGAGGCTGAGACAACACATTCGGGTCTTACTTTAAACGTTAAAGGGCAATGCCACAGGAAGCACTCTCTCTTCACAGCCAACTGTATTTCTTTGTGTTATAGATTTATTGGCCTGATACAGGATGGAATACTGAGGCATAAGTAATGTTAACAGCTGGTTCATGAACTTAAATTAAATACAAATCATTATTTAGTTCCCCGGGTGAGAACTTCCTAGACAAATGCACAGAACCCTGAAGTTAGCTCAGTTACTGCCCTAGTAGGCACAGTTTATATAAGACCCAGAAACAACTGTGTTGATGATCACATATCTAAAACAGTTCTATGCACTATTTTTTTGGGGGGGGGTATGGGAAAATTTTGCCTGTAAGATTTTTTTTGTGCAGGTATACCAGGAAGTAGTCAAGTTCATATATCCTATTATTTAATATTTGGATATACACATTGATTATTGGCCTTATTTAAAATAAATCTCTACTTTTGAAATACCTTTTAAAGTGGTACTTTTTCTGTTTCTGTATGCCCAGGAATAGCAAGGCCCTTCTTAAATGTTTTTGGTCTTTTAGTCACCACACTGGAGGACTAGTTTTAATTACAGATGGTGTTTTCTTTATACTTCGCTTTTATTAGGTGTTAATAACTCTCAGAATTATTTAGTTTATTCTTCACAATGATCTTGTCAGGTAGAAATTATCATTACTTCATTATTTTCTGTATCATAAATGAGGACATTGAATTTTAGAAAGGGTAGTTCTTTGGCTTATACTCACAGTGAGAGAGATACAGCCAGAAGCCAAAGTCCTGCATGGTCCTTAAGCTACAAAAACATTAACGGCAAGAGAGAAAGCAGTGGTCAGCGGCTGCAGAATGTGCTGTCAGTAAAAATTCCTGCACCCTATTCTAAGAAGGAATGAGGTATCCACACTTTGGTCTTCGTTCTTCTTGATTTTCTTGTGTTTTGCAAACTGTATCTTGGGTATTCAAAGATTCTGGGCTAATATCCACTTAGCAGTGAGTGCATATCAAGTGACTTCTTTTGTGATTGGGTTACCTCACTAACACCCATGAAAGGAGTTACAGAGACAAAGATTAGAGCTAAGACAAAAGGATGGACCATCCAGAGCATCCAGAGACTACCCCACCCAGGGATCCATCCCATAATCAGCCACCAAACACAGACACTATTGCATATGTCAGCAACATTTTGCTGATGGGACCCTGATATAACTATGTTGAGTGAGGCTATGCCAGTGCCTGGCAAATACGGAAGGGGATGCTCATAGTAATCTATAGTTGGATCACAGGGCTCCCAATGGAGGAGCTAGAGAAATTACCCAAGGAGCTGAAGGGGTCTACAACCCTTTAGGTGGAACAACAATATGAACTAACCAGTATCCCCAGAGCTCGTGTCTCTAGCTGCATATGTAGCAGAAGATGGTCTAGTCAGCCATCATTGGGAAGAGAGGCCCCTTGGTCTTGCAAACTTTATATGCCCCAGTACAGGGGAACTCCAGGGCCAAGAATTGGGAGTGGCTGGTTACGGGAGCAGGGCAGGGGGAGGGTATAGGGAACTTTCGGGATAGCATTTGAAATGTAAATAAAGAAAATATCTAAAAAGTAAAAAATTCCTTGACCTGTGACCTGAAGCCATTCCAAAGATGGTGGTACCAAAAGCTGGCAGAAATACTCTTTGAATTCTATATTCTTAGTATACTAGATCATACCAAATTTTCTCCAAGCATAAAAGAAGTAGAATTCATTCATTTATTTCACCTTGGTTGAATGTCCACAGAGCCAGCCAGGCAATGATCCCTGCAAACCACACAAAACAGAGTGAGAGATAAGGAAACAGTCTGCTTCCCTGGGATACTGTTGTGGTGTCCACATAAGGAAGCTGACTACACTTGAGTAAAGAGGAGAACTGATGAGAAAAGAGCAAAAATGGGACAATCATCTCATGAGCATTAATCATAGCTCATCTCTTGAATGTTAGGGACTGTGAAACCAAACATTGCTGGATTAGTTTCATCCCTCCCTCCACTTATTACAGATTGAATTTTGGTATTTTTCCCCCCTCTCTCTCACTCATTTGTTAGGAAAACAGAGAGAAAACCTTACTTTCATAATTCCATTTTTGTTATTTATACTTTAGTTTTCTATATTCTGATATTATTCTTTTTGGTGTTGAAAATGTGAGACATTATAATTAATCCTGTTCGTCTCAGATGTGAAATAATTCATCCAGCTCTGTGGGATGCTACATGGGTAGCATGTGTAAATATTAGACACCAAAAGAAAATGAATGCACATGAAAAGATTATCCCAGGTGTTATGGGCAATAGAGTCTTACAATTTGCTACACAAGCTGTCATGTCGGTGGGTTTTGTGGTGGTGACACTAGAGAACTAAATCATGAAGGGTCTTGAGAAACTTCTTAATGGGAGGAATTCTTGGACTAACATCACTTAGTCAATTCAACCTTCTACTAATGCTTAGAGTGCCCCACACCTTTATGTAATTGTGTACAAATGCACAGTAGTGGAGCTCCATATACTTGGATGAATGAGAATTTATCCTGTCAACGTTGTATTTTCTATAACTTTCAAACATTTTCCCTTGAAATGGACATCTTGATTATAACAGCATTGAAGGGCTATGAGTGTTATGGCCTTTAGAAGGAGAATAATGAGCACAAACACTCCAATAACTTGAAGTGTCCTCCTTTGAGTTTCATTCTGTTGAGATGCTACATATCTTAATCCTTTCAAGACCTTTTGTTGCACTTGTGAAGTGTCTCATTCTGCTTCATGAAGCTCTCAAATGCTTTCACACAAACTCAGCAAATGCTTAGGTGTCCTTCCAGCACTATTCGGTACATAAAACACAAAGTCATCTTTTTTTTTTTTTTACTTCTGTTTAATGAAACTGATTGTTCTGGTGAAGCTATGTGAGCTATGATTTTAAGTTCCAAGTGTTTTAACTGAAAAAAATGTAGAAGCTAAAGAAAAATATAGGAAAGCAGACTTCAGAAAACCACTGGAAAAAATCTAAATGGTCCTAAAGTACAAAATCCTAGAGTTGTGAAGAGTAAGATAGGAAACACAGGCCAGTGGGTTTAGGTGAGCTTGAGAATTTTACATAAATTTATGCCATGTATTTACAAAAATACATGACATGTCCTAGAAGAGTATCACAATTTAAAAAAATATTACCACTTAATACTGTAAACATTTAACAAGTACACTTATCAGTTGAAGGACTGTGTACCTTAGAAACATTAAATGATTAATGAATGTATTTAGCACAAACACCCTAGGAGTTAGGTCCTAATGCTGTGCCCAGTTACATTGTGCTGTGATGGATAGCATATTCCAAATCCAGAGCTCATCACCTATACTACTGAACACAAGATCCCCAAGTAGGTTGCCTGTTTATATTTGTGCATTAGGATAATCATCAATAACCTATGTCAATATCCATATTGTGTATTGCCATATTGGCAATACCTATTTTATATTATTTGATGAAGTGTCTCAGAAAAAGCTTGTAGGTTAATTCTTATGTGTATTCTGATTCAAGGTAGTATATGAGGAGATTGGGTAAAAGCTTTGATGTTTAACCAGAAGCTCCATTTTTTTTTTTTTTATCATAAGATAGTTAGTTAACTGATCCTTTTCCACACCACAAATTGTTACTTTTTAAAATTTAGTCATTATTAGTTCATAAATTATTATCATCTTGGAAAACAGTTTCTCAAGAGGTGACCCTGGGAACTTTAGGTAATACTTTGGAAGGAGTGAGAGAAGGAAAAATTTGAGTGCTTTTAAATGAATAACATTTACTCATAAAATTAAAAAGGCTATACAGGAACAATGGAGTACTACAACTCAGATGCTTCCTGAAGATGTAGAAATTGATGCCCTGGATTCAAATCTCATCACTTTCTAGACATCTGATAGAGTACAAAAGCGAGGGAAAGGACCTTGCCTTACAGATTCCAAGCTTATCTTAAAGTATGATCGTAGTAACTACAGAGGAATCATTAGGAAAGGATAATCTCAGGATTCATCTAGGTCTGCTGGTGATCAACTTTCTGGCATTGCCACAAAATACCTGAGATAATCAACGTAAAAGGAAGAAAGGTTTATTTGGCTTACAGTATAAGTCCACTGAGCATTTGTTCTATGGTGTGTCACTTGGATCTCCTAATGATTTGCAGCCTGTGCACTGATCTGGTTTCAATTGCTAATAAGTATGTTCCAAACTATTGTTTCAGCTTAGTAAATGGCATGCCATTGTTCTTTAATTTTCTTCCTCAAAAGACAGGGCATGAACCATATTTCCTTAGCAACCTCAATCCATTCCATTCTTTATTTACCTCTGTACAGCCAGTGCTTCATCATGTGTTTTACTCATGAAATTCTGACTCATTAAAGCAGACACATACCTTAGCCTTGTGCATTAAAGATATCATCAATAAATTAAAGTGAGATTAACCTTGAGTAGGGAAACACTTTTCTTTCTGTTATAACTGTAGTTTGTGAATCTTTTCATGTCAGTGCCCACAGCCTGATCATACTTTTCTATGTAAAGACCTTGGAACATTAAATAAGTTACTTCCTCATCTGCAGTCAGTTTAATTCATTTATTTATAAATGGTTATTTCAAGTTCTTTTTTTCACGCTATTGATTGATGTAGCCTCAGGCCATTTTTCCTCTTTGAAGAGCATGAAGATAGCCTAGACATTCCCAATAGCCTTTAATACAAAGGTGCATTTTATACGCGGTTCTTTCTGTGATCATTTGCGCATGACCGAGCTTAATCGGTTTATAGATATTGTTGATGGATTATAGACCAAGCAATGAGCTGGCAATTTACTCTTAAAGGATTAGGTCCCTTAGTATTGGGGTGAAATATGTGTTTTGCTCCTAATTTCACTTTTGCTTAGGTGCTATTTCAGTGATTAATTTCACAGGATATAATGTGAAGTTCCTTGGATGAGCTGCATAGGGAGACAGAATCTTGAATTAAAGATGGCGTTCTTGTTGAGTGGTGATGGGCTGGATTGGAAGGTGGTGTGCTATGTGTATTCCCATGAAGAAAACTTCAAAGCTCAGCTATAAAAGGTGAGACTCCACAGCCTTTGGCCATTATCAGGTCTGTGGAGGAATAGAGAGCTAAGCAAATGTTGTTAGCCCTCATACTAGCCTAGCTGTGTCTAACCCTTAGCAATAGATACCCTTTATTTTACTGACGTCTCCAGTTGACAATATTTTGTTGTCCTGTGTTGTATGGTTAATTTATTGGGAGGTTCAAAGAGTTAAAAGTTTGCAGAAGTGATCACAGTCTGAGTTGCAGACTGTCAACAATGCACCATTGGACATCACTGGTCACAAGGGGACTCAACCTTTAATCTCATTGACAGAAAGATAAGATTTCTAATCATGGGGGAAATACATCTTACTTAATTTTCTTCTGAAGAAGTAACCAGTTTTTTAATTCAGCAGTTTTAGTTTTGAAATATAGTACAGAGAATAAGGGGGGGGGGAGCAATAAAGAGAGAGAAAACTGCTCTGTAATGAGCAACATCAGCCTTTGTGGGTTTTTGTTGGGCAACATATTCACAGGCTTTGAGAGTCTGGCTACATGCTGTGAAAGCTGAGGCTAGTTATGACAACTGTTAAAACCCTCACAAAAGAGATATAATAACACCCCTACCTCAAGTTCAAGTGGAACTTTGATGTATTTAAATGAAATGATCCATGGAAAAATGTTTTTTTTTTTCTATTTTATAAGAAATGTTGGTCACTATTACATGTGCCTAAGCCCAAGCCATCAAGCACACAGTGGCTGAAACGCTTTTCTCATTTTTCAAGTGGAAATAAAAACAAACAAACCCAAGTAATTTTGTTAAGTAAAATTTATGTTATAGCAAATGGCTTCAGGTTGCATCCCACCAAAATGGTATAGTGGTTATATCATTATAGTTCCGCGATTAGTGCTTAATGTAGTTTTAAGTGTATCCTTCCCTAATCTTAGCAGGAAGCTAAGGATTGGGTGTCTGCAGTCAGTGGAAGTTCCTTCTTTATTAAGTCACAGGAGGATGATGTGGGGTTCTGCTCAGACACCTGAAACTCCTTGCTTGTCATCTGCTTCTCTAAATGTCATGTGGGACTGTGGGACTGTGGGACTTGGGTCAGGACTATGCGTTTAGGAAACATTTTCCATAAATTTTTTTCCTTTTTTTACGGTGTGTAATCACTAATGCTTCTAGTTACAAGCGTTAAGAACATACACACAAAAAATGTAAAAGATGCAACTATAGAATTACCAGAAAGCCTATGACTATAAACGTCAAAAATATAAAATACCTATAAAGAAATGAAATAACATCAACTTTCATGCTTTGCTGAGGAAGACATGGCACAGCCTCTTTGGGGAAAAGCATAATTATTTCTTTATTTTTGTGTCAGTCTGACTATATAATGCTGGATGGTTTGAAACTCATATATAGACCAGACTGGTCTCAAACTTTTGGCAATCCTCCTACCCCTGTCTTCTGAGTACCAGGATTAAATAAACACTTCCCTTATGACTAGGCACCGTGTGTAGATATTTACCCAAGAAAAATGAAAATGTGTTATCGTAAAATGGCTTTATAGCATGTGGGAGGCTGGGGCCATTCACAGCTGAAGGGATTCATAAACTGTTCATCAATATAAAGCAGATAAACAGATATAGCCACGATGGAACACTATTTAACAATAAGAAGATATGGATCACTATTATATCTGACTACCTGGTTGAATATTTAGAAAAAATCACTGCATTTAACATTGTTAAAATAACATTGTATGAAAAAGGCCATGTATAAAGGAGAACTGATTGATTCTGTTGTTTGGTTTTCTTCTATTAAAATTTATTTTCTGAGTATTTTAGATTTGAGTACTGCATTTACATAATTTCTATTCACACTTTTCCAATTTGCTTCCTTTACCTTTCCTGCCCCTTTCAAATTCACAGTCTCTTCCTTTTAATTACTATTATTGCATGTATACAAGTTGTTGCAACTATTTAGTGTTTCTTGTATATGTATCTCTTTAGGGCTGATCACTGAGAATTATGGGAACCCTATCCAAGAGTTTTTCCTTAGAGAATATTGATCCCACTCTCGTAATAGCCATTGACTGCCTATAGCTCTTCATTTAGGGAAAGGGCCTTGTGAAATTCTCCTGATTATGTTGGCATGTCCACTGGCATGCAGGTCCTGTCTAGATGACAATATAGTTGAGCTTTCATGGGCGCAGTGTCCCTGACATTTGTAGACCATACTATTGCACAGTTGACATCTTGATCTTCTGGCTCTTAGAGTCTTCCTGACTCTTCTCACATAATACTCAGTGAGCCTTACATGTAGGCATTGCACTGAAGATGTATCAGTTGAGGCTGGTGTGGTAGTTGGAATATGCTTGGTCCAGGGAGAGGCATTATTAGGAGGTCTTGGAGTAGGTGTAGCCTTGTTGGAGGAAGTGTGTCACTGTGGGCATAGGCTTTAAGACCCACATCCTAGCTCCTGGGAAGCCAGTCTTCTCCTGTTTGCCTTCAGAACAAGATGTAGAACTCTCAGCTCCTTCTACACCATGTCTGCTGGATGCTGCCATGCTCCTGCCTTAGTGATAATGGACTGAACCTTTGAACCTGTAAGCCAGCCTCAATTAAATGCTGTCCTTATAAGTGTCGCTTTAGTCATGGTGTCTGTTTAAGGAAGTAAAACCCTAACTAAGATATCTGGGTATCCATGGTCAGTTGATCTCTGCATTTTGACTAGCTCTGTCTTCTGTAATGATATTCACCTGATGCAAAAAGAAGTTTCTTTGATTAGGAGAAAGAGCTACAATTATCTGTGAATAGAAGGATAAGTATTGAGATTACAGTTAGCAGTTATACTGCTTTAGGGAATTGGCAGTAGTAGGATGTCCTCTGGAGTTCATGACCTCACCAGCCATGGTTTACAATGCAGGCATGAATTCACTTCTATTTGGTAGATGAAGATAGTCCAATTGGATTCTCTTGCCATGCTGGTTGTTGTCATGTGGGTCATAAGCTTCATAACTAGAAAGTACTACTGGTCCTTTTTCCCCTTGAAAGCTTGCATAGCATCTCCTAGAGGAATGTGAGAGTTAGTCCAGAGGTCAGCTACAAATACATTCCTACACATCCTGAGTCTGAAGTGTGTGATATTATCTTCAGCTTCTGGGAAGAAGCCAAGGATAACAACAATAGCCTACCTTGTTTTATGAGTCTCTTAGACTCTTCTGCCCTACAACTTGATGGAAGGCTTCCTATGCTTGGCACTGGGGCTTTTGTTAGATAGTCCATGGCTCTTGGGGATAACAATATCACCTTAAATACTCCAACGTCATACATACATACATATATATATATATATATATATATATATATATATATATATATATACATATATATATGCGCATATGTTTACATACATATTTATTACACATGAATAATATGAATTTTTATATGAATTTTAAAATAAACTATTTTTAAAGACTTTAAATATTATTGATCCCTTTTATTTCCCTTTTCCTTTGTATTTCTTTCCCCTTTCCCCTAGTTAAAGTCTCTTTATTTATTTTCCCTAAGCTTCCTCTTCATAGAAACCCATGTCCCACTAACTTCTCTAGATATATTTCCCTCCATCTCTCCATAAACCCCCTTTATGTTCCCAGTTTCTTCAGTTACCTCAGGTTACATATTCATATATAAAATTTTGAAGCTAGAATCTACAAATAAGAGAGAACATTCAGTACTTGTCTTTCTAGCTCTGGCTTACCTCTCTAAATTTATGTTTTTTTTTTTTCAACTTTTATTAGATATTTTCTTCATTTACATTTCAAGTGTTATCCAGAAAGTTCCCTGTATCCTCCCCACTCCCGGCCCTGCCCCCCTACCCACCCGCTCCCACCCCTTGGCCCCGGCGTTCCCCTGTATTGGGGCATATAAAGTCTGCATAACCAAGGGGCCTCTCTTCCCACTGATGGCCAACTAGGCCACCCTCTTCTATATATGCAGCTAGAGACATGAGCTCAGGGGTACTAGTTAGTTCATGTTATTCTTCCACCTATAGGGTTGAAGACCCCTTCNCTTCAGCTCCTTGGGTACTTTCTCTAGCTCCTTCTTCCTTGGGAACCCTGTGTTCCATCTAATAGCTGACTGTGAGCTTCCACCTCCATGTTTGCCAGGCATTGGTATATTTTCCCCCCGAGACAGCTATATCCGGGCCCTTTCAGCACCATCTTGCTGGCATATGCTATAGTGTCTATGTTTGGTGACTGATTGTGGGGTTCTTGTGAAGTGGTCTTTGGTTCCCAGAGGAAGCATTGTTCCCGCCCCCCATGAGAAAAGTTCACTTAAACTGTAGGTGATTACATAATACATATTATAGGTTTTTAATAAAGATAAATCGCTAATAGAATGATTCCATATGATTTTTCAGACATATTTTTGCTATTTTATTCCCTCATTCCTTCTTCCATAATTCCCTCCTTCCAACTACTTTAATAGCCTCTTTTGACCATGTTTCCAAACAGGACATGTGTACCTGCTACTCTTTCCATTGCTTCCCAACCCCCGACTATCCTGGCAATGGCTTCTTTTACTTTCATAGTTTCTGGACTTCCTCCAGAGTATATACTAACATCTGAAGATTTTGAGCTGGGAACCTCCGGTTAGAGAGAACATTTGACATTTGTATTTCTGAATGTGTTATTTTACTCAGTATGTGGTATGTTCTTTTCTAGTTCATCCATTTACCTGCAAAGGTCAGGATTTTTTTTTCTTTCTTTTTTTTTAATAATTGAATAGCATAGTATGTACCACATTTTCATTATCCATTTGTTGGATGTTTAGATTGTTTCTCCCTTCTAGCTATTGTGACTGGAACAGCAATGATCACAGCCGAGTTGGTATCTCTAATGAAGAGCATTGAGTTCTTTTGGTACATGCCAAGGAGTAGCACAGTTGGATCATATAGATTTAATTTTTGATCATTCTCTCCACATTGATTTCTATAGAGTCTGTATGACTTTGCAATCTCACCAAGAATTAATAAGGCTTCCTTTCTACCTACATCCTCTTCATAAAACTTATTTTTTTCTATATAGCTAAGGAAACAATCAACTGACAGAAAAAGAAAACTACAGAGAGTCTTTGCCTGCTACACTTCTGATAGAGGATTAATATTCAAAATATAAAAAGAAACAAAAAAAACCCAAAGAATCAAAAGAAAAGTTACATTTAAAAATGACTTACAGATCTTAACCTATGTTATCAGTTATCAGAAGAAATAAAAATGCCTAAGAAATATTTTGAAATGTTTTTAACATGCTTAGCAATTAGAGAAACAAAACAAAATTACTTTGAGAATTATGCTTACCCCAGTGAGAATGGCCAATATAAAAAACAAAAACAAAACAAAAACAAAACAAAAACAAAACAAAAACAAAACAAAAACAAAACAAAAACAAAACAAATACAAAACAAACCTCACAACAAATGATGGTGAGGATGTGGGTAAAGAAGAATCTTCATTCTACATTGCAAACTGGTGAAGTCACTCCGGTATAGCAAATACCCAGAAAGCTACAATTAGATCTAGCATACGATCAGCTCTGCCAATCTTTAATATATGCCTAAAAGACTCCCATTCCANGGTTCCTTTTTCGGGAACTGGAGTTCTGGGTGTTTGGGAGTTGCCTGATGTTGCTGCTGGGGACTGGACTCTGGGTCCTTTTTAGAAACCACACTGGTTTTGTCACTTCTGAGCCACCTCTCCAGTTCCCTATACTATGTTTTTCTAGAACACTGAAGATTAATCTATTGTGTTTTCCTCACCTATTTAACATAGTAAATTTTTACACTGATATGTTAAAAAAATGAACCGTCAAGTGCTTAAGGAGACATTTATAGTTCATGTAACTAGCAGACAATTATGAAGGTATTTTTGGGGGGGGGGGCATTGTCTCACTATGTATTCCAAGTTGGCTTGGACCTCACACTTCTCTTACCCCTGTTTTTCTGGTGTTGGGATTATAGACATGAGATTATGAAGCTTTGTGTGTGTGTTTGCATTCCATTCTCACTGTCTAAAGTGACAGGAATATAAAGAGTCTATATAATGTATACTATATGCTTGTTGAAGATAGCCCAGGCACTGAGAAGTTCAATACAATAACAGCACTATCCAGAGTGTTACTCCAGAGTATTCTCACACTTTTATAGTGAAGAAGGGACAGGTGAACTGGAGCTATTTTGGCTTCTACAAGTGCAGCACAGACCTAACGAACTATATCTAAAACATTTATAAGGCAAGTAGAGTGTGCTTGACCGTATTCTAGGGGGAGGCTCTATCTGTGTCTTTCCGGACTGTTTATGACAAACATCCTCAAATAGGTAGTTAGAAAAAAAAAAAGAGTAATTAGCCACAGCTCATGGAATATTCAGTGGTGTGAGGGGTGCCGGGAGCCTCGGCTCTGACAGTAATGACCTAATGCACAGCTTCATGCCTCCACGAACTGCACCCTCTTACCTTTCCCTTCCACAAGCCCCTTTATCTTGATCTCTTCAAGTTCTTTCTAGAAGACTGCAAAACTGACGTTTTTGAAAACCGAGACTGACTCAGTCTCTCTTTTATGAAGCCTAAGCATCCCCGGAAGTTGTATCAGGTTTTCCCTCTTTTCTACCCGAGTCCCTGACTCCTGCAGTCTGTCTTTTCCCGGAGGCCTCCCCGCTTTCTCTGCTCTGGTTTCTGGTCTCTGACGCTCTCTCTTGTGACTTCTTTTGTTCTTGCTTGCCTTGTCACCACCGCTCTTGGGCTATGTACTGCTTGCTTTCTCTACTCGCATTGTCAAGCTTTCAAGCAAATGTGGAAAGCTGCAAGCGACCTTATTGACGGATGCATTAAACATGATAATTTCCAATTTTAGCAGTTTCAGTCCATCTCCCTAGCTCACATTTCTTGTTTATAAAATATTTTGGGTGGTAAACACCACAGCAATGAAAACCGAAACGGGCTTCAGATAACGATTGCAATAAAATCGTCATTCTAATGCTGACAGCAAATATCAGAGGTATGTTTCTGTCTTACCTCTCACAGGGAAATAGACCTGAGGCTTTTTAAGTTTCAAGAATAAAAACAAGTAATCCTCTCTTGAAGTTAGATGAAAATTGAACACACTCAACAGGTTACATTGTGGTCATTTTTATCCAATTTCATTCCAAGTTCAGCACAGGGACTTTGCAAGGTGACTTACAATTTTTCTCATCTTTCATTTTGTTATTTTTTGTTAGACTGCTAAACACATTGCTGGGTGTCAAAAGCTTTTGCCATTAGGATGGTGAAGAGAATAGGCAGGCAGCAGCTCCTCTGTTGATGGTTTTAGTTTATGATGCGTTTCAAGCTGTGCCTCTCCAACAGTTAAATCCTTTAGCACTTTCAGTGGGATGAACTATCCCATCATGTGTGTGTGTGTGTGTGTGTGAGAACCCTAAGTACCTTTGTTTCAGAGAGAAAAATGTCAAGACTGATGTCAGTCTGGGAAGGTTCAGTATCTGCTTCAAGGAGAAAACCTGAAATTGAGCAACGTTGTAAAATTGAGTGCTTCCACAGTCCTCCTTTCTGATGTGTTTCTCCTTTGGGAAAGTTCTTATGCAAAATCAAATTTGCACTGTCACTATTAATCACCCAATATTTACATTTGAGGCTTATAATTGAGGAGAAGCAATAAAACAACTGACAGTATAGACACAATTAAGATGGGGAAGAAGGAGGAGGCCTGTGGAGCGGTGGAGGACCGTGAAAGGTAGCCTAGACCTCAGTTGAGCTAAGGCCAGAAGCCCAGGAGAACTTAAAGGGATGGTTGGTGCTCTCAGGCATCAGACTCCTGACACTAGCCACAGCCCCCATAGATTTGTGGCCATAATCATGTAGGGGCAATGCCCCAAGTCCCCAACATGTAGAAAAGGACATGGCTTGTAGTCACATATGCTCAAGACAGAGATCACCATTTTAGTGCCACACCTAGAAGCCTGGAGGGCTTAGCCAATAAGCTTTCTTTCCCAGACATTCCTCCCTTCAAAAGGTATTTAATCTCAGGCCCACCTGGGGGGGGGTATGGTTTTACACATCCACTTTACACCATGGCAATAAATGATTTGGAACCACGTTGTGATTTGATGTAGGAAGCCCTAGAGAATGCCTTTGTATGCAGAACTGCTGTCTAATCTCAGCAGAAGGCCTCTCCTCACTCCCAGCCATGACTGCCACCAAGCCCAACCTGCTGAGGAGGAAAGTGTAGCTCCACTCTTTCTCCCCCTACTACCCAACCCTCCACCCCGGGCTAGATCCAGTCTGAGGGCCCAGATTCAGTTCTCAAGTCTTCTGAGACTTTCAGTGGTGCCTGGCTGTCCGAAAACCTGAGAACCCCATGGCCCAGGTCTCTTTGTGGGCCAGGGGACCCCTGAGCTAGCTCTGGCTGTCCCACACCTCAGTCTATGCTTTCCCACACCTTGAACTTCCCTATGGCCCAACACCAGCATGGGGTAAGCTCAGTCAACTCCCCAATTCCACCTCCCCAAGCAACTGAGCTCTGTGGCAGAGATGAGCTACCCTAGCTACCCAATAACCCTACAGAGGCCCTTCCTTTGCAGGAGCTAAGAAACATCTGGTGTGAGGAAGGTTTTATTTCCTGGAAAGTTTTCTTGAACCTTTAGAAGAATTTTTCCCTATAAAAGCAATGCTAAACACGATTGATCCGAGTCTTGAAAGCAAAAGTCCGTTTTAGTTGCTAAGATTTGGAACCATAGAAATGACATGGGGCCAGCTTAATGACAGACTTTAAATAATGAAGGTGTGACCTCCAGGTGGAGGGTTTGGTTTTGATTGCTGTTTCTGGCTTCCCTATTACCCGAGGCCAGTCCCTAATCTTCCTGAGCCTCTTGAAATAAGTGGATGACATCGTCTTTAAATTAGCTTTTAGTTCTGGTAGGCTTTTGTATCCTCAGTCCTATTAACTATTTTCCTGCCCCTTTAAAATCAGGGAGACTGGAAAGAGCTCTTTGGAAGGAGGCTTTTTTTTTTTTTTTTTTTTTTTTTTTTTTTTTTTTTT
>LR749826.1:355852-453332 GCA_902729485.2 Mus minutoides | reverse complement strand
AAGTCCCCTATATCCTCCCCCCTCCCGGCCCTGCTACCCTACCCACCCGCTCCCACCCCCTGGCCCCGGCGTTCCCCTGTATTGGGTCATATAAAGTCTGCATAACCAAGGGGCCTCTCTTCCCACTGATGGCCAACTAGGCCATCCTCTTCTATATATGCAGCTAGAGACACGAGCCCAGGGGGTACTAGTTAGTTCAGAAAACATCACTTTTTTCCTTTTGCTACTTTCCTTCGAATTTTACTTAGTGCCTTTGTCCTTTTGCTTCCTGTAATTATGCATCCTCTAAGCATCACATGTCAATTATTTACCTTCCTGCTTCCTCCTTCTCCTTCTCCTCACTCTTTCATCTTTCCAGGTGATGTACCACATATTTTTCCTTTAGGAAACTAAACCTTGTTAAAGGAGATTACTAACTACTGGTCATATGCCCAGCATAACAACTTCCCAGGTTATAAACATATTTAAATATAAGCATGACTTCTATAAAAGAAGTCACCAAGTTTAATCTTTTGACTTTATGACCAACTTATATACAGGGTGTTCACCTAGTAATTTGAATCTTTATTTATATTATTTAATATGTTGTTTTTCAAAAATATAAAGGGAAATCTGAAGCATACACTGTTATATATATAGTGGCAATTTTATTCAATTTTATTCATTTCTTAGCTCACAGCAGTAGATGCATCTATATATATAATTCCCTTATGGAACTTCAAAGAATAGGTCTCTGTAACTGGTGACCTAGGAAGCATTCAGTCTTTTTCTCTTGCAAACAGTGACTTTAAAACTTTTTATTCAGAACATTTTTAAGTTTAGATTCTTTTTGGAGTTGATAAAAATACAACCTAGCAAAAGTAAGAAAACATACTAGCATGATAGCTTCTGCTTTCTTAATATGTACGTAGGTGGGTGGGTATAAGTTTGTGCTCATACCATGTATCTGTACATATTTTTTGTGCATATGTAGGCCACAGGACAGGCTCAGATATCATCCTCAGAAATGTCTAGATTACTTTTGGCATAAGCCCTCTGATTTTTCTCGAGTTTACCAGGTGGGCAAGATAATTACTTCCTACAGCTATTCCCACACTAAGGTGCTGGCGATATGAAAGTGGGTAAATGGAAAACACAGGGAAGCTGTAGCTGGGGTTGTAAAGGGAGGACAATACAGAAGGAGATGACAAAGGAGGGAGAAAAACACAAAGGCTTTTGGAAAAGACATAGGAAATCAAAGTATTTTATATTTACCATTAACTATATATATATATGTATGTAGACATATATATACATATGTAAATATCCACTTAAAGTATCAAGAATTTTTATTAATATATATTAAATATGGTTATAGTTTACTAGAACAAAACTCCAGTACTAGGAATGACATAACCCTTCTGAATTGTTAGTCAGGGTAGTCTAAGAGCCTCTGAAAATGACACGAGATAGTGTTTTTAATTTCTGTTTCCTTCCAGAGGATAATGGTAAGTACCTATTGTTGAAGACATCATGAACTTTGGAGACAGTACACTGAAAATCCAGGCAGTTATGACCCAAAAGACCCCTCCTGGAGAGCTAAAGTGCTCTGTATGATGCCAAGGGGAAAAAAATCAACAGTCTTTCCTAGATGTGAAGCCTGTGAACCATGCAATGGCCAACGTGGCATGATAGTCAAAGTGCGATACTGATGCTCATAGCATGGTGGTCTTAGACTGTAGGCCTAAAGAATTTCAACAAAAGAAATTCCATGCCTGATGGAATAAATCTAACCAAATACCTGTGGCTAGTGTGGTCATGAATCATTGAGAAGAAACTACTATTGCCAACTTTGATTTTTTTCTTTTTATTTTTAAGAATTATTTTATTTATATGAGTATATTGTAGCTGTCTTCAGACACACCAGAAGAGGGCATCAGATCCCATTACAGATGGTTGTGAGCCACCATGTGGTTGCTGGGAATTGAACTCAGGACCTCTGGAAGAGCAGTCAGTGCTCTTAACTATGGATCCATCTCTCTAGCCCATTATTTTTAATAAGAGACAAAGCCAACTTTTTAATTTAATATGTTTTGTATCAGTGCCTGGCAAACACAGAAGTGGATGTTCATAGTTAGCTATTAAATGGATCACAGGGTTTCCAATAGAGGAGCTAGAGAAAGTACCCAAGGAGCTAAAGGGGTCTCCAACCCTATAGGTGGAAGAACAATATGAACTAACTAATACCCCCAGAGCTCGTGTCTCTAGCTCATAAGTAGCAGAAGATGGCCTAGTTGGCCATCATGGGAAGAGAGGCAGCTTGGTCATGCAAACCTTATATCCCTTATATGGGAGTGGGTGGGTAGGGGAGTTGGGTGGGGATGGGGGAGGATATAGGGGACTTTTGGGATAGCATTTGAAATGTAAATGAAGAAAATATCTAATAAAATTGTATCTTCTATATACTTATACATATATCTGCAGATAAGTTCTACTCATCCCCAATCAAAGAAGCTTCCTCCTGTAGCACTGAGAGACCATTCCATAAAACATCAACTAGTCAAAATACAGAGGGTAATTGATTATGGTTTTCCCAGCCACATATTAAAACTACAGCACAAGCCCTACAACTAAGGCTCAGGGAACATTGTGTAAGAGGTGATAGAATGAATCCTAAGAGCCAGAAGACCCAGAAGTCAGATATTATATTGTATCTTCTAGATACGACAAAGAAACTACCCCCATGAAATCACAGCAACATGGCTGCTCAAATAATGTATGAGTGCTAATAACAGTAGCTGGCATAACACCATGGAAATAGGAAATCCCCAAGGGTCTTACCCCTTGATGAAGAGCTACAGGCAATTAAGGACCTCTAAAAGAGGAATAACTAGTCTCTCCCTGAGTGATTACCCTCCTGATGGGTTAACTAATTGTATGCAGTTAGTCCTAAAAACCTAGGCATATGAGAACCCTTAAGTGGACTCTGCAGGTAGTATTTGTAAATTTATTCATGTATACATCAATAATGATTATAAAAAAGGCCATGAATTTAAGAAGAGATAGGTGATTTATGAGGTAACACAGAAGTAGGAGAGAAATTGGGGGAGTTGAGGAATATGTAATAAAAATAAAATATATAAAAGATGACTAAAACTGCATTGAATATCATTGTGCAAGTTTTCATGTGAATTTGTTTTATAATCTTTAGATAAACATCAAAAAGTGTGTTTGATGGATTTTTTTTTTCAAAAACCATTTTTATTAGATATTTTCTTCATTTACATTTCAAATGCTATCCCGAAAGTTCCCTATACCCCACCCTGCTCCCCAACCCAACCACTTCCACTTCCTGGCCCTGGCATTCCCCTGTACTGGGCATATAATCTTCGCAAGAACAAGGACCTCTCTTCCCAATGATGGCCAACTAGGCCATCTNAAGACCAGCTTTGACACCACATGGTAAGCTGAGGCAGGCAGTGAGGTATGGCATTGGCTGAGGTCAGTGCTGGGAGCAGTTGACAGAGGTCAGCAAACAGGGGCTAAAGAGGGTAGGTCTAGTTGGTAGTTAATGTGGGCTGCTACCTATTTTAGCCAGCAATTACAGAAAAGAAAGGGAGAAGACACACACACACACAGAGAGACATGCAGAGAGAGAGAGAGAGAGAGAGAGAGAGAGAGAGAGAGAGAGAGCGAGAGAGAGAGAGAGAGAGAAGGAGAGAGAGAGGCAGTAATTCTTTTTTTTTTTTTTTTTCAGATATAGCCCTGGCTGTCCTAGAACTCACTTTGTAGACTAGGCTGGCCTTGAACTCAGAAATCTGCCTGCCTCTGCCTCCCAAGTGCTGGGATTAAAGGTATGAGCTGTCACCATCTACCCGCAGTAATTCTTTAGTTCTTGATTAACAAAATCAAAGCAAGCCAAATCTATAGTAGCAAGTTTCTCCCTATGCTTCACAGTCTATACTTACTAAGGAGCAAGTCATCTGTCTTACATCATATTTTTGCAATCTTGATTAACTAGTCTGGGTAATCATCTCTTCTCTGTTCATATAGTCATAATAGAATTATTTGCTTTTTCTTATAATCTTATTATTTCCTGGTACACATCAAAAACCTGTTAGCTCATCCATAGATCACAAGATCAAGGAACTCAGGCCCAGCCTAAGGTGTATGCTTTCTTTGATCATTAACTTGTCCTAAGCCTATTTTTCCTGCCTTTTCAATTATGTGCCTGTAATGCATCAACACTTACTGTACTCCTTTCTCTAACTCAAGCAGTGTTGGCCATTCTCTGAGGAAGGGACATGCTTTATTCTTGATTCTAACTTTAAACTTTCTGTCAACTGGCCTAAGTTTCTAACTTTAAACTTTCTATAAACTACCCAAACTTCCCCCATTTTTTTTAATCAAGCTAACTTCCTAAAACTACTTAAATTTAACTCGGAAATCCAATAAAAAATCATTAGTTCATCTACACAACATTATCTCAAGAACTTTCATCTTCATGTTAATCTGCAAGAAACTTGCCCAATTGGACTATCACCAAGGACATAATCACACCACACTATAGGTAGTTAGGCTCTGAGGTATCCACTCACACCAAGCCAAATAAATGAGGAATATGGCAATGACAAACATGAGAAAGCACATAAAAAGCAAGAAGCAATCCTCGGATGAAACCTCTGGGGGCTGTGCCACATCAGAGCTCACCCATTGCAGCAGAGCAGGATGGTAGGCCGTCTCCAGGGCGCTCACTTGCCCACTGTATATCTCCTGCTGCATGGAGTGCAAATCAGTTGGGTCAACATGAAGCTGACTATCTCTTTCCCAGCCACTGACTGTCAGAAACTCATTGGAATGGATAATGCATACAAAATTTGTACTTTCTATGAGAAGTGTCTGGCCACAGAACTAGTTGTTGATGTTCTGGGTGAAGAGTATAAGGGTTAAGTGGTCTGAAGCAGTGCTGGGAAAGACAAAAAAGATTTTCTCATAAAACAACTTTTCTTGAGGCAGAGTGTATGTACTGTTGTGTAGGAGTCATTAATGTTTTAGACCAAGGAGAGCTGTTGAGAGGAAGCACACATCTGTTCCCAGATGCATTATGGATCTACATGTTCTCAAGTTAGTTATTGTGTAAACACTAGAGAGACAGATTTTTCTAGACTGACAGATACTACTGTGCCTCCATAAATGTGGTCCAAATATGTTAGGAGAAAGCTTCTCAATCTCTCTTAAGCAGATAATATAATATCTAAATATGTTGACCAAAATCCACTAAACAAACATGCTCAGGAGCAAAGCGCCCCAGGTTCATCCCCATGTTAACCCACATGTCCTACAACACAAATACTGATGTACTGTTTTAAAGGAGCTACACATTTAGAGATATAGGAAGGAGGCTTCAGAATATGCTAAACCTTTGGCCATGAAAATGAAGGAAGTCAAAGAAAAATTCCACAAACTGATAGCTAAAAGAAGCAGGCTGTTCTTGTTGAGAGATTCTACTTCTAAATCTGAGTCCAGCCAGAAATAAGTCTTTACGACCAACAAATAAATGATCATGCCTTGATTCTCTCCAAAAACAAAACAAAACAGAATGAAACAAAACAAAACAGAATGAAACAAAACAAAACAGAATGAAACAAAACAAAACAGAACGAAACAAAACAAAACAAAACAAAACAAAACAAAGAAACTTTGTTTTGACCCTACACTGTCTTGATAGCTCCTGATGTACTTGCATGTGCTGCATGATGCCATCATGAGGCAGAGACCTTAGGTTGTGGTGAAGCTTGTGTGAACTAATTTTATTTGTACAATTGACTGAACTAAGGAATATCTGGGCATCTAGAAAATGTTACTTCTATGTGAGTGTTTCAGAAAGATATATATTTAATTAGTTCTGGTTAAAGAAATTTAGAGTTGCACATGTGGGCTGCTATCCTATAAATTTTCTAAAGGTTTAGCCAGAAAAAAAAACAAAAGTAGAAGAACTATTTTCTTTCCTTCCCTTTTTACTAGGCATAGACCTTCTTCAGTCTTCTGATCTTGGAGGCCCTGTTTTTATAGGCTGCTGGGCTCTGGACTTATATATCTGGATCTTCTGGATTGAGTTTTAATACTAATTCATTTCTTCAAATTTCAAACAGATGATGATGAGATTTAGAATTTGTAATCATGTGGTTTAATTCCTATTACATCCACAAATATTATATATTTCTGTTTGCAGCATTATCAATTCATGTAATAAATCTCTTTTCTATATCTTATCTATATCTCACTAGTTCATTTTGTTGGAGAACAAGATTCTATATCTAGAGAATGAGGCCACAACAGTTCTGTACCTGACCTCTTGCTTAGGCAGACTTTTCTGTATCATAGCCTATGTATCCCTGGAGCTTAAATGTCTGCAACTTCTCCTTAACAGAAATTATATATATAAAGTAGCTTACAGCACTGTGGCCTGAATATTGTAACATGAAGAGAGAAGGAATTCCAGTGAACGTTTGCTATAAGAAAAATGTTTTTAAGGCTATCATAAGGGAACAAAGAGGTTTGAACTCAATTCTTCTGTAGAAAAAAAAATGAGAGTATTTTAAATGTTTAGGAACCCCAATGGAAAAGCACTGAAGAATGTCAGAAAACAAACTGCTTATGATTAAGCCAACAGTGTTTGTTCATTGTTTCTTTTTTTTAACTTTTATTAGATATTTTCTTCATTTACATTTCAAGTGTTTCTTAATAGTGTCACATTTCTGTTCCTCTGTATACATGGTGAACAGGAAATTTATTCTTCTTGATAAGTATGTGACAAAGGGATGACTCTCATATCCTAAAGAAAGGCACCCTTGGTTCATGGAACATTTACATCACAAAAGTTTTAAGAAACAAATATTGTAGTTATGTCTTTTTAAAGATAGATAAATATTGTATTAAAAAATGACCCAACAGGAGTCTTTCATAAGTAAGGAACTCGTTAAGGTTTACTCAAGCTGAGAATGATGTTTAAACTGCCTAGCTAAGTGAAGCTTTGGCATTCAGAAATTCTTCTCAAGTATCTGTCTAACCCTGTCTCTTACAAGCTTCCCCTTAGCACAGATTTGATCTTAGAAATGATCAAATACATTTTTTCTTTATCACCTGACCTGTGGGTCTCTAGGCAAAACTCCAAGAAAAGAAATCTATTTTAATGAAGACATTGCCTTTGAGAATGAACTCTTCTTTGCAAAGTTTTAGAGCTTTGTCTCTGAAGGTGAGCATCTGAATAGTAGTTCTAATATCTTTTTATGATAGTATTTCAATACTTAGTTTTTAACATGAAGATATAGCACCTAGTTTTCAGGATTTCTGAAACAGAAAGAGATAATGCAGGCAAGTATTTTGATACTCAACACATGCTACCTAGTTATAAATAGCAATAAAACTATCTATGGTGACAAGAATCTCTTTGTCTGGCATCTGATGTGGTGCTAATGTAATAATGTCTGTTTTGGTTAGCTTCACATTATTATGGCAAAATATCCAATAAAAGAAACCTTCAGAGAAGAAAGGTTACTTCTAACTATTTTGTAAGATTCTGTTTAAGGTTGGGTAGATTCACTGCTTTAAGTGTTTGATGGGAATGTCAGATACCAAGGGAGGAGCAAACTTTAAACTGCTCACTCCATCACTTGGGAAGCAAAGGGAAAAGTGTGGGGTTTCTAGCAATCATAAGAGTTGAAAGTGAAGCCATCAGCTGAGAGTCAAAAAATAAAACTCAATCCAGGTTGACTTATTTAAATAATCCTGGTTGAAATTTCAGGAGTCTGACACAAAAAAAGTTTATGTTTTACATATTTAAACACAGCAAACTTGTGGAGAAGTTTTCTCATAATAAGTATCATAAAAAGGCTTATAGCATGGCCACATTGAACTCCTTTGCGAAGTACATGTCTTTTGCAGATCATTTGTAGAGTGATTTTATTTTGTTGGATATTTTATTTATTCATATTTCAAATGTATTGCCCTTCCTGATTTCTCCTTCAGAAATTTTCTATCCCAACCCCCTCCTGCTTCTATGAGGGTGTACCCCCACCAATCTATCTATTCTTGCCTCCTTGACCTCAAATTCCCCTACACTGGGGCATTGAGCCTTCACAGAATCAAGGGCCTCTTCACCTATTGATGCCCTCTACAAGGTCATCCTCTGCTAAATTGCTCCATACTTTGTCTCCATATTTACTCCCATGAGTATTTTGTTACCCCTTCTAAGAAGGACTGAAGCACCCACACTTTGGGTCTTCCTTCTTCTTGAGTTTATTTGGTCTGTGAATTGTATCTAGGGTATTCCAAGCTTTCCAGCTAATATCCACTTATCAATGGGTGCAGTTATACAGCTGTATCCATTTCTTCCATCATATCTTCAGTGCTTGAGATTATCTCTCCAATCTATTGTAATATGTTGGTAATGCTTGAGTCTGTAGTTCCTGTTCATGTACCTACATTTATCATTTTTCTTTCTTTCTTTCTTTCTTTCTTTCTTTCTTTCTTTCTTTCTTTCTTTCTCTCTCTCTCTCTCTCTCTCTCTCTCTCTCTCTCTCTCTCTCTCTCTCAAGGCAGGGTTTAGAGAAACCCTATAGCCCTAGCTGTCCTGGAACTCACTTTGTAGACCAGGCTGGCCTCAAACTCAGAAATCCACCTGCCTCTGCCTCGGGAGTGATGGGATTAAAGATGTGTGCCACCATGCCCGGCATCATCTTTCTTTTTTTAATTATATTTTTTGTTTTCTTTTTTTTTATTTGATACTTTCTTTATTTACATTTCACATGTTAACTGTAGCCTCCCTCAGCCTTGAAGCAGGCTGATTCAGACTTGACCTTGCTGCCACTAAGAATGAGTTCACCTGGGGTACCTTCTGACCTTGATGGCTCTATTGTTATGTCAACTACCACTGCTCTTCTCCAAGACTCTGCTATCTGCTGAAAGACCCTTGAGATATTTCAGCAGATCGCCTACAGGCTGGTTCCAGCCACCAAGAATGGATTGGCAGGGGATGGGCCTCTCCTCTTTATAAGCACATACCCTTAGTAAACTTTGGGGGCCTTGAACAGAGAACTCTGTCTTGGCCTCCATTATATTTCTTTTGCCCTTTCCTTCCATACAGCTCTGCCCTCCCATTCAGGAACCTAGTTAGGGTGGCCGCAGGCGGCTTACAGTTATCCCCTTTCCTGGTTTACCCTCCCAAAATCCCCTATCCTCTCCCCCCTACACCTGCTAACCAACCCACCAGCTCCCACTTTCTGGGCCTGGCATTCCCCTAACTGGGGCATAGAGCCTTCACAGGACTAAGGGCCTCCCCTCCCATTGATGTTCAACAAATCCATCCTCTGCTACATATGCAGCTGGAGCCATGAGTCCCACCATGTGTATTCTTTGGTTGGTGGTTTTGTCCTTGCAAGCTCTGGGGTTACTCGTTAGTTCATATTGTTGTTCCTCCTATGAGGATGCAAACCCCTTCAGCACACAGTATATACAAAGAACTCAAGAAATTAGACTCCACAAAACAAAACAAAACAAAGCAAACAGAAACAATCAAAAATGAAAAAAAAAACTGCTTATGAAACTAGGACATTGTTCTGTGTAGGTCTGCATAGAACAAGCTGAGAATTGCAGGTACTGACTGTCCTCATTTACAGACTACCCTTCTGTTGGTGGTTCTTTGTGAAAAAATTCCTTCACAACAATGTCTTTTGTAGGAATAAATAATTGTAGTAATATAATTCCTGGTTGTTTTCTAAGTCATTTAAGCATCATATTTAAATACATTTGGGTGGAGATTAATTTCATAAATGATGGCGGAAAGATTGATTACTTTTGGCATGGGTTATTTTTGTCAATGTTTTTAATTTGTTCAGTGTTTTGTTTTAGAAAATAAAATGAAAGGCTCAGGAACTAAGATGACTTTGTTATTCATAATGCAACAAAGAAGATAATTATAGCAGGTTTTCTAACTCTTTAGCTTTCTTTAAAAATAAATAATAACTTTGCCTTTAAAGATTTTATTTTTAATTATGTTTATGTATATGTATCAGTTTTTGGGGTTGTGTGTGTGCCTGTTGAGTAGAGAAAGGGGTTTAGATCCCCTGCAGCTGTGGTTACAGATTGTTTTAAGCCACTTAGATGGTTGGTGGGAACTGGACTCAGGTCTTTTGCAAGAACAGCAAGCACTCTGAACATTTGAACAATCTCTCTAAGCTTACTCTTTGTTTTGCTTTTATTTAGTAAGTACAGTAGACCATAAAATGGTATGAACAAAACAGTATGTATTATCACAGGTTCAATTTAACTGAATGCACTAAAGGAATAAAAGGCCTTTAAAGAAATAATCCATTTCAGGAAAAGTAAAATATTTTTGAAAATAATTATTTCAATATTATTCTGAGATAATTATCATGTTAATTTATATTTTTTTGGTAGAAATCACTGTAGGTATTTCAACAAAAGGGAATTTAATCACAAGAGTTTGAATTTTATAGGTTGAATGTCACAGAGCCTGCTACTGAGGTACCTGAAAGCATGCATTCACCAAACCTCAGGACAATTTTTACCTCCTGGATCAACACTAGGTACCACTGATTGGGATGTTATGGAATAGCAGAAACACTTAATCCTTTTTTTTTTTTTTTTTTTTTTTTTTTTTTTTTTTTTTTTTTTTTTTTTTTTTTTTTTTTTTTTTTTAAATAAAAAAATTATTTTTAAAAAAAAAAAAAAAAAAAAAAAAAAAAAAAAAAAAAAAAAAACCCTGAAATGGGATTTTGCTGGATAGAATGGTTATCCTTTTAAATGGAAAACATTGGTCCATAAATAATCTCTGTGTTAAAAGTTTGTAAAATATACTAGTAATTTAAAATAATCTGATATATCATATTGACTAGAACTTTAGTTTCATTCTTGTGATCTATAGTTGTCTATATATTATATAAGATATAAATTTTCCATTAATAAAGGAAAGAATTATTATATAGAAGGGGAAAAAAACTTTTTAGTACTGTAATTATAACTCATTTGTGAAATTCAGGTGATTTAGACCAATGTAATGCTGATAAAGGAGAAAAAGTACATACTTTAGAAATTAGAAGTGTGGTTAACCCAACCACATTTTACTATATTTTTTGTGTAGAGAAACTGAGAGTTATCAGTGTCTTTTATTGAACGTTGGGTAATACTGGTGGGAGCTATCCTGTTCTCCTGCAGTGAAATCTACTTTGTCTTTTTCATTCATATTGTTGGGGCTCATAACTGCTATTTGTTAGAACTTGGTATAAGAATGGATCCATTTGGAGGTGGAAGCTCACAGTCAGCTATTAGATGGAACACAGGGTTCCCAATGAAGGAGCTAGAGAACATACCCAAGGAGCTGAAGGGGTCTTCAACCCTATAGGTGGAAGAATAACATGAACTAACTAGTACCCCCTGAGCTCATGTCTCTAGCTGCATATATAGAAGAGGATGGCCTAGTTGGCCATCATTGGGAAGAGAGGCCCCTTGGTCATGTAGACTTTATATGGCCCAGTACAGGGGAACTCCAGGGCCAAGATGTGGGAGCGGGTGGGTAGGGGAGCAGGGCCGGGAGGGGGGAGGGTATAGGGAACTTTCTGGATAACACTTGAAATGTAAATGAAGAAATTATCTAATAAAAGTTGGGGAAAAATGGATCCATTTGAGAAGAGTTCTGATTGATTACTTGTTTGTTTGTTGTTTTTTTTTAAATCCAAGAAAACAAGACTCTTATGACCTCAGATTCTTCAAAAACACAACATTTGAGGAATGTATATTTGTACTTCTCCCAGGCATAATTTATAGGAGTGAGTTTACTTCAGATTACTCATTAAAACTGGCTATTTTTCTGTGTGTATATGCATCTGTGGAAAAACATGTTCTTGCTATGTGCAGCTCGTGAATCATGTTCATCTTGCTTGCCAATTGTGGCTTGCCTTTTTGGTTATACACTTTACACATGAGATTCCTGTTAACCCTCAGAGTATAAGTTGCCTGATGCTCTGGAAAAAGTTGACTATTGAAGAGAGAGAGAGAGAGAGAGAGAGAGAGAGAGAGAGAGAGAGAGAAGAAGAAGAAGAAGAAGAAGAAGAAGAAGAAGAAGAAGAAGAAGAAGAAGAAAGTAATATACTTTCCTTTCACTTATGCAGTTTAGTGTTATATTTTGTTTCTAGATTGTCATGTATGGATATACATATGAATTTGTATTGCCAAGTATTACACTAATTTAATGGCATGTTAGTATAACAACCCTTTTTCTCTTTTTCAATAGGATATAAAATATAATACATCTTAATGGTTACTTGTCTTAAATGTGATTAAAATATATAGACATGTTAATTTCTATGTATGCTCAAACTTATACAGAAAAATAAGTCCAACACTTAAACACTAACAAATCTATTTGCTTTTATACCTTCAAATTCTGGTCTCTAAATGGAAAAGCAACCAAACTCTAGTGACAAAATGTCTTGGACAAAAGAGAAAAGTCTAAAGATTCATTAGTGATTGAAATACTTGAATAATAATTAAGTCAGTATGTATAAAATTAATTACAATGCACAAGAAACTACCAGGACAATTTCTCTTCATTTTTGAGAACATAACTTTTTTATTTATTTGTGTGATAATTATGTTTTCATCTTCCTTCCACAGACCAACCTAACTGTGAATGACAATGAAAATATTAAGAGGGAGAAATGTAGAAAGAAGGAGATCGGAGAGAACAAAGAAGAAAAAAAATCGAGAAAGCTTAAAAAGGCACTATCATTTCATGCACCTTTCTTTCATAAGCTGCATTATTTCATAAAATATTTGTAAATATCATGATTAAGTTAATATTTGAACCGGTGTCATATTTTAGTAAAGTTTTAAAATAATAAACAGTTTCATATGACCTAAAGAAGCCAGAAGAAGTCAAACAAAACAAAACTGTAGAGGAATTTTAATCCAATAACATGGATGCTGTGTCAACAGATCATATCCAAAGATGTGATCCAGCTGAAATGTAGGCAAACCATACTCCTTTAATCTCTCTAGTTGGAATACAGACATGCCTTTAGTACACACCTAAATTCCAGACAATGATGTCTAACTGAAGGGCAGACAATAGAGAAAGATTTTACAGAATGATTCAGAGAGGACATACCCAATTCTCATGAGAACTGATAGGAAAAAGTGGCTACTTGAATAGCAGTGAGGGAGAGAGAATGGAATTGGATTTAGTTGTGATCAGATCAGTTCAATAAGTGCACTAGAGTTGAATTCATTTGTGAGTTCTGTTTAGGTCAGAAGAGGCAGTTTTGCCAAGACAACTTTACAGAGACAGGTTACAGGTGAAGATGAACAAGTCAATGAATGAGAAGAAGCCAGATGATAACAGATTGCCAGAGGTAGTTTGAAGCCAAGCAGAGCTATTCAGTCAGAAGCCAAGAAAAGCAAGGTTGAATTAGTCAGCTTGGAAAGGATTTTGAGCCAGAACAGTGAGTTGAACCAGCTAGCCAGAGTGCAGAAAGAACCAAAAAAGGTGTACTTAATCAGCAGTAAACCTCCTTTGAAGCTACAATTGCATCTGGCAAATAAAAGTTACATTTACACAAAATAAAAAGAAACATTTTCATATGACAATTTAGCAATGTAGAAAAATGTAAAATGATATAATCCCCCATAAGACATATACTAATATAAATGCATGAGTAGTACTTGTGTGTGTGTGTGTGTGTGTATGCATGTATGTGTGTGTGTTTGTATCTCAAAATCATAAAAATATATTTTAAGAAAATGTAATCCTGATGACTTAACTCTGTAAACTTGGATTATTAAGACTATAAGGTAAAGAGATCCAGATAAAACAGAAAAATGAATTTTATAATAGAACTTAGTAAGCAAGAAAGGCAATGAAAAGACCTCACCTTTAAAAACACAGTGTGTGATGGGGAGTGCTTTAAAGCTTATGGAAACAAAATTTGGTATTGCATACTTGTAATCAGTATGCAAGAGACTGATGGAAACTGGTTTTGTTATTATGTGTTTGAGATCATCTCTGATGATACAACCAGAACTCTTCTCAAAAATAACAAAAACCAAAACCAAACAATCACAAATACCAAACAAAATTTGAATAAAGCAAAAAAAAAAATCCTGAAAAGCAGCCATTGCATTGCTTTAATGATATTATTCCAATGTAAATCAATATATTTTACTTTTTAATTAGTAATATTTTATTTATTCTCTGGGAATTCCAAACATTCATCTAATGTATTTTGAGCATAGCCATCCCCCAGAACTCCATAGCATCCCTACTGTACTCCACTTTTTCTAATTCCATGTCCTCATTTTGTAATTATTAATAAAACTTTGGGTCCAATTAATGCTGGGCATATACTCATGGGTGTGGGTCAACTATAGGGACATAAATAACCTACCAGCAGTCACATGCCACAAAGTGAGATACTGCCTTTCCTTTAGTATGCATACACTGCCTATTGCTCCTTTAATAGGGAGAGAGACTTGGGACACCCTTTTCCAACCATGCTAGAGTGTTGACTAATTAAATCTTGTGTGGGGTAATCACAGCTGTCATGAGTTGGCTGCAATGATTATGCCCTATTCTGAAGTGAGCATTTCCCAGATCACCTCTCCATGTGCCAGTTCTTATTTCTTTTCTCACAATTTTTATCAATGTTCTCAGAGCCTGAAGTGAGGAGAGGTTATAATATATAACCCATCCACAGGTGACCCTTTAACATTATGTATTCTTGGCACTTTGTCTAGTTATAAGTTTTTTCATTAACCACCACCCATTGTCAGAAGAGATTTCTGTTACCAAAGTTGAGAGTACCACAAATTTAAGTGTATAAGCATAAATATTAGAAAGAAGTTTGATAACATGAACATTTAACATAAAACAACCATAAGTTCCCCTGTAGAAATATTATCTTTCCTGTCCTGGGCTTTTGACCAGATTTATTGCAGCTGATAGGAAATCCCTCCTAAGTGCATTCCTCATATCCAATTTGAAAGTAGTTGTTTTATCTTATAACTTTTATACCACTCTTGCCTCATGGGCATATCCTGCCACATCGGCTTACACTGCAATATTCACTGTACAGTCTTGATGAATTTTACCCTCCAGCAGCCTTTGTAATACTTTCTGGCACTATGTAAAATAGCCAGCAGTAAAAATTTTCCTGGTCCATTCAAAGTTGGTTTATTTATTTCCTGAATTCAAAGTGAGTTATGTCTTCAGCAACAGTTTCTTATCTAGTAATGGGGAACAAAGAAGCATGAGGCAAAAGTCTGTGCTATTTTCAGTGCCTCTAAGACATCCCTACATCATAAGAGTGTATCCTATGCCTAGAACTGAGATGTTCATTCAATACTGCACATCCACTTAGAGCAATAGGTAGGATACTTTTGTAAAAATTTGTGTGTATGTGTGTATATGTGTATGTGTGTGTGATCTACCCAGGGATTTTGCTTCTGTACAAATTCATTGTGTGTGTGTGTGTGTGTGTGTGTATATGTGTGGTGTATGCACATAAGATTTTCCTACAAATTATTGTATTTCCATAAGGCTGTTTCATATATCATTAAATTTCTAATTTCTCTTCAGTCCCCATCTCCTCTTTATTATTATCACCATTATTGTTTTTATTAATATATTTATTATATTAATCATATTATAGTAATATAATTTAACTAAAACAGATTTTGCTAATAGAATTGTTATTCTGTGTGTGTTCATCTCTCTTTCTGTGCAGACATGCATATGTTGATGTGTGCAGTACCATACATGCCATCGTGCATAATTAGAGGTTAGCCTTGAGGAGTTGGTTCTCCTCTTTCATCAGTTCTAGGGATTAAACTCAAGGGATGACACGTAGGAGGTAATTTGAAACCAACTTTTGATGGCTTTTAACCATCTCAGCAGCCTGAAACTAGTATATCTTTTATATGGAATAAACATATCACAAAGAAGACATAGCAGATAAATTCTGAAAAGACCACAGTCTGTAGTTTTTATCTGTGTCCTATAAAAAGGAAGAATTCCAGGTAGGCTGCTGTTTTAGGTTTTTTTCTGCTGTGAAGAGACAACTAGGAGAAGATTGGCTTCCAGACATCTAGGACAAGGGTTTTAAGCCCATGCCCACACTAACACATTTCCTCCAACAAGACCACACCTCCAAATATTGCCACTTCCTAGTCTAAGCATATTCAAACCACCACAGCTGCACTCTGCCCAAACTTCTATACTCTCTCTTACTATCTCTGCATTCCTCCCACACTATCTCCAGTCCTGTACCCTCCTACTTGCTGTGTTTAAGCCTCCAACAAGGGCATAGACTCCCTACTCTACTGGAGACCAAGCAGATTTTGAGTGTAGTCCATGTAGGGTACCTTTCCTGAAAACTCCCTATTTCTTGGCTTATGCACACTCTATTGCCATCCCCCAACACTACTAGTTGTCATAGCCCAGATCCCAACTAGGTAGAGACTCTCTCTGCTCTACCAGTGACCAGTCTTGGACAGAGACTTCCTCCCCTAATAGAGACCTCACAGACTGAGACAAGTCATGGCTGCCTACTTTTGAAACATCCTCACTCTACCTCAGTGTTTTCTATGTGTCCTGTATCCTCCTAGTTCCTTTCCCAAGCTTCCAACTGTGACAGGGATTTCTTATTTTATCAGAGACCACATAGACTGAGAGAAGTCAAGTCCACAAAGAACTGAAGACCAGAGAGGAAACAGAAAATAAGGAACAAAAGACATATCCAACAAAGTCAAACTCAGAAATCAGTACCTAGTCCTTTAATTATCTCAAACCCAATTGTCTAGAGGCCAGCTTTAGAGCACAAGAAACAACAGCTAAGGCATAATGTCACCTCCAGAATCCAGCTGTCTTATTACAGCTAACCCTGAATTATCCAACAGAAAAGAAGTAGAAGAAAAAAAAAAGAACTTAAACCTGTAATGTCAATGTTTGTTTTATATTCTTGAATGAAGGGATGAGATGAGAGTTGCTCACAAGCTTTAAAAATGCATGGCTTTGGTTGAGCCAAGAGTGTTTCTATCTATCTGTAACCTAGACCTGGAAGCTTCTAGCCTCCATAATGTAATCTTTTGCCAGCCCAGACCTTGAAGGTTTCAGTTGCCAGTCTCTGTCTGCTAACATAATAGACCTGGAATATTTCATTCTACAAGACTTACTGCTGACTAAATGCATTCTCTCTAGCAATTTCTGAACTTTGGCTGGCTGTTTCAACTCAGTAGTTCTGGCTCAAACACTTTTCCAAGATGGCTGATTCAAATTGACTTTTTAATTTGTTTTCTTGTTTGTTTGTTTGTTTGTTTTGTTTCTGATTGAATTGCTTTACTTTAAGCAACTAAATCTGAACTCTACAAACTGAACTACTCCAAATTCAACTGCTCTGCTCTAAACTCAACTGATTTCAACTGCACTGATCTGAACCTCACAGAACCTCACTGAACTAAATTTTATTGCTTTGAATTGTACTGAAGTCTCTTACCCCACTGCTTTTGAAGTAGCCTGTGTCCTGTCCATTCTCCAAAGAATTGGATGTATCCTATCTCTGACTCATTCTGTTAAATCTTTCTCTGATTTGTTCCTTTGTCTGCGCCTCAATTAGATGCCATTGTCTGGAAATAAAAGATTATTGTAAAAGTGTGTCTGTATTCAAGCAACAGGGATCAAATGTGGGAACTAAGGATGTGTCAGTATTCCTGTCAGAGGGTTTAAATGTGTATGGTGTGTTAACATTTCTCCCAGATCATATCTTTGAGTGTTAACCCTTGCCAGAGTAATCATGTTGCTGAATTAAAATTCTAAAAAAACCAACTTTATGAAGATGATTGAAATTTTTTTATATTCCAAAGGAATAAAGATTTTTATTAAAGCATTTTAAATTGCATTAAATAGCCTCTGGATACGCCACACCACAATCCATCAACAATCAATCAGACCCAACAGCAGTTCATTCTTCACAATCCATGAGTTAGGGAAGAACTCCCTTCAACTTGCAGTAACATTCTACTTAGCTCTTGCTGACAGGGGCAGGGGAGTTACATCTCATGTCTGATCACTAATGTGATGAATAGCATCAGAAGTATATGAAATGTAAGAAGTGATTCTGACTTAAAGTACATTGTTTGGAAACAATAACAAAACATTAAAATAATAGACGTATACCTGCTTCTAACAAATTCCTGATGGGAAGTTTCTCAAGAACAAGCAATTTGTTTCCTGCTACAGAAGGGGATGAAATGAATACAATTTTCTAATATTTAGGAAAATACAAACACAAAACTGGAAGTAATGAATAAATATCATAGAGCAAAGAACAAAACAAAGAGTTGAATGATTAAAACTGATTACAACCTGAAAATGGACATCAAATTAACAAAGAAAGCACAAACTGAGGAAATTCTGGAACTCCAGAGACCCAAATAAAGTAACCTTATTAAAAAGTGTGGTATAGAGCTAAACAAAGAATTCTCAACTGAGGAATACTGAATGACTGAGAAACATCTAAAAAAATCTTCAACATCCTTAGTTATCAGGGAAATGTAAGTCAAAACAACCCTGAGATTCCACCTCACACCAGTCAGAATGGCTAAGATCAAAAATTCAGGTAACAGCAGATGCTGATGAGGATGTGGAGAAAGAGGAACACTGGTGGGATTGCAATCTAATACAACCACTATGGAAATCATTTTGGCGGTTCCTCAGAAAATTGAACATAGTACTACCTGAGGACTCAGCACTACACTCCTAGGCATATACCCAGACCATGCTCCAACATGTAATAAGAACACATGTTCCACTATGTTCATAGCATCCTTATTTATAGCAGCCAGAAGCTGGAAAGAAACAGATGCCCTTTAACAGAAGAATGGATACAGACAATATGGTACATTTATACATTGGAGTACTACTCAGCTATTAAAAACAATGAATTTATGAAATTCTTAGGTAAATGGATGGATCTGGAGGGTATAATTCTGAGTGAGGTAACCCAATCACAAAAGCACACACATGATATGCATTCACTGATAGGTGGATATTAGCCCAGAAACTTAGAATACCCAAGATACAATTCATAAACCACATGAAACTTAAGAAGAAGGAAGACCAATGTATGGATGTAAATGCCCATGTTACTGCCTTGCCTGCAAGAAACAGACATGGACACAAAGAATCCTTCTACAAGCATACCTTTATTACATCATGTGGAGAAAGAGAGCGATCCCTAGAATGGGTCCTGCTTTAAAACACCTCAGTGTGACGTGTCGTCAGGATTGGCTGACTGCTCATTACCTCAAGTTATGCCCCGAGATGGGCGGTGACTTACGTGGCTTTGTAAGGAGCACAGGTGCACTGAACTTGTTTGTTTGTCCCAGGTTGGGGGTGGTCTGGCTAGGGCGTGGCTCTCTACATATGGATAATTCGATCCTTCTTAGCAGGAGGAACAAAATACCCATGGAAGGAGTTACAGAGACAAAGTGTGGAGCCAAGACCGAAGGAATGACCATCCAGAGACTGTCTCACCTGGGGATCCATCCCATATACAACCACCAAACTCAGACACTATTTTGGATGCCAACAAGTGCTTGCTCACAGGAGCCTGATACAGCTGTCTCATGAGAGTCTCTGACAGTGCCTGACAAATACAGAAGTGGATGCTCACAGCCATCCATTGGACTGAGCACAAGGTCCCCAATGAAGGAGTTAGAGAAAGGACCCAAGGAGCTGAAGGGGTTTGCATTCCCATAGGAGGAACTAACCAGCCCCCCTCCAAGAGCTCTCAGGGACCACCAACCAAAGATTACACATGGTGAAGCTCATGGCTCCAGATGCATATGTAGCAGAGAATGGACTTGTTGGACCTCAATGGGAGGAGAGGCCTTTATTCCCAGTTAGGGGCATACCAGGCCCAGGAAGTAGGAGCTGGTGGGTTGGTGAGCAGGTGCAGGGGGAGAGGATAGGGGATTTTTGGAGGATAAACCAGGGAAGGGGAGAACATTTGAAATGTAAATAAAGAAAGTATCAAAGAAAAAAAAAGAAAAGAAAAAATACAATTAAAAAAAGAAAAATTATAAATGTAGGTACATGAACAGGAACTACAGACTCAAGCATCACCAACATATTATAATATATTGGAGAGATAATCTCAGGCACTGAAGATATGATGGAAGAAATGGATACAGCTGTATAAGAAAACAGTAAATCTAAAAAATTCCTGACATAACACATCTAGAATATCTGTGATAGTATGAAAATTCCCAAGCTAAGAATAAGATTAGAAGAAGAAAAAAAATTGTCAACAAAATCATAGAAAAGAATTTCCTAATCTAAAGAAGGAAGTGGAAGCTTAAAAACATCTAGTGGATGAGTCCAGAGAAAAAAGCCTTTCCTCCATTATAACTAAACAGTAAATATTTATAACAAGAAAAGAATACTAAAAGTTGCAAGTGAAGAAGAGGAGTTAGCATATAAAAGCAGACCTATTAGAACTGCACCCAACTTCTCAGTGGAGACTCTAAAAACCAGACAGGCCTGGCCAGATGTACTGTAGACTTTATAAAACCAGATTCTAGCCCAGACAATTGTACCCAGAAATGCATCCAATCACCATAGAAGGAGAAAACAAGATATTCCATGACAAAACCAAATTTAATTAAGATTAATCTACCAATACAGCCCTACAGAAGGTATTAGAAGGTAAATTCAAAAGATAGGTTAAACACATCCATGAAAACATGGACAATATATAATTTTACCCCAAAACTAAAAGAAGGGAAGCAGACACATACAGGTAAACACACACACACACACACACACACACACACACACACACACACTTGCCAAAACCAACAACAATGAAAGAACAGGATTTAATAATCATTGGTCACTGATATCTCTCAATATAATTTGCATCAATTCTTCCCTCAAAAAGATATGGGCTAATAGGATGAATGCTGAAACAGAATCCATCTTTCTGTACCTCAACTTCATAGATAGACATTACCTCAGAGTTAAAATTTTGGAAAAGAACTCCAAAGCAAATGGGACCAAGAAACAAGTTGCTGTAGCCATACTAATACATAACAAAGTAATTTATAACTCATATTAGCTAGAAGAAATGTAGAAGGGCATTTCATACTCATCAAAAGAAAAATATATCATGAAGATGCCTCAATTCTGAAAATCTATGCTCCAAATACATGGGCACCCATGTTTTAAAGGAAATATTACTAAACCTTAAGTCACAATTGAAACATACATATTAATAGTGGAAGATATAAATACCTCTCACCAATGAACAGGCCATCCAAACAAAAGTATCTGAACTAACAGATATCGTGAATGAAATGAACCAAATAGATATCTTAAGAATATTTCTCCAAAACACAAAAGAATGTACCGTCTTCTCAGTATCTCATGTAATTTTCTCCAAAACTGACCACGTACTATATCCAGAAGCAAGTCTCAAGAGATATAAGAAAATTGAAATAACCTACCAGATCACATGGACTAAATATGGAGTTCAGTAACAACAAAAAAACAGAAAGCCTACACATTAATGAAACTGAACAATGTTCTTCTCATTGACTGCTGGTTTAAGAAAGAATTAAAGAAAGATATTTAAAACTTTCTAGAATTCAGTAAAAATGAAGGTACAACATACCCAAACTTAGCATCTTAACAACACACTTGAAAGATCTAGAACAAAAAGAAGTAAATGCTCCCAAGAGGAGTAGACAGCAGGAAATAATCACACTCAGGCTGAAAGAAATAAAATAGAAAGAAAATACAGAAAATGTGGTACATTTACACAATGGAGTACTATTCTGCTATTTAAAAATGAATTTATGAAATTCTTGGGCGAATGGATGTATGTGGAGGACATAATCCTTAGTGAGGTTACCCAATTACAAAAGAAGTCATTGGATATGCACTCATTGATAAATGGATATTAGCCCAGAAACTTAGAATACCCAAGATACAATTTGCAAAACACGAGAAAATCAAGAAGGAAGACCAGCGCTTGGATACTTCATTCCTCCTTTGAATAGGAAACAAGATACCCATGAAAGGAGTTACAGAGACAAAGTTTAGAGCTAAGATGAAAGGATGGACCATACAGAGACTAACCCACAGGGGGATCCATCCTATAATCAGTCACTAAACTCAGACACTATTGCATAGGACAGCAAGTGTTTACTGAAGGGTCCCTGATATAACTGACTCCCACAGAAGTGGATGCTCACAGTCATCTATAAGATGGAGCACGGGGCCCACACTGGAGAAGCTAGAGATAGAACCCCAGGAGCTGAAGGTGTCTGCAACCCTAGAAGAGGAACAACAAAATGAACTAACCAGAACCCCCAGAACTCGTGTCTCTAGCTCCATATGTAGCAGAAGATGGCCTAGTCGGCCATCATTGGGAGGAGAGGCCCCTTGGTATTGCAATCTTTATATGCCCCAATACAGGGGAACGCCAGGGCCAAGAAGTGGGAGTGTGTGGGCAGGGGAACAGGGCAGTGGGAGGGGGGAGGAAACTTTCCGGATAGCATTTGAAATGTAAATTTAAAAAAATATCTAATAAAAAATTGAAAAAAAAGAAAGAAAATAATACAAAGAATCAATCAAACAATGAGTTCATTCTTTGACAAAGTCAATAAGATAAAGAAATGCTTATCCAAACCCACTAAAAGACAGAGACAATATCCAAGTTAACAAGATCAGGAACAAAATAGGGGGTATACCAACAGACTGAGGCAATTCGAAGAATCATTAGGTTATACTTCAAAATCCTGCACTGCTCAAACCTAGAAAATCTAAAAGAAATTAACTATTTTCTTACAAGATTCTACTTACCAAAGTTAAATTAAGGCCATATTAAGAATGTAAAGCACCCTATAAACCCTTATGAAAACAGTAGTGAACATTAAAATTCTAAATAAAAAAAAAAATAGCCAAGTCCAGATAGTTTTAGTTCAGAATTCTACCAGGTTTTCATATAAGATCCCAGACCAATATTCCTCAATTATTCCACAAAATAGAAACTGAAGGAATATTGCCAAATTTATTTTATGAGGCCACAGTCACCCTGATATCCAAAAGCACACAAGAACTCAACAAAGAAAGATAATTACATACCAATTTCCTTCATGAACATTGATGCAAAAATATTCATCAAGTACTTGTAAACTGAATTCAGGACACATCAAAATGTAACCATGATCAAATAGCTTTCACTCCAGTGATACAACGATGG
This sequence comes from Mus minutoides, assembly GCA_902729485.2. Lineage (NCBI taxonomy): Eukaryota > Metazoa > Chordata > Mammalia > Rodentia > Muridae > Mus > Mus minutoides. The sequence goes on along the minus strand of LR749826.1, from coordinate 430,014 downwards.
TTCAGCATACATAATTCCATCAATGTAATCCACCATATAAACAAATTAAGACAAAGAAACAAAATGATCATCTCAATAGATGGTAAAAAAAAAAAGCCTTTGACAGAATCTACAACTTCATAACAGTCTTGGAGAGAACATGAATATAAGGAACATACCTAATCATAATAAAAGCAATTTACAGCAAGCCTATAGCCAACATAAAATTAAGTGATAAATTCAAAATGCAATTCCACTAAAAGCAGTAACAAGCACAGAAAATTCTCTTCTCTCCACATCTATAAAATACTGTATATGAAGCTCTAGCAATAAGAAATAAGAATACTTACTGAATAAAGCAATAAGAAAACTTGCTGAAGATCAACCTTAAAGAAGATCAAGATGGTACAAATAGGAAAGTATGTCAAAATATCACTATTTGCAGATGATATGCTAGTACACTTAGACCCAATGAATTCTATCAGTGAACCCTACAACTGATAAACACATTCAATGAAGTGGCTGGATACAAGATTAAATTTTTTAAAAATTCAGTATTCTTTCTATATACAAATGACAAATGGGAAGCAACACACTTATAATAGTCACAAATAATGTAAAATATCTTGGAGTATCTCTAACCAAGCAAGTTAGAAACCCATATTATAAAAACTTCATGTCTTTGAAGAAAGTAATTGAAGATGGTATCAGAAGATGGAACCATCTCGCATGCCCTTGTTCTGTAGTATTAGCATTGTAAAAATGGCCATCCTACCAAAAGCAATCTACAGATTAAATGTAATCTGTATCAAAATGTCAACACAATGATCAATTTATGTGGAAAAAAAATGTAGGATAGGTAAAATAATCCTGTACAATAAAAGAAGTTCTGAAGTTATCAGCAGCCATGACTTCAAGCTCTACTACAGCACTATAGTAATAAAACCCGCAGGGTATTGGCATAAAAACAGACAGGCTGATCAATGAAACCACATTAATGAACCAGAGGCAAATCCAAACATCTATGGACACCTGGTTTTTGATAAAGAAACCAGTATTATGCAATACAATAAAGAAAGCATTTTTAACAAATGGTGCTGGTCTAATTGGATATGTGCAGGTAGTAGAATGCAAATATATATCTATATGTATTACCTTGCACCAATTTCAAATCCAAGATCATTAAAAACATCAACAGAAAGGCAGATATTCTGAAACTGATAAAGAAAAATTAGAGAATCATCTCGAATAAATTGGCACAGGAGACAACTTCATGAACAGAACACCAATAGTACATTAAGATTAGCAATAAATGGGACTTCATAAAATTGAAAAACTTCAGTAAGGAAAAAGACAGAGTCAATAAGCTTACAGATGTGAAAATATTTTTCACCCACCCTAAGTCTAGCAGAGGGCTAATTTACAAAATAAAGAACTTAAGAAACTAGACATCAACAAGTCAAAAAGTCCATTAAGAAAGGAGATCAAGGGGATACAAATTGGAAAGGAAGAAGTCAAAATATCACTATTTGCAGATGATATGATAGTATATATAAGTGACCCTAAAGATTCTACCAGAGAACTCCTAAAACTAATAAACAGCTTCAGCGCAGTAGCTGGATATAAAATTAACTCAAACAAATCATTGGGCTTTCTCTACACAAAAGATAAACAGGATGAGAAAGAAATTAGGAAAACAACACCCTTCACAATAGTCACAAATAATATAAAATACCTTGGTGTGACTTTAACGAAGGAAGTGAAAGATCTGTATGACAAGAACTTCAAGTCTCTGAGGAAAGAAATTGAAGAAGACCTCAGAAGATGGAAAGATCCCCCATGCTCATGGATTGGCAGGATTAATATAGTTGAAATGGCTATCTTGTCCAAAGCAATCTACAGATTCAATGCAATCCCCATCAAAATTCCAACTCAATTCTTCACTGAGATAGAAAGGGCAATCTGCAAATTCATCTGGAATAATAAAAAACCTAGGATAGCAAAAACTATCCTCAACAATAAGAACCTCTGGTGGAATCACCATGCCTGACCTCAAGCTGTATTACAGAGCAATTGTGATAAAAACTGCATGGTACTGGTACAGCGACAGACAGGTAGACCAATGAAATAGAATTGAAGACCCAGAAATGAACCCACACACCTTGGGTCACCTTATCTTTGACAAGGGAGCTAAAACTATCCAGTGGAAAAAAGACAGCATTTTCAATAAATGGTGCTGGCACAACTGGTGGTCAACATGTAGAAGACTGTGAATTGATCCATTCCTTTCTCCTTGTACAAAGCTCAAGTCTAAGTGGATCAAAGACCTCCACATTAAACCAGAGACACTGAAATTCATAGGGGAGAAAGTGGGGAAAACCCTGGAAGATATGAGCACAGGGATAAAATTCCTAAACAGAACACCAATGGCCTGTGCTGTAAGATCACAAATTGACAAATGGGACCTTATAAAATTGCAAAGCTTCTGTAAAGCAAAAGATACTGTTAATAAAACAAAAAGGCCACCAACGGATTGGGAAAGAATTTTTACCAATCCTAAATCTGATAGGAGGCTAATATCCAATATTTACAAAGACCTCAAGAAGCTGAATGCTAGAAATTCAAATAACCCCATTAAATAATGGGGTACAAATGCCTGGCAAACATGGAGGTGGAAGCTCACAGTCAGATATTAGATGGAACACAGGGGTCCCGAAGAAGGAGCTAGAGAAAGTACCCAAGGAGCTGAAGGGGTCTTCAACCCTATAGGTGGAAGAATAACATGAACTAACTAGTACCCCCTGAGCTCATGTCTCTAGCTGCATATATAGAAGAGGATGGCCTAGTTGGCCATCATTGGAAAGAGAGGCCCCTTGGTCATGCAGACTGTATATGCCCCAGTACAGGGGAACACCAGGGCCAAGATGTGGGAGCAGGAGGGTAGGGGAGCAGGGCCGGGAGGGGGGAGGGTATAGGGAACTTTCTGGATAACACTTGAAATGTAAATGAAGAAGTTATCTAATAAATATTGGGAAAAAAAAAGAAATCCAAAAAAAAAGGGGGTACAGAGCTAAACAAAGAATTCTCAACTGAAGAATGCCAAAGGGCTGAGAAGCACCTTAAAAAATGTTCAACATCCTTAATCATCAGAGAAATGCAAATCAAAACAACACTGAGATTCCACCTCACACCAGTCAGAATGGCTAAGATCAAAAATTCAGGTGACAGCGGATACTGGCGAGGATGTGGAGAAAGAGGAACACTCCTTCATTGCTGGTGGGATTGCAAGCTGGTACAACCACTCTGGAAATCAGTCTGGCTGTTTCTCAGAAAACTGGACATAGTACTACCAGAAGATCCAGCAATACCTCTCCTGGGCATATACCCAAAAGATATTTCAACTGGTAACAAGGACACATGCTCCACTATGTTCATAGCAGCCTTATTTATAATAGCCAGAAGCTGGAAAGAACCCAGATGTACCTCAACAGAGGAATGGATACAGAAAATGTGGTACATTTACGCAATGGAGTACTACTCAGCTATTAAAAACAATGAATTTATGAAATTCTTGAGTAAATGGATGTATCTAGAAGATATCATCCTGAGTGAGGTAACCCAATCACAAAAGAAGTCACTTAATATGCACTCACTGATAAGCGGATATTAGCCCAGAAATCTAGAATACCCAAGATACAAGTTCCAAAACATAAGAAAATCAAGAAAGACCAACGCCTGAATACTTCACTCCTCCCTAGAATAGGGATTAAAATATACATGGAAGGATGTGCAGAGACAAAGCTTGGAGCTAAAATGAAAGGATGGACCATCCAGAGAGTGCCCCACCTGGGTGGTTCATCACATAATCAGCCACCAAATGCAAACACTACTGCATATACCAGCAGGACATTGCTGAAAGGACCCTGATATAGCTGTCTCCTGGGAAGCTTTGACAGTTCCTGACAAACGCAGAACTGGATGCTCACAATCATCTATAGGGCAGTACACAGGGTCCCCAATGTAGGAGCTAGAGAGAGTACCCAAGAGTTGTGGGGGTCTGCAACCCTATAGATGGAACAACAATATGAACTAATCAGAAGCCCCAGAGCTCATGTCTCTAGCTCTATATGTATTAGAAGATGGTCTAGTTGGCCATTATTTGGGAAGAAAGGCTCTTGGTCTAGCAATGTTTATAGGCCCCAGTACAGGGGAAGGCCAGGGCCAAGTAGCGGGAGAGGGAGGGTAGGGGAGCAGGGCGGGGGGAGGATATAGGGGACTTTTAGAATAACACTTGAAATGTAAATGAAGAAACTCTATAATAAAAAAAAAAAAAAGTAATGGAATACAGGTCCGAACAGAAACTTCTGAACAGAGGAATCTCAAATGTCCCAGAAACACTTGAAGAAATGTTCAACACCCTTGACAATCAGGGAAATGCAAAACAAAATGACTCTGAGATTCCATCTTAGAGTTGTCCAAATGGCTAAGACAAAAAGCTCAAGTGACAGCTTATCTAGGTGAGAACAAGGAGCAAGGGACTCACTTTTCCATTTCTGATGGAAATACAAACCTGTACTTTGAAAGACCATGAAGATATTTCTCAGAAAATTGGAAACTGATCTACCTTAAGACCCAGCTATTCCACTGGTGGGCATATACCCAAAGGACAGTCTATCCTACCATAAAGACTCTTACCCCATTATGTTCATGATAGCTTTATTTGTAAGCTAGAAACTGGAACGAACCTAGATGTCCCTCTACTGAAGAATGGATAAAGAAAATGTGGTACATTTGCACAATAACTTATTACTCAGCTTTACAAAAACAAACAAACAAACAAACAAAAAAGCAAAAACAAAAAACAAACCACCACTACCAACAACAAAACAAAATGATATAAAATTTGCAGGTAAATGGATGGAACTGGAAAAATTATTCCAAGTAAGGCAATCCAGACACAGAAAGGTAAATGTAGTATTTACATAATTATAAGTGGACATTAACTTTAAAGTAAAGAATTATCATGCTACCATCCACAGACCCAGAGAGACCAGATGGGAGTCGGTGGATAGGTGGGGGAGTACTCTCACAGAAGCAAGTGAAAGGGAGATGGAATAGGGGGTTAAGGGGGGGGGGGTTAACATTTGAAATATAAATAAATAAAATATTCAATATAAAAACAAAGAGGTACATATCAATGGAGAATGTATAGATCTCCCTAGGAATGGGAAATTGAACAGATAAAGTGAGTAGACTAGGGGTAGATGGGTTCAGGAGCAGGAGGAATCAGGTTTGGTGTGGATGGAGGAAAACAGTACTGAGAGAGACAGATGGAATTGGTAGGAAATTCAGGGTCAAGGTGAAAACCTACTGCAATGGAAACTCCCAAGAATCTATTAGACTAATTACAGCTAAAGTTCTTAGTAATAGGAATATGGAACCTGGACCATCTATCTCCTATGACAGGCATGACTTTCAGTGGAGGATTGGGACACCATCACAGCCACAAAATATTTTACCTAACGTTTGTCTTGCTAGCATGATATACTGGTGTAAAAGTGGCACAGAAATTGTGGGAGTGGCAAACGAAAGACTTGAGACCCATGGCACAAGAGGGAACCTATCTGTCACTGTCTAGAGGACAGGAAACCAAAGGCTGGTTGGCCTAAAAACGTAGGAGGGAATCAAACACACCTGGTAAGAAAAGAAGAAAAAAATATTCCTAATGATATTCTGCTATACTGGTGGATAAGAGTCTGGTATAATCACAATCAGAGAGGCTCCATCCAGCAACTAATGAAAATAGATGTTGCATCTCACTCTCAACATTGGGCAGAATGCAATGAACCCTATGGAAGAAGGGAGGAAAGACTGTGGGAGCAAGAAAGGTCAAGGAAACCCCAAGAAAACCAACAGAATCAACAAATCTGGACTTAGGGGACGACTAAGACTGACCTGACAATCAGGGAGCCTGGATGGGTTTGAAGTAGGTCCTCTGCATATACATCATGGTTGTGTAGCTTGGTGTTGTGTGGAACTCTTAACAGTGGGGGCAAGGGCTTTCTCTGACATCTTGTTTGTTTGTTTGTTTGTTTGTTTGTTTGTTTTTGAGACCCTTTTCCTCCCACTAAGTTTCCTTGCCCAGTCTTAATATGTGACAAGAGGTACCTGGTCTTATTGCAATTTTATATCCCGTGTTTGTTTGATATTCCAAGAAGATCTGCCCTTTCTTAAAGGGAGTTGTAGGAGGAATGAATGTCATGGAGGGAGATTGGGGCCCCGGGGAGGGGGGGTTGGAATAATGATGGAAAACCGCTCTTGGAATATACTATGTCCTGAGATATATTGGAAAGAATATACTAGTAAAAAGATCAAAAAAGGAGGAAGAAAAAGCAAGACAACTTTGCTCTTAATGATATTGCAAAGGAAGTGTGTGGGAAAGCAATAACTGCATGGGAAAAAGCAAAATAAGGGCACACAACACACTTTCAGTATGATTAAGAGGAAGAATAGATTCTATTACTACCAGAAATATTATTAGAGAAAGAATTTATTCATATCTCATTTATTATAGGTAGGAATGATGTCATTATTTTTGTGGATCTACTTTAAGCTTTAAAGGCATTAACTTATCTTAGTAATGATTATCTTAGTAATGATCATCAGCTCTACCATACGAGAAAAGCAGATCAAAGTAAAAAAGTATCATATACATTATTCATCATACGAAATTTATTTCATCAATTTGCTACATAATAAAAATGTTATTTGAGTTTTTATATAAGGTAGCTTATCTAGGTCTTTCTTTTGTATATTTTCCATGAATGTGAATTATCTTGTTATCAGAAAAGCAGGCTGCCTTTTACTAACATATTATGTTACTAATATGTTAACAAAAATAAGTCAGACTTAGAAACATCATGTATCTCCTTCCATATGTACACTCCAGATACAAATTATAAATCTTTATGTGTGAATGTGATGCAGTTGTGTGAATGCAAGTGTGTGTGTGTGTGTGTGTGTGTGTGTGTGTGTGTGTGTGTGTGTGTGTTGTAAATGTGGTAATGGTAGTTTAGAGGGATGAAAGAGATCTTAAGGCAGAGCAAAACATAGAACAATGGTAATGTCTGTGAGAAGAAATCAGAAGCAGAGTGTATTGGTGGGATGAAATGAGACTATTAAAAATAGTGGAGGAGCAGAAATAAGAGTCTTGAAACAGAAGAATGACATGAAATGATGCAGAGTAAGATGTTTGTGTGGAAATCTCATCATGATATCCATTATTTTATTTAGCAACTTAAAAATAATAACTCAGTAACTTAGCCACTAGTATTTAGTGAACACTTGGAACAATGATAGGAAAGTCAAACCCTAGCCATAGGTGGAAAGGATAGATAGATAGATAGATAGATAGATAGATAGATAGATAGATAGATAGATTGATGTATAGATATAGATGATATAGATATAGATATAAATGTATAGATATAGATATAGATATAGATATAGATATAGATATAGATATAGATATAGATATAGATATAGATATAGATATAGATATAGATGATATAGATATAGATATAGATATAGATATAGATATAGATATAGATATAGATATAGATATAGATATAGATATAGATATAGATATAGATATAGATATATCCTGATGCTTGAGATGCTGGTAAGGAAGGCATCATTTTTCCTTTCTAAAGCAAAGGTAACAAGTTACAGATCATTTCTTCAATTTATATTTTACAAATAGACAGAGGATTTACTGCATTCAGCCTCTGTTTGTGAGCTTAGACTAAGTTATTGAACAGAAGGGAAAATAAAAATACTCCTGTCCTATGTATCTCAAAAGTCTAGCAAGAAGAGATGAAATCAGTAGAAAGAAAAATACCAAAAACATTCTGTCAGGTTTAAGGATCAGCTCGTACATGGACTGGTAGCTAGGATAAAGTGTGGATATAAAGGATGAATCACTGTGTAGAGTAGAGATTTGAGCAAATACTTGAAGGCTATAAAAACTCTTCACCTGGGTATCTAGAGAAATAAACCTGCAGGAGATAAAACTCCCAAGCCTAACACCCTCCTATGTGAGCCTGTCCTAAGCCTGGAACAAAGCCAGCAGAGCTTGAATAAGAATAAGCAAGCCAGGAGTGAGATTTGATCAGAGGATACCAGAAGCTGTTTACTCTGGCAGATATGCCTCCCTTTTGAAGACTAGCATACTGAGAGGGTCAGGTACTAATGTCTCATTCCAGAGATTATCTTCAGAAGTGTAAAGGGGGTGGTGGTGAAGGTAAACACATACAGATTACTGCATGCCTATTTCCAATGGTGATTACTGTATGTATATTACTCTTATATTGCTGTAGAGAAGAAAGAGACACAGGAAGAGGCTGAGGTTGGAACATTCTACTTAAATTAGCCCACTGATATTAAATCTCACTTTTCAGAAGCAATAATTGCAGAAGAATACTGTAATTCTAGCATTTCTATCAGTACCTACAGAACCAATCAGCCAGGCTTACTCACATAGTCCCTCCTCCTTCACCTTCTATCCTGGGTCTATTATTTTCATCTCATTTCTGCTCTCTTTGCAATATTCCTTGATTGATTAGCTAATAACTTAATTTTTATTTTGTCATCTGAAGACATTTTATACTAATTATATCTAATGGACTGTGAGCTACTGAAATATTTAGAGTTACTGCTAGTAAATACAAAATATGCTTACTGATAGAATGTAAAAATAAGCAATTGGTCAACCAATGAAGATATACATTATCTGGTATCATTGTGCTTATGAAAGTTTAATGAAGGCAGGAGGAAATATATCATTTCAATTTTACCATACTAAAAAACTGGTAGACAGATTGATATAGCAGTGTTATTTTAGTAGGTTGAATGCCTTCTTGCTACCCACTGATAATTTTTAAAATTATTATGATGATTAACATCTATTGAGTGATTTATTTCCCACCCAATTTGATGGTTTTTGCAGCTATGGATAGCTAGCTTTCTGTTTGTTTCCCTTCTGTTCAGTGTGCTCATTGTCAGCATATTTGTTAGTATTACAATAAACAACTGTCAATGTAGAGACTCTAACTTGTAAGCTTTGTTGGTAGTATGGTTTAATGAATAAAAAGATATAATTTAACTTCATAATATTGTCTAGTCATTTATTAGGATAAAGCTTTCTAATTTATAGAGTTTCAAATTTATTTAATTGTGTTAAAAATGATTTGCCTTATTCAACCTATGAGTTTGATTGAGTATACATTAGGAAACAGGCAAATGAGAATGATAAGAATATATACCATTCATATATAAAATCATATTAAGAAGTAGTATTAGATGGTGTTGACAATAACATGACTATAAATAAGAATTATAGAATTAAAGATATGTCTCAGTAATTAAAAAAAAAAACTTGAATTCAATACCAGAACACGTTTTTAAAAGCCAGATGTGTTTATGTGATGATATCTGCTTATAATTCTAGTACTGAGGAGACAGAGACAGGTGTATTTCTGGGACCAGCTAGCCTTCTTGTGTAAGTCTAATCTAATAGAAGACTTTGTACCAAAAAAAAATTATTGGTGGCTCTTGAAAAATGAAACATGAGGCTTACTTCTTGCCTCTATATGCATTTTCACAGGCATGTACACACTTAGGCAAGCATACATATCAACATGGAATTAGATTATGGACATTAGATTATGGTCATTAGACTGCTATGTACAGTATCACAGTCTCTTGCAATAAGTCTCCTTGACTATTTACAGTGAAGTGGTTATTACAGCCACTTTCTAAGATAAGAATATGGAAAGAAGTTTGTGTTATGTAGATTCAGGAAATAGTGAGATTTGTGAGCATTTGTGCAAAGATATCTGATGAAATCGGTCTCATCAGGTTAATTCATGGTATGCAGCAAGAAAGCCTGGTGGAATAGGGAGGGAGGAAACAGCTAAGTTAGTACTTCACTTTGCCTATTCTTAAAATTTAAATGCATACACACACACACACACACACACACACACACACACACACACACACCCCAGGGTTCCATGATATTTAAATAGAATTAAATTAGAGAACAATTCTAAGATTTTTCTCTCTGTTACAAAAATTTTTATATTTTTAGTGACTAATATGTACTTGTCTAAATTTCTACAAAGCCATTTATTCTCTGTACCTCAGGAGATTTCTGTAGAAATAATAGGACTTTGGGGGTTATCTAAAAGCTACAAACATACAATGAGAATTTTTGTGATATGTCTATAAAATTTGTTCAGAGTTATATAAATTAATATTGTCATGACAGTAGTAACTGCAGCAGTCAGTATTCTGATGACATTTTGGTAAATCTTCAAGTTTAAATAAAAGAACAATGAAAAAGGCATCCTTGGTGTCTTTCAGCATTTAGCAGAAGTAAACACTCTGTGAGAAATGCCACAGAAGTAAGACTAGAATCCAACTTCCACACTGGATCTGAATATTTTGGTTATGACATTAGTTGAATGAATTTGGTTAGAAATGCTGCATTTGGGACATAGCCAGCGTATTCTAACCTGTTAGTATTCTGGGTATCTGAAAGAGGCATTTGCATTGTTATTTTCCTGAGGTTAAAAAAGTCTATAATTTACTGCAGCCCAACATTCTTTTTTAATGTTTCTGGCTGTGTGGGATGGATGACAAATGTGAGAAAAACGATAATCTTTTCTTCTTCTTCTTCTTCTTCTTCATTTTCTTTCTTTCTTTTTTCTTAAAATTAGATGTTTTCTTTATCTACATTTCGAATGTTATCCCTTTTCCTCTCTTCCTTTTCCCTTCTGAAAACCCCCTCGCTCATCCTCCCTCTCCCTGCTCCCCAACACACACACTCCGGCTTCCCTGTCCTGGCATTCCCCTATAGACAGAAGAGCTGAGCTCCTGGGAAACAGTTACTCAAATTAAACAGACTTAATCATTTGGGTCACACTTAGCAACATGTGTTAATCGTGCATGTTAGTCATGCACCCATTTCACCTAGAGTTTGAAAGATGTTCCTTCATGCTTTCTGGTTAGTCTGCCTTTAAAGGGGCCATGTGCAATAAAAAGAGTGGAAGTATAAATAAAAAGAAAGAATGCAAAAGGGGAGTGTAAAGCAAATTTTATAGTAAACTCCTCTAAAGGTGCTGTTGTTTGAAATGAATGAGTTGGAGGCCCCTAATTCTAAAAGCACATTATCAAGAAGAGGCAAAAGCAAATCATGATCCATTGACCAGCCTATCTGAGACCATTCCAGTTACTAAAAACAAAATGTCAGAGACTAGCTAATTAGTAAAGAACAAAAAATTATGTTTCATGATTCCAGAGAATAGAAATCTAAGTACAAAGTACCAGCAGTTTGATGTCTGGGTAAGGCTTACTCTCTACCGCCCTCACACATTTTACTTTGTCGTTGGGTTCTTACATAGCAGAGAAAGAAGGGCAGCTCTCTGGGCTTTCTTTTATAAGAACACCAATATTATGCAAAAAGCTCAGTTCTTATGACCTAAGCTCACCTTAAGCCCCAACTCTTAATAGCATTACAATGAATATTTCAAAATGAATTTCAACAGTATACACCTATTCATATGATAGCAGGACCAGTGGCAGAAAGAGAGAGTAAGAACAGAGGAATGCAGGAGTTTAGAAGCAGGTCCTGTGCCATGTACCTCTGCCTTTATTGGTTACTTAAAATACACTTTGAAAGTAATGACAAAGGAGCTGGGATACAAGTGTATTTAACACTAGCTTAGTGAGAAATTCCAGTAACTAGAGGGTATAATTGTAAATATATCATATCAGTGTGTAAAAAGCAGACCAGACAGCTCTAAAGAGTTGAGATCCATTTAGTAAACACATTATAATTCCATTTTCAGAATTTTTTCTATCAAAATGTTCCTTGATTGATAGAAGTAATGTTGCAAAATGGCTGTACTACCAAAAGGAATCACATAACTATATTTCAGACAGGGATTAATGTCTATTTTGTAGTTTTTAAAGCATTAACGATGAAGTCCAAGTCACCAATAATGCTTGAGGGTCACATTAAGGAAAGAAGTATAAATACTTACCCCTTGAATCATTTCACCAAGAGCTAGTTTGGATTTGAATTCTCTACTCCAGGCCTTCTATCCTGTCTGTATATAAGTCTGCATCTGTAACTACTGAAAAGCTGTCTTGTGAAGAATCTGTTGTCCTTGTGTCTGTGTGTCTATCTTTATGTGTGGCTGTTTTATGAACTGTGTAAATAGTGTGGTATGAGTCTCTGTGTTTGTGTTCCTAGCATAGGGCTTAACTTTATGTTAAATAGCATAGAAGGCATTATACAGGGGAAGGATAGGATATTTTACAAAAATCTTTAGCAGAGTTTTAGTAGGGATGAAATCATTGCCTCCTACTGATCCCAGCTGACCAGATAAGAAAGAAACATTTTTTTTTTATCCACTCATATCCATAAATGAGTGGTTTAAACATTTATGATAGATTTTAGAAAGTTACTTTCAACTCCAGCATTTGGTGCTTTCAGCAAATCTTACACATACATTACTTTGGGTCAGGGACATGGAAGAGTACACAAAGCAAGATACAGATGGCTATATATTAATTTTGGGTGTAAAAACTGATTACTTGAGAAATGTAGGGCAAGTAAAGTAGTTTGTTACATAGTTCTCTTAAAGGCAGGTTAAGCAAACAGGTTGACCACACAGTAGGTTAGTTGTTTTAACTCTTAAGTGACTGAATTATTAACTCTGGCTGTGAGGTCCATTAAATGTTCCAGTCTTCTAGAATGTAAGAGATGGTTTTACAATATCACATTGCCCCATCTGGAATAAATAACTGCAAAAATTAAATGTCAAACAAACAAACAAACAAACAAACACAATGCAACTGCTGATCAATTAATGAAAAATGATCTAAATACACAGTTTACAAAAGAAAAATAAAATATAAATGGCTAATAAATATTTTAAAAAGTAATCAATATCCTAAGATATTGATTACTAAATTGCAACTGTTTTGAGACTTTTCCTCACATCAAGAAAATAAATGATCGGCTGAAGAAATGACTCAGCAATTAAGAGCATCAACTAACTTCTTATTCAGAAGACCCAGGTTTGTTTCCCATGGACCTTTATGGTGGTTCATCACATGAAACTCCAGTTCCAGGGGACCTGACACTCTCTACTGAATCTTTGGGGTCTTGCTTGCATGTTATGTATGTACATATATTCAGATATCCAGGCATTCGCTTAACATTAAGACAATTTTTAAAAATAAAGAATGGTAAATGATGGTGATATCTGTACTCAAATAATATATAAATGTAAAGAGTGCCTTATTTTGTAGAAGTCTAGTATGTTGGGGTCTACTATCTACCAAGATGGAGGTACCACAGTGAGCTCACAGACCTGATTTAAAGCACAATAGGGGAATTTCAGGGAGGGGTAGGTGACCTGTATCTTAATCTGTTGTCTCTATTTCTAAAGACATTTTAGAACCATTGCCAGGATATGGGGAGCTGGAGAAACTGTTGCTGAGGAAGTCTGGAAGCTGCTGCTGATCCATTGCCCTCTTGCCTCAGGCAGCTTCTGATGGTAGAGAGTTTCTGAGAGGCTGACTGCCTGAGGCCTGGGTTGTTTGTTTGTTTGTTATTTTTCTGTTTGTTTGTTTGTTTTGTTTTGTTTTGCTTCCTATAACTGAATAGATTTGCCTGGTTCTTGGAAATGGAGATTTAGGTCTAGTTTCCTGAAGCCTGTCATGGAGTCAGCTTGTCTCACTGTGTTAAGGTATGCAACTCAGGCTCTGAAAGACAGAAACTAAACAAAACAAACAAACAAACACCAAACAACAACAAAGAAACCCCAAATTTTCTCACAGATGTAGGACTTTGTTTCACATTTCTGTCTGTGTGTATTTACTTGAAGTTGTATTGTAAAACCCCCCAACTCAATATGTTTCCCAGACCCCTAGAAGCAAAGCCAGCATGATGTCCTTTGTTTCAGCCTGAGAAGCCGATGACCACTGGGTGACCACCCAGGCACCTGACTCATTGTGTAAGGGACCAGGGATGTTGGCCAAAGATAGCCTGTAACCCTTACGTTAAAGAAGAACTGAAACTCATCATCTCCTTAAGATGTTTGCTCAGCTTCCCCATTTCTTGTGGAATGTTTGCCAAAGATAGCCTGTAACCCTTCTGTCATGGATGAGCTGTAATTCATCATTCCCATTCTAATGATGTTTACTCAGCTTCCCCTTTCTTTGTTGTTTCTTCCTTTAAATGCCCCCTCTCCCATCTACCCAGCTGCACCAAAGTCCTCTATCACTGTGGGGTGCACAGGGTGCTCGACTTTGCCCCCCCCCCCAGCTCTTGAAATAAAAATCCTCTTGTTTACATCAAGACAGGTTCTTGTGAGTGATTTGGGGTGTCACCTCTCCTGAGTCAGAACATGAGGGAGTCCTCACGTTGTGGGTCTTTCAGTACATAGAGGTCACATAATTTGAAAAGAGCCTGTATGTGGGGAACTACAAGCTTTAAGGGATTACCTTATGGAAGATAATAGAGTATATGTGATCTAAAAGTGGGAGGAGATAAAGTAGAGGACAAAGAAGAGAAGCCAGATGGGGGCAAACTTACCAGTTCTCCAAACTAGAACAAATATTGGTGTGCTATTTGTGCCTTATTAGATTAGTAGACATTTGTTTATATCTTCCCAGGGACACATAGCAAATTTTAATTATAAGGATGTAATAATAATTTACTTATCTTTTAAAAGTCCCTCTTTCATATATTACATTCTACCCCTCCTCCCACTCTCCCTCCTCTACCTCTCCTCTATCCCCTAGATTCACTCCTCCTCCTCCATTTCCCAACAGAAAAGGGCAGACATCCCCCTCTCCCCACTTGTGATTGCTTTCTTCTCCCCCACAAGTGGGACTGAGGCATCCTTACTAGGCACTTAAGCTTGTTGAATTTTTTGAGTTCTGTGGATTGTATCCTGTATATTCTGTACATTTGGGGGGCTAATATCCACTTTTTAGTGAGTACATAATATGCATGTCTTTTTGGGTCTGAGTTACCTCACTCAGGATGATATTTTCTAGTTCTATCCAATTGCCTGTAAAACTCAGGATGTCCTCATTCTTAATAGCTGAGTAGTATTCCATTGTGTAAATGAACCACATTTTCTCTATCCATTCTTCTGTCGAGGGATATGTAGGTTGTTTCCAGCTTCTGGCTATCACAAATAAGGCCACTATGGACATAGTGGACCATGTGCCCCTGTGGCATGGTGGGGCATCTTTTGGGTATATTCTCAAGAGTGGTATAGCTGGGTCTTCAGGTAGTTCTATTTCATATTTTCTGAGGAACCTCCAGATTGATTTCCAGAGTGGTTGTACCAATTTGCAATCCAGCCAGCAATGGAGGAATGCTCCTCTTTCTCCAAATCTTCTCCAACATGTGTTGTCACCTGAGGTTTTGATCTTAGCCATTCTGATTAGTGTGAGGTGATGAAATCTCAGGGTCATTTTAATTTGCATTTCTCTGATCACCAAAGACTTTGAACATTTCTTTAGGTGCTTCTCAGCCATTCCAGATTCCTCAGTTGTGAATTCTCAGTTTAGTTCTATACCCCATTTTGATTGGATTGTTTGTTTTGTTTTTTGTTGTTTGTTGTTGTTTGTTTTTTGTTGGTAGTAATCTTCTTGAATGTTTTATATATTTTGGATATTAACCTCTATTGGATGTGGGGTTAGTGAAGATTTTTTCCCAATCTTTAGGTTGCCAATTTGGATGGGGGTTGGGGGGAGGAGGGGTGGAGAGGAGTGGAGAGGAGGAGAGTGGTATGGGGAGAGGAGAACCTGATCTGTTATTGGGTGAGGGAAAAGGACTGAAGCCCTGAGGGCCAGCAGAAAAAATGGAAGCAGGCAACCTTGGGAAATAGGAGGTTGGAGTGGTGGGTGTGGCCTTTCAGAATGCACCAGAGACCTGGGAGGTGAGTGACTCTCAGGACTCTTAAGGGAGGGACCTTAGATGAAATGACAAAAACAGTAGGGACAGGGAACTTATAGAGACTACCTCCAGCAGGAAGTCAGGGTATCAAATGAGGGAGAGGAGGGCCATCCCACAGTCACAACTCTGACCCATAATTGTTCCTGTCTGAAAGAATTAGAGGGATGGAAATGGAGAGGAAACTGAGGAAAAGAAGTTCCAGTGACAGGCACAAAGTGGGATCCAGCTCAAGGGGAGTCAAGGTCTGACCTTATTACTGTGGCTATGGAGTACTCACAAAAACGGGATCTAGCATGAGTGCACTTAAGAAGACCCAACAAGCAGCTGAAGTATTTCGATGTAGATAGTTTCTCCCAATCAATGGACAGAAGCAGGTGACCTCTGTTGTTGAATTAGGGAAGGCTGGAAGAAAATGAGGAGAAGGACGATCCTGTAGTATGACCAGTAGTCTCAATCTATCTGGATCACTGTGATCTCTCAAACACTGAACCACTGAACAGGCAGCATACACCAGCTGATATGAGGCCCCCAACACACATACAGTAGAGGACTACTGGGTCTGTGTTCTGTCAGAGATGATGTTCCTAACCCTCAAGAGACTGGAGGCCCCAGGGAATTTAGAGGTCAGGTGATATTGGTGGTTGAAACATCCACATAGACACAGGTAGGTGGGGAGGAAGTATGGGACGTGGAACAGTTGGAGGGTGGACAGAGGGGAGATGGATAAAATATGGAGTGTAAAAAATTAATTAATTAATTAAAAGAAAAAAAGAACATAAAAGGTCAGACCTCCCGGGAATATCCCATGGATCTGCCTCAGGTTGAGAGAGGTTCCTGAGGAAGGGGTGAATGGAAGGAGGGAACAAATAACTGAGTCAGTGATTGATGCAAGCTGACAGCTCTATTTTCTGTTCAAGAAAGCTCTCTACTCCAGATAGTTCTCTGCTTGAGATAACTCTTTGGAAGACCAAATCCCAGTCTTTTTATTTTTCATAAGCTACTTTCTTAGGAATTGGATGTTAATTCAATTATTTACCCTAGATTGTCTTTTGATTATCCCATGAATCAGCATTTTATCAGTTTAACCCCTTGACTCTAAAGACAGAGCCACAAGGCCTAAATTGCTGCTTGCTGGAGCTGGGATGTGACCTCATTATTCTCTCATATGATCACTAGCTTTCTGTTTTCCAATTCCTTCTCTGTCTAAGCTTGACTGTCTTGGAACTTGCTCTGTAGACCTTGATTTCAGAGATCCACATAGTTCTTTCTCCTGAATGGTGGTTTATTAAAGACTTGTGCCACCATACCTGGCCTCCTTAATATCTTTCTGCACAAGCTGACTCTTTAGTGCAGCTACCTCTGTACTTTCAGGTCCATGAATCCCCTCATACAATTCACATTGCATCCTTATATTTTATATAGTTGCGAATACCTGTAAGGAACAGTTCTTACACTAATTTATGTATTCTTGAACTCCTATTTTCAGATTTCTTCTCATAGCCTTAAGGGCTGTGTCAAAGGTTCAGAGACACATTCTTGCTTTCTGGAAGTGTGTTGTTTCTGATTATAATGGAGTCATTAACCTTGGCAGGGAGTATATTTCCCAGAGGAGGACCATAAAGCAAAATATGTACATTTTTATGCAAACAAACCTTGTACTTACAGCAACTATCAGTACTGGAGGAGACCTATGTTCTGCTGGCTTTGCTCCAGGGGAAGGAACCATGTCACACTGTCCCTTCTGTAGCCATGCCAGACCTGGTATGGATATCAACCAAACATAGCATATCAAGTTGCAATAAGACTAGGCACCTCCCCTTATAAATTAAGACTGGGCAAGGCAACCCAATAGGAGGAAAAGACTCTGCACAGAAAGTAAAAGTATCAGAAATAGATTGTATTCTGACTTTTAGGAATCTCACAAGAATACCAAGCTACATATCCATAACAAATGTACAGATGGCTTAGGTCAGCCCAATGCAGGCTCCCTGATTGTTGTTTCAGTTTCTGTAAGCTGTTATTAACCCAGATCAACTGGCTTTGTGATTTTTCTTGTGATGTCCTTGATCCTTCTGACTCCTACAAACATTCGTCCCCATCTTCTATAGGATTCCCTGAGCTTGACCTTATGTTTAGCTATGGGTCTCTCCATCTGATTCCATGAGTTGCTAAATGAAGCCTTTTTAATGATATTAGACTCCTTCTAAAAGTATAGCAGAATATGATTAAGAACCATTTCATTGATTTTTCTTTTTTTGCTGGTTGTTTTTGGTTCTATCATAGGTCTCTGGGATGTCCAGCCTCTGGCTCTTAGCCTTCTACACAGTGTCAAGTATGGTGTTGGGGTACGCCATTCAAGGTGTACCCAAGAATAGAGTTTCCTGGAAGGCAAACTGGGGCTGAAAGAAAGACTAGATGGGAGAGAAAAATGGACGCCAAGACAAAATCCCTCTGCTCAAGGCACCTCTGACTTTACCAGAATCTTTCTTGGTTATAAGAGGGAAGGCCCCGCCCACAGTCAGTCCATTGTGCACTGTGTATTGTCTCAGCAGGAAGCATGGCGACAGCATGGGTCCCAGAGAAGCATAGAGGGCAGTTAGCACAACAAAGGAAGCTACCCTTAGCTGGAGAGCCACACAGTAGGTAGCTTCCTGTGGCCAGCTTTCAGAGGTGGTAGGTCTGCTCTCAGCCTGAAGTGGCTGGGGGAGGTGGGGAGGGGGCGACACTATGGAATACCTGTCATAGGATGGGTCTCAAGCTGGACCAGTAATTGGTTGACTATTGCCACAATTTCTGTGCCACTTTTACTCTAGGACATCTTGTAGGCAGGACAAATTGTATGTTGAAAGTTTTATAGATGGTTTGGTATTCCAATAGAGTTATTTTTACATTTTGATGTTTTTTTATGTGGTGAAATGATTAGATTTTAAAAACAATAATTTTACAGTATTTTGAGCACTGAAAATTAATAGCAAAAATATTATAGAGAATACATTGTTTGCTCTTGTAAATATATGAGTAATAGTTCTCAATGTCATTTCAGCTGTCCTTTATTATGGAAACATTGTACCACGTATTGGTGTCCAGATAAAAGTTCTGCAGCATAACTTTGAGGTTGGCATCTCTTGGTGTACGCTCATTTTACATTTTCCTTACCAGAGCCAAACTTCATTCATTAGAATTAATGTAAATTGAGGATAGTTTATATAATTTTGTGGTGAAATATTCATTTTATTGTTTTTGATAACATTGCTTTATTTGTCAGCAACTGAGCAAAAGTTATGCACAGCTTATAAATGTCTTGAAACAATAAAAAGTTGTAATTATCCCACTATACAATTTTCTATTACATTAATTTTTTTAAAAGATTTATTTACTTATTATTTGTAAGTACACTGTAGCTATCTTCAGACAAACCACATGAGGGCATCAGACCTCATTATGGATGATGGTAAGCCATCATGTGGTTGCCAGGATTTGAACTCAGGACCTTTGGAAGAGCAGTCAGTACTCTTAACTACTGAGCCATCTCTCTAGCCCTACATTAATTTTTATTTTTCTTGTTTTACTGATTAATTTTATTTATTTATTTTTATTTTATTTTTAACTTCTGATTATTTCTATTTTTTTGAAAAATTCATTGTAGTACTAATTATTCTTGTTTAATTAATGCAATATATCCTCATCACTTGCTACTGATGAATCATTTGATAAATAGACATATCTTTCTTTGACACTTAATTAGGAGTATTATCTCACCTTTTTAGGATTTCTTTTGTGAGTTTGACATTTGAAACAGAATAATAATTATACATTAGTTTATGCCTTGCTGTTCTCAGTGATTCTGGAGTTATTATTACCTCTGTTTATTATTCTAATATGTAGGAATTTTGTTCATCTTGATTGGTGTTACCTAATATTTTTGCATATAAAGAAATATTCTGTATTTGTTCTAAAAAATCATATACTATTACACACACAGACACAGACACAGACACAGACACACACACATACACACAGACACAGACACACACACACAGACACAACACACACAGACACAACACACACACACACGCATATATATATATATATATATCTATATATATATATATATATGCGTGTGTGTGTGTATATATATATATATTCCTTTTAAAATTAAATTTTAATTTTTTCTTTACTTATTCACTTTACATTCCACTCACAGATGCCCTCCTTTCTGGTCATCCTCCATACAATCTTTCCCCCATGCCACCCTCCCCTTCTCCTTTGAGTGTGTGGGGGTCACCCTGGGTATAGCTCTCACCATCTGGCACTTCAAGTCTCTGCAAGGCTAGGCATTATGTCTCCCACTGAGGTAAGACAATGAAGCTCAGCTAGAAGAACATATTTGCCATGTAGGTAACAGCTTTTGGGATAACTCCCACTCCAGTTGTTCAGGACTCACATCAAGATCAAGCTACACATCTGCTACATATGTGTAGGGACTCTCCCCCTTCTGTATTCTTTAGTTTGCGGTTCATACTCCAAGGGTCCAGGTTAGTTGTTTTCTGTGGAGTTCCTATCAACTTCAGGGATGCAATCAATCCTTCCTCCTACTCTTCCATAAGTCTCCAAGTTCCATCCACTGTTTGGGTGTCTGTACTTGTTTTAGTCTGTTGCTGGCTGGAGCCTCTCAGAGAACAATGTGCTCCTGTCTGCAAACATAACAGAGTATAATTAATAGTGTTAGTGTGCTTTCCCATGGAGTGGGTCTTAAGTTGGCTGGTAATTGGTTTGCTATTCACTCAGTCTCTGGTCCCTCCCCTGTGCCCGCATTACGTGTATTTCTTCAACTGAGGGACATCCAGGTTGTTTCCAGTTTCTGGTTATTAATAAAGCTGCTATGAGCATGGTTTGAGCAAGTGTCTTTGTGAGATATTGGAGCATCTTTTGTGCATATCACCAGGAGTTGTATAGCTAGAACTTGAGGTAGTACTATTCTCAGTTTTCTGAGAAAAATGCCAAAGTGGCTGTATATGTTTACAGTCTGACCAGCAATGAAGAGGTGTTCCTCTTGCTCCACATCCTCAACAGCATGAACTACCTCCAGAGTTTTTGATTCTTAGTTGTTAGATAGAACTTCAGGGTAGTCTTCATTTACATTTCTCTGATGACTAGAACATTCCCTTAAGTGCTTCTCTGCCATTAGCGAATCCTTTGTTAAAAATTCTGTTTAGTTTTGTACCCCATTTTTAGTTGGGTTATTTGGGGTTTGGGTTCTAATTTCTTAAGTTCTTTGTCAATTTTGAATGTTAGCCTTCTGAAACATGGGGTTGGTGAAGATCGCTTCTTAATCTGTAGGCTGCTCATTTGTCCTAAGACAGTGTCTTTTGACTTACAGAAGCTTTACAGTTTCATAAGGTCCCATTTATCAACTATTGATCTTAGAGGTCCAGGCCATTGATGTTCTGTTCAGAAATTTGTGTACAGTACCAATATGCTCAAGGGTATTTTCTACTTTTTCTACTATGAGATTTAGTGTATCTGGCTGTATGTTGAGATCCTCGATCCACATGGACTGGAGTTTTATGCAGGATTATATATATATATATATATATATATATATATATATGTTATCCTGTTAGTCCAGCAGAAATCATTGAAGATGATTTAATGTTTCCATTGTATGCTTTTGCCTTCTTTATCAAAAATCAAGTGTCCATAGGTGTGTGAGCTTTTTTTCTGGTGTCTTTTATTCAGTTCCATTGATTAGCATGTCTGCTTCACTACCAATTCCATGCAGTTTTTATCACTATTGCTCTGTAGTACAGCCTGTGCTTTCTTTCCCCTGAAGTTATTTTATTTTTCAGGATTGTTTTAGCTATCCTGAATTTTGTTTTTCCATACATAGTTGATTGCTCTCTCAAGGTCTATAAAAATTATGTTGGAATTTTGATGGAAATTACATTTAATCTTTCGATTGTTCTCGGTAAGATAGCTATTCTCACTATCTTAATCCTACCTATCCATGAGTTTTGGAAATCTTTACATCTTCTGATATCTTCTTTACTTTCTTTCTTTAGAAACTTGAAGTTCTTTTCATTCAGTTCTCCACTTACTTGGTTAGAGTATTATTCATAGCGATTACCAACAGTGTTGTTTCCCTAATTTTTTTCTTGGCCTGTTTATCATTCTTATAAAGGAGGGATACTGATTTCTTTGAGTTAATTTTGTGTCCAGATCCTTTGCTGAAGTAATCCTCTGGTAGAATTTTGGAGTTGCTTAAGTATATTATCATATTATCTGTAAATAACAATACTTTGACTTCTTCCATTCCAATTTGTATCCCATTGACTTCCTTTTGTTGTCTTATTGCACTGGCTAGACCTTCAAGCACAATACTGAATAGATAAGGATAGAGTGGGTAGCCTTGTCTTTTCCCTAATTTTTGTGGACTTGCTTTAAGTTTCTCTCCATTTAACTTTATGCAGGCTATTGGCTTGCTATATGTTGCTTTGATTATCTTTACATATGGACCACATAACATGGATTTCTCTAATACTTTTAACATGAAGGGGTGTTGGATTTTATCAAAGGCTTTTTCAGCATCTATTGAAGTAATAATATGATTTTTCTCTTTCTTTCTTTTTTTTTCTCTTTACAACAGAATAGATCTCATGTAGTAGGTTCATAGAAAACACTTAAATTGTATAAAACTTACAGGGAAAATGGCCATATTTGAAAACAGATAAAAGGATCAAAGTAGAACACAGAAGTGTAGTGAGTGGTGTCACAGAACACACTGAAGAGGTATGTATAATCAGTCCCATTGGAGCCTGTACTTTCAAATTCTTAAGTATTGATTTGTACTGTTTGTTTTCCCACTGACATATCTCCTCATTTTTCAAAGCACATGGAACTGCTACTTCAAACTGAGCCCAGCATTTCAAAATTGGGAACTCTTGGTCACAGTTGAATATAGTAAGTCAGGGTTATTGACCACAACGAGGGTGTCTCCATCTTTTCTGTGTGATAGTGATCGTTCACAGGTAAAAAGGCCTGGAAGCAGTTGATGCACTGTGCATCCTGCTGGGCATAAATGAGGATTGCAGATTCTTTGGACCAATAGTTAAAACCTTCTGATGCCATCACTGCCTCTCTTATTTTTCTTTCTCATAATGAAGCTAACTCATAAGGATCCACAAAGAGTCCTTTTGGAAAGTAATGTTTAAATTAATTCTGGCAGGTCTGTAAGTCATCAACGCTTTATCCAAATTTCATTTTTATTAAAAGGTCTCTGTGGAAACCATATTTCAAAAATTCTTGCCTCAAAATAACTTCAGAACAAGTGGCCCTTATACAAGCACTGAAAGGAACATCACTGAAGTTCATGGCCAGCCAGCCCAGCTGCCCAGAGGAGCAGCCAGGCCACAGCGCCAGCAGCCAGGGTGTTGAAGCCAAATGCCCAAATTCTTTCAATTTTTATATTGTGGATTATGTTGATGAATGTTTGTATATTGTACATTCCTGGAATGAAGCCTGCTTGGTCTTGAGAGACAATGTCATTGATGTGTTCCTGGATTCTGTTTTGTGAGTACTTTATCAAGTATTTTTTCATCAATACCCATAAGAGAAATTGGTCTGAAGTTTTCTTTCTTTGTTGAGTCTTTGTATGGTTTAGGTATGGGGTGGGGGTGTAGCCTCATTGAATGACTTTAGTAATGTTGAGAGGTATTGATATTATCTCTTCTTTGAAAATCTTGTAGAATTCTACACTAAGACCTTCTGGCCCTGTGCTCTTTTTTATTTGGGAGACCTTGAATGACTGTTTCTATTTCTTTAGGGGGGTTATAGGTCTGTGTAAATACCTTACCTGTTACCTGATCTTGATTTAACTTTGGTGGGTGGTACCTGTCTTTCTGTCTTTTCCTTAGTTTGGCTAAGGGTTTGTCTATCTTGTTTATTTTCTCAACAAACAGCTCTTGGTTTCGTTGATTCTTTGTATTTTTTAAATTTTGTTTCAAATTGATTGATAGGTCTACCATTGTATGTTACCTGGCTTTTCCCCCACGCCCCCTTTTTAATATTCTTTCTTTGTTTTGTAGAGTTTGTGTTTTGATTATGTGCTGGGAGAATTTTCTTTTCTGATCCAGGCTAATTGGTGTTCCATAAGCTTCTTATATGTTTATAGGCCTCTCTTTATTTAGTTTGAAAAAGTTTTCTTATATGATTTTTTTGAATATTTTCTAGGTCTTAGAGCTGAGACTCTACTTTTTTCTCTGTTCCTATTTTTCTTAGATTATGTTTTTTCATGGTTTTCCTGATTTCTGGGTGTTTTGTGTCAGGAATTTTTAGACTTAGCATTTTCTTTGATGGATATATCAATTTCTTCTGTTGTAATTTCTAAACCCGAGATTCTCTCTTCTATCTCCTGTATTTTGTTGGTGATGCTTGCATATGTTGTTCCTGTTCTCTTTCCTAGATTTTTCCATCTCCAAGATTTTCTCAGTTGGTGTTTTCTTTATTGCTTTTATTTCCAATTTAAGGTCTTACCCAATTTTATTTATTTCCTTCACCTGTTTAATTGTATTTTCCTGTATGTCTTTAACGTACTTAAAAGTTTACTCTTTAAAGACCTCTATATGTTTGAATGTATTTTTCTGTATTGCTTTAAGTTTTTATTCATTTTATTCATTTTTATTCATTTCCTCATTAAAGGCCTCTATCATTTTCTTGTATTTTGGTTGTGTTAGGAGATCCAGGGCTTGTTATATTGAGGTAGCTGTGCTTTGGAGGTGTCATATTACCTTGGGTTTTATTGATTATGTTCTTTTGAAGGCCTTTAGCCATGTGGATGGTTTGGGTCCCTGGATATTCTTCTTGTTGTAGATATTGGGAGGGGAGTGAACCTCAGTAGTGCAGGTGCAGCAGGCCTCTGTTAGGAATCCTTTGGCTGGATAGGTCCAGATATGCAGGTCTTTATGATTCTGAAGTCTCTGGTTCAATGATGGTGGGCACTGAGGTAGCAAGAGAACAAGGGTCTCCCTGGGACATCAGGCTGCTCAGGGCAGCCTGGCTTGACCCCTAAGTTTTAGCCAGCAGAGAAGATGGGTAGAGGAAGAGAAACTAACCTGTATGACTCAGGAGACTCAGGTCTGATGATGGGAGAGGGGTTAAGTAGGAGAGGCAGCAAAAGAATGGAGCAAAACCTCTCCTAACGTATCTATTTTTAAAATTTATTTTTGTTCTTTGATTAGTGATTGCTAGACTTTTTTTCTATGTGTTCATCTCTTTGTTTTTTGAACTGGTTAGTTTTTATTGTCACCTTGATAAAATTTAGAGTCACCTGGGAAGATTAAACCTCAAATGAAGAATTGCTTTGATCAGATTGCACTCAGAACATGCCTTTGGGAGGCATTGTCCTGATTGATGATTGATGAGAAAATCCCAGTCCATTGTGAGCAGCACTGTCCCTAGGCTGGTGGGCCTGGGCTGTATAAGAAAACTATCTGAGCATGAGCAAGAAAACAAACAAATAAACAAACAAACAAACAAACAAACACCTCACCCACCCTTGATTTCTGCTTCAGGTTCCTGATTTGAGTTCTTACCTTGACTTCCCCAATAATGCAGTAGAGTTGGCAGTGTAAAATGAAGGAAACTGTCACTTTCAGGTTGCTTTTGGCCAGAGTGTTTTATCACAGCAACATATAAGCAAGTTAGAAAAATTTTTCTGTATATTTAATAAAATTTTTATTATACTTATTTATTTATTTGGGGGGCAATAAATGTCAAAGTCTTATAGTCTGTATGTGTCCCAGTGATAGAATTTAAGTCATCTGTCCTGGCATTAAGTGCTTTAGCCATCTCAGACACCTCACCAGCCTTGTATGACTTTCTGATTCTGTCATCTGTGACTGTCTTCATCTTCCTATGGGTCTAATTTAAGATATGATATTATTCATGAAAGATTTTTAGATCAAATCTCATTTTGTTAGTCTTTCTGCCTAACAAAAATTTAAGAAAAGACTTTTCTTTAATCTTTTATTTGTTTAATAGTTTACATACAATTCAGTGTATTTACCTATTTTATATTACTGATATCCAAAACATTTGAAGATTGGGCTGTGGTTTACTTCTGTGTAGGTTTTTGTTCCTATTTTTATAGATTGTATGAAATAATTTTCTAGTTATCTAATACCTGCACAATGCTTACTAGCCTTTGGGAAGCACACCATTTTTCTTCAAATCAGAGCCAAATCTTATGTAGACAGAGTTGCTACTTATTTACTTATTTGATTTATCTCCCCTGCCAGGGTCAAGCCATTAAAACTTTTTCGTCTACCCAGAACTGTTGGGTACCTCAGGGCATCCTGTGAAGTCAGTAATTTTCCCCAAGCTTCACTGCAGTCCTGGGCCACTTATTATTTATTTATTAGTTATTTATTAGTTGTAATTACTTCCCACACAATTTTTAGTTTAAGTAATAGATTCTTCCTGCAGTTCTGGAGCTCAGAAGTCTGATTTGACCTCATCCCATAGGGTCAAGTTAATAAGCATGTATTTTGCTTTTTAGATTCATTGCAGGATAATCCATCCCAGAGCTTTCTCCAGTCACTCATGGCTACAGCTGCTTTTAGTTTCTGGTTGTCTTATGTGCCCTTCAAAATAATCCAACAACACTACATTCACAACAGAAATACTCTTTGGCCTTTCTTTTTTTGTCACATCTTTCTCCCTCTCTTTACAAATTTTGACAGGATATTAGGGAGTCCAAATGAACAATCAAAGGTAGTTTTTCTAACTCATCACTTAGAACCTTGATCACATCTGCAAATTTCCTTTGTCATGTAAAGTCATATTTAGGGACTCAGAGCATAAACATTTTGGCGGAACCTTATGCCATCTATTATGTTTCTCTTATTTTGTGTAAGCATAAAATATACTTAAAATTTAAATGTAGATTTTCATGTCGTTGTTTAAGAGATATATACAGTATGTATTGAAAAAATAAGTTACTTGGTATTTTCCATCACTGTGTTCTTACCCACTACTCTGCCATACTGAGCCACAAACCAGTCAACTGATGGTGCAAGCAGACACTGAAAAAAGAGTTCTGCTGCCACATATCCTTATATCAATAAATTTGAAGAACAAGAAATTTTTGCTAGATTCAGCATATCTGTTTTTATGTGGAGGTCCTTGATTCACTTGGACTTGAGCATTGTACAGGGAGATTAAAAAATGGACCAATTTGCATTCTTCTACACGCTGACCACCAGTTGAACCAGCGTCATTATTGAAAATGCAGTCTTTTTTCCACTGGATGATTTTGGCTTCTTTGTCAAAGATCAAGTGACCATAGGTCTGTGGGTTCATTTCTGGGTCTTCAATTCTATTCCATTGATCTACCTGTCTGTCTTTGTACCAATACCATGTAGGTTTTTTTTTTTTTTTCACTATTGCTCTTTAGTAGAGCTTGAGGTTAGAGATGGTGATTTCCCTCAGAAGTTCTTTTATTGTCGAGAATAGTTTTTGCTATCCTGTTTTCTTTTCTTTTCTTTTCTTTTCTTTTCTTTTCTTTTCTTTTCTTTTTTTCTTTTCTTTTTTTTATTTTACTTGTTTGCTTTTTAATTTCAGATGAAGTTGAGAATTGCTATGTCTGTGAATAATTGGGTTGGAATTTTGATGGGTATTAGATTGAATCTGTATATTGCTTTTGGTAAGATGGCCATTTTTACTATAATAATCCTGCTTATCCATGAGCATGGGGGTTCTTTTAATCTTCTGAAGTCTTCTTTTTCAGAGACTTGAAGTTCTTATCATACAGATCTTTCACTTGCTTGGTTAGAGTCACACTATGATATTTTATATTTTTTGTGTTGATGGTGAAGTATGTTGTCTTCCTAATTTATTTCTCAGCCTTTTTATCCTTTGTGTAGGGGAAGGCTACTGATTTGTTTGAGTTAATTTTATAACCCTAATCTTTGCTGAAGTTGTTTATCAGTTGCAGAAGTTCTCTGATAGATATTTTTAGGTTGCTTATATATACCTTTATATCATCTGCAAATACTGATATCTTGACTTCTTCTTTCTAATTTGTATCCCATTTACCACTTTTTGTTGTCTAACTGTTCTGACTAGAACTCTGAGTACTATATTGAATAAATAGGGAGAGAGTGGGCAGCCTTGACTTGTCCCTGGTTTTAGTGGAATTGCTTCAAGTTTCTCTCCATTTAATTTGTTGTTGGCTATTGGGTTGCTGTATATTGCCTTGAATTCCTGATCTTTACAAAACTTTTAATATGAAGGGGTGTTATATTTTGTCGAAGGATTTTTCAGCATCTAATGAGATGATCATGTGGTTTTTTTTCTTTCAGTTTGTTTATATAGTGGGTTATGTTGACAGAGTTCTGTATAGTGAACCATCCCTGTGTTTCTAGAATGAAGTCCACTTGAACATGGTGAATGATCATTTTGATGTGTTCTTGTATTTGGTTTGTGAGAATTTTATTGAGTAATTTTGCATTAATATTCATAAGGGAAATTGGTCTGAAGTTCTCTTTCTTTGTTGGATCTATGTGTGGTTTAGGTATCAGCCTAACTGTGGCTTCAGACAGCTTGGAAGCAAGAGGTTCCCAGGACACAGTGAGGATGACATTAGCTGAAATACTCAACAAAGGGGAGAAAGAACCCCTAGAGAACATTCCAGTAGAGCGGCACTGCTCCCATTTGTGGGATGGGGCCATTTACCCATCTCAAAATGTTTAATTCTGAATTGTTCTTGTCTAAAGGAAATACAGGGACAAAAAATGGTGCAGAGACTGAAGAAAAGGCCCTCTAGATACCACACCACCTTGGGATCCACTCCATTGGTAGGCAATAAACCCCTACAATATTGTTGATGAAAAGACGTGGCTGCTGAAGAAAGCCTGGTACATCTGTCCTCTGAAATGTTTTGCCAGCACCTGACTAATATAGATGCAAATACTAACAGCCAACCATTGGACTGAGCCCGAGCCCGGGGACCACAATGGAAGAATTAGAGGAAGAACTGAAGGAGCTGAAGGAGATTGTAACCTCATACCAACTAACTGGGCCACCCAGAGCTCCCAGGGACTAAACCACCAACCAAAGAGTATACATAGATGCGCTCATGGCTCCAGCTACATATGTAGCCGAGGATTACCTTGTCAGATATCAAGGAGAGGGGAGGCCTTTTGTACAGTGGAGGCTCAATGGCCCAGCTTACAGGGATACTAGAATGATGAGGCAGGAGTGGGTGGGTAGGTGCGGGAACACCCTCATAGAGGCAAAGGGAAGGGGGAAAGGGATGGGGAACAATATTTCATATGTAAATAAATAAAATAATCAATAAAATGAAAGTCCGCTTTATTATAATTAAAAGCCTCAGCCAAGATAATTAAGATATTTCACTATTTTTATGATACTGAGTCTTAACAAGACAGAAAATTTGAACAGTGTTTAGTGGTAGCATAAAGGTATTCTATATGAATTTTGTGGGTAACATACCACTGAAATGTTTTCTTCATTGCATATTTTGCCTTTTTTAATCAGCATCATACATAGGGAAATGTGTTTTACTCTGTTATCTATATATCTATATATGTACTGCCTTTATTGTACTAGATGTTAAGCTGTTTCTAGACTCCTCTCAAATTCCTACAGAATATTTAAATTTAAATCTGAATATTCTAAGAATCAAGCTCCTTACAGGGCTGGAGATAGTTTGAAAACCATTTTGAACTGAAACACAGTTCTTAATACTAAGTTTATAGTATAACACAGAAATAAAGAGCAAGGTTTTTAGTTTGGTTGTGTTGAAAATTTGGTATGTTTCAGTGCTTTGAATTATAATTATGTTACGTAAAGTTATTTGAACATATAAAGTACATTTTGAACAAATCCATTTTAATGGTTTAGAAATAGTAGCTATATCCATTTAGAATAAGTAAAAACAAGAAAAACTAAGTCTATTAAGTACATTTTGATAATATGTGGATTAATGGAAATGTATATCATGGGCCATTTTATAATGAGAAGAAATGAAGATATGCCTTTCTAACAAAAGAACTATTTAAACAATGAACAGACAAAAAAGTAAGGATAAGGCACGTGGTGAAAATAGGTGTTCAGGTTTGGTGTAAAATATAGGCATCGTAAAATATTTCTACATGATATATATAACATCACAAGTGATTCTTGTCAAGCAATCTGGTAAGAGACAATTAAAATTGGTTGTATGATAATAATTATTATATTATCTAAATATTGCTATGTTTTACTTGTGTGTGTGTGTGCGCGCGCATTTGTGTGTGTGTATGTATGTATGTCCATTTGTGTGTCTACACATACTTGTGTGAACACCTATGTGTAGAAGCAAGAGATTGATGTCAGTTATCATTCTCAATTTCCTTTACTGCCTTAGAGTTCCTTGCTCATCTCAGAGATAATTGATTTGGAATCGTTTTTGATTTGGAGCTAGCCAGCTTGGCTGAGATATGACCTGTCTCAGTCTCTTGAGTGCTGGGATTATAAGTTTAGATGGCATCCATTCTTCCCAAACTTTCATACAGGTGCTAGGACATGAGCTGTAGTCATCACATGTGTATGGTAAATTGTATGGAAATTTCCCTATTCCCAAATAATTAAAAGTGATTTAAGCGCAAACATTTTCAACGTTTAGTTTTATATTGAAGATGAGTATTTACATGCTAAATTAGCTGAGTTTTAACACAGAAATAGAATTACTATGAATCTATGTCTTAGTAGATTGTTTTCTTTATATTATTCTTTTAATAAAAGAGATTGGAATGCCAGCTATTGATTGTGTGACTATAATTGATCTGGCAATGGAAAGTGAATATTTTTCCAGTTAATGTAGTGATTGGAATTGATTTAGCAGTAGTCCTCATAAAAATGTCAATAAAATGCAGAGAGTAATGCAAGGATTTCTCTTAAAAATAACTGTAATTCAATTATAGCCCTCAGCCCTACCTACACTAATTAAGATCGTCAGTATTCAGCAGGAGACTAGATTGCTATTTTGGGTTGCTTATTTAGAAAACAGTACTGAGACAAGTAAGAGTCATTCTCTTTATAAAATCCAGTCACATATTTATCATGAATTTTTAAAGCTTCACTTTCTTGTTAGATGCAGGAGGCTAAAAATAACAAGTTGTATGTTTACTCCAAAATTTTAGTACTTACATTTTTTTTTACCAAGCAGTACATTCTGTAAGATGTGATATTTTAAAAGTTCTTAGTAATTATTAACAAAACAGTGACATAATTTATACCATATGTGTCAAACTTAGGTGCTTAATATATATCATATTCAAAATTGTAAAATTGTAACACACTTTTTATATTATATTTCTCTTTTCAGCACAGTATTTGCGACTCTCCCGACACTGTCCCTTTTCATTAGTGCTGCTACTTCCTCCGCATTGCTTATCTGCCTATAACTGCTTCTGGTTTATCTGTTATTTTACTATAAATTATGTCTTACATATATTTCAATATGTGTGAAATATTTTATCCATATTCAGTTTCTTCTCTATATGTTCACATATGCATATGTGTGTGTTTGAGTGTGTGTGTGTGTGTGTGTGTGTGTGTGTGTATATATATATATATATATATATATATATATATATATATATATATATATGTGTATATATATATATATATATATATATATATATATATATATATATGAGTGAGTGCTTATATGTGTATGAGTGTGTATATGTATGTATGTTTGTGTGTGTGTGGTACGTATGTGTGTATGAGTATATGTGTGTATGTGTAGTATTTGTGGTATGTGTGTGCGTGTGTGTGTGTGTGTGTGTGTGTGTGTGTGTGTGTTAGAGCACACACTATAGTTCAATCTTTCTAACAGGCTTGATACGATTCTCATTTAAATTCCTGACCAGAGAGCTTTATTGATGTAAGGATACTGAAACTGCTTGGTCTACAACAGAAAAAGGATCCAGAGTAGGAGATAAAAATCAATGAACTTCTCCCTTTCTTTGAAAATCACATGTAGAAAGAAAAGCAGTAGTACAACTTGACTTATTTATGTAATTGATCAGCATTCTGGCTCATGCTGCCCATTTCTGCTACCTGTAATATAGCTCCATGACTGGCCGGTTGTTTGAAGACCATACTTTGAATAATAACTTTAGATACTGGATTTTTTTCTCTTCTTATGTAATGTTTCCCTCCTGTGAAATGTTGTTTTGCCTGTCCTGTTTTCTTCTATTTTTAAAGGATCTAAAACATCTATCAAAAATTTCCATGCTACAGTACTTTTACCATGATGAATATTCATCTACCAATTTAGAATTTTTTTTCTGATTATCAATGCTTCCACACTTCTCTAATCTGTGTTACTTGTACTTGTGCGTAGGCTTAGATTTTCAAAACCTACATTAATAAGGATTGTTAAGTGCTTTAACCTCCATTCTAGCCCACCACCCACTTGAGGTAGTGGAAAGGAAAGGTTAATAATAAGGCAGAAGGGGATATGGACCTGTTTAGAAATATGTTTAGAAATAGTTCTTTTGGGTTCCAAACTTTATTGTCTGGAAATCAGCAGTTCAGTTCCCATGAATCAGCAATAGTAGCTTGATCCACCCTCAAACAGCATTCATGAGTCAGCAACAGCCATTTGATCCAGAAGAAAGAGCAGGGCTCTGCCAATCAGCTGGATTCTGCAGAATCACCAAGATATCACCTGAATATCATGAGAAGTTCTTTGGTGCATTTCTCTGTACTATATCTCAAAAAAGGATGATCAGCAATGAAGGCAAGGTGAGCCAATGCTATAGTGTTGTCCACAGTATGTTGGGTTATGGTATACCCTTTTCTGAACATCACATGTCCTTTCAACCATCCCCTCCAGTAAAACATCACATGCTTTTTTTTTTTCCAAGCAGCTTCAAGAAAATCATGACTTATCTGTTCTCAGCAAAATTTCTTCTCATGTGTTTACTTTAACAAAACATCCTCTCATAAGACAGTTACCAGTAAAATATCACATGACAAAATTGAGTCTCCAAAGAAACCAGAAATGTACACTTCACTTAGGGTGCGCTAAAGAAGGTAAGCTTTTGAAACAATTTCTATCTCTAGTACCAGTATGTTGAAGAGTGTATGAAGTAGGTTTTACAATTTAAAGTATTGGAAAATCGCCAAAGCTCAAAGCAAAGGTACTCTTTGCACAAAGAAAACACATTATAAATAAAATTTGAGTTAATAAATACTGTGGTGGAAGGCTAGTCTCCAGAGCTTTTCTCTTTAATATCAAGGCAAAATCTTAGACTGTAGTGAGCAAAGAAAGATCAGTTTCTATGTAAGGCATAGATGGCTTTCCGTGCAGAGTGTGTTCACATACATTTTCCAAATGGTGCTCTTTGTTTAATCAATTTTGTGATTCCATGTTCACTGGCATGAACATTTTTCATGTTAAATTTCTCATCTTCACTTATTTTGTGATCTTTAGCCTCTTTGTGGATCTTAAATTACACCATAATTAGTACTTCCAGCTTCAAGAATAGTTGATATATTCCATCTTGTATTTGTTTTTCCCATTATAAACATTAAATGTGTTACTTTTTTAGGATCAAACAGATTTTGTCACTTAATTGAAGTTAGCATTTAGACTTTAATGATAATTCATAAAGTTGTTTACATGATATATTTGTCCAAAAATTTGCATGTATTTAATACTGAAAGTGATACCTATTTATATGATTTACATGAAATCAGTAAGGAAATAGGAAGCTGGAGAGGTGGCTCACTATTTAAGAGAGCTTACTGATCATGCAAAGGACCCCGGTTTGGTACCCATAGCATAAATATTCACAACTGCCTGTAACTCCAGTTCCATGTGATCTGACTCCCTTTTCTGACCTCTGTGGGCTCATATACAATACACATATATCTATTTAGGCACACACATGTACTCATGTACTGGCATGTACACATACACACACACACATACACACACACAATTTTATATGTGTTTTGTACAAATATAAAGTAACATATTCATGTAAGAATTAACTATTTTATTTAAAACTCTGATGTTATAAAAATCTTTACCTCTTCTCCAATATAATCCTTTTCATTAAAAAAAAAAAACAGAGGCCAATTTCCACTCTGAATGTATAACTGTTGTAGATACTTGTTAATTTATTGCAGTCTTTGTAAAGCTTTGTAAAACTTTATATTTACCATTAAATTGAGACATGTTTTCATTAAATATTCATAATACAAGTGAAGATTTGTGAGAAAACCCTGTTAATTAAGGTCAGAATCAACCATGTCCAGATAGCTCCTCTGAGCTCAATGCAAAATGGAGGACTCCCTCTACCAACAGGGCTTTCCCTTCCCTGACCTTGTCTAGGCAGCCCAACTCCCAACATCCTCTACCTGAGGAAAGTCAAGTAGTCAAGTAGTCCTTGGCAGACCTACAAGTTCAAATCCTGATCCCTGATCTGAACCAGACCAGCAAGTACCTGGAATTCCTGGAATGCTTCCCCATACAAATGAAACATCCACTGTTCTTTAAAGTGTGTTTAATGATTTTACAATACCCCTGAAAACTTCTTCACACTCTTCAATGCTCATATATGGCCTTTGCCTACCCCAAATAAAGTGCATCAATCCAAGCCAACTCTTAACGAACTTATTTGAACAAGCTAAGATTGTCTAAAATACGTGTTTTATTAAAATCCTCTGAGAAGGCATTCTCCCTCTTGGCACTCACTAGCAGTCAAACTAGCATCCCAAAGGCCCCACTTGTTTCAAACTCTGCTTCAACTTTCTTGTCTAGTATGAAGTGGTGCCTGTATATCCTCAAGTAGGAAAGAGAGGACACATCCTATAGCTGACACACATAGCATACCATGAAGATTAGGTTGGTTTTAAAGTCACTGAGAATGAAAAGTCCCCAAAACAAGCAAAAGCAGTATAAAGCACTGAGCTATTCATGCATATGCATATTCATTTTTCTTTATTTTGTTTCCTTTCATTAATATTTTTAAGTTTTCTGAGTGTCTCCTGAGTGCTGGATGTTATTTTTTTAAAATATTTTTTGTTTGTTTCTTGAGATTTATAAAATGAACTTAAATAATTTTCTCCTCTTAATTCCAAACTCTCCCAGGTAGTATACCTGCCATAATGTATGTATGTGGGTGTATGCATTTGTCATTATGTATGTCTACATAGTTACAATAATGTGTACATGTTGAAGCCAGATTACAAAGAGCAGGATAACTCTGTACCTTAAACTTTGAGACAGTGTCTCTTGTTCACCAAGGTGCAGGCTAAGCAAATTGTCTTTTCCACCTTCCCAGGAGTCTTCTTACTTGATCTTGCCTTTCCATTAGAAGGCCTATGATAACAAACATGGACTACAATATGTAACTTTATATGCATTCTGGAAATAAGAATTTCACTTGATAGGATTGTGTTATAAGCATTTTATCCATTAAGCATGCACACACACACACACACACACACACACACACACACACACACACTTATAGAATTATTAAATAAAATTTAAATTTATTTGATACTGGTCTCTAGGAGCTCATCCATACCAATCTATGGATGCCCCATTTGTTTACACAAAATCAAATTCATAACTGTTCCAACTTGGTTCACTCATTTATACATTTTACATACACACACACACACAGTTAACTAATGAATTATTCAGAGTCAGTTAAGTTTTACCTTATATCTAGTTTAACCATTAGAATTCTTAATCTAAATAATAAAGTTACATATTTTCATGTGCAAGTAAATATATGGATTCTGAATCCATTTTCAAATATAGTAATGATGTTCTTTGTGGTGAGCAATATTAGATGTTCATGGCCACATTTTCTTGAGGTTGGTTCTTCAGTTTCAACTCCCTTTCTAAATTGATTTGCTTGATGGAGGAGACGGAAATGTAGATGTGTGCATCCTGTTCTTTGATTTATGGCCCATGGTAGCGCTGAATGTAAGTGAAAAATAGCATGAAAACAAAACAAAAAAAGTATGTATGAGAGTAAGAG
Organism: Mus minutoides; assembly: GCA_902729485.2. Classification (NCBI taxonomy): domain Eukaryota; kingdom Metazoa; phylum Chordata; class Mammalia; order Rodentia; family Muridae; genus Mus; species Mus minutoides. The sequence continues at coordinate 393,909 of LR749826.1, read as the reverse complement.
AAGCAAGATGAAAATGAAATATTTGCACATAAATTGCTGTCTTCAAACAATTTTTTGTGATCATATTCAAATCATTCTCTTTCATCACATAGTTAAACACTTAGTGCTCAGTAGAAGTCAAGTTAGAACTCTTTATAATAACTGATTGGCTTCTTCATTTATGCACTTTCTACCTTTCAGACTGCTAGTTTCTAAAACAATGCCTCACTGTAAAGCTTTGGTTGGTTTGGAACAAGCTGTGAAGACTAGGCTCAGCTCAAACTGTGGAACAGAAATACATCTGCCTCTCTTCCCCAATGCCAGGACTAAAGGCGTGTGTTATAAAATCTGGATGACGTCCAGAAATGGTGGTACATGCCTTTAATCTCAGCACTCAGGAGGCAGAGGCAGACAGGTCTCCGTGAGTTTGAGACAAGTCTGTTCTACAGAGTGCATTTCAGAACAGCCAGGGTTAAACAGAGAAACCCAGTATCAAACAAACAAACAAACAAACAAACACATACCAACCAAACAAACAAAACAACAACAACAACAAAAAACTACAACCAACATAATAAAGTGTGAAGGAAAGGTATCAGCTCTATCAAGAATACATCTGAAATAGACAAAAATATATTCTAAGTTTCTCTCATAATTCAGAGTATTTAGTGGCTTCATTAAAGAGGCTACATAGCACTCTCCCCAGACAGTAAGAGCCCTGAGGATTGAGGAGATGAGAAGGCTACTTTACTAGCTTCATGGCTCTTGCCTCAGGTGAGCCTTAATCTCTTCTGTCTATAAATCATACAGTTTACTGCTTTATTCATATGGCTGGCATAGTAATTTTGCTAAAAATATATTTAATCATATCAAAATCATTATGTCAATCTGAAAAGTTCCAAGCTTGCCCAATCTGCAGCCACAGGCCCAGGTAGGTAAGATAGCTATGAATGTAGACCATCTCAAAAAAATCATGAATACACTTAAAACATGTACTTTTTATTTTCTATTCTAAATGTTGTTCTTGTTGATCATTACATTTATAAAGGACAATGTTGTGTCACAAGGTCACAAAGCCAGACAGATTTGGGTGTTTTTCCTGTGGTAGAGTGGCTGGTACATTTTCTTTATCTACTCTCTGATCCAACCTCTAGAAATCTACAAACTCCAACCCCTACAGTATCACCTAAGGATTACAATTTCTGGCTCTTACAAATAAGGCTGTTATGAACATACTAGAGAATATGTCCTAGAAGTATGGTGGTACATCTTTTGGGTACATGCCCATGATCAGTATTACTGGGTCTTCAGTGCAAAAATTTCTATTGTAATTTTCTGAAAAAGTGCCAGATTAATTTCCAGAGTGGTTGTACAAGATTGCAATCCCATGAGCAATGGAGGAGTGTTTCCCCTTTACCAGATCCTCACCAGCATGTGCTGCTGCTTGTGTTTTTGATCTTAGCCCTTCTGATAAGTGGTCTAACTTAAAATTTCATCCCATGGGTAAGTATTGTGGAAATATTAAAAAAGAATCCTCGCTATTGCCAGCAAGACCACCAACAGACTGGCAGGCCTGTTCTCATCTTGTGGAGACTCAGGCTCAGAGCTCCACCCAGCTTGCTAAGTATCCACTGGTTGGTCTCTACCACACCAGACCCATGCTTCAAAACTCCCAGGGCCCTTTGTGGTGCATTTCTGTCAAACCCACCTCTTTGCCGCTGTTCCTTTCTCTCTAGAATCCCATTGAGTCACCATGTGAAAGAAATACCACACAAACTTAGTTCAGAATCAATGTTAACTCAATCACTGGGCACATCAACTAGAATCCTAATTTTGTAAGCCATATTAAATCTAAACTGGGAGACACTAGTAGCTACTTCTTGTAGTCTCCCTCTCAGTCAAAAGCCCCTATCTCTCACCTGCTTCCTCACTTCCTCTGTCTATCCTGGAAGTCCTGCCTACTCACTCTGTTATTCATTCCTTTATTCATTAGGGGAAGTCATCTAAGTAAGTAATTCATTCCTTATTCCAGAAACCCCCTTCTGGGCAAGCAGAATTAACAACAAAATACAAACAGCACCAGGGCCAAAGGCAACACTCCTTCTCCCTTTCTGTCTGTCCATTTAATCCTAGAGGTAGTGAGACTGCAGGGGCAGAGAGTAACTGAGCATAGCCCAGGATGATGCCATTTTAAAAATATTTCCCACAACAAGTAAGCACCAATCTTTGACATTATTAATCATATTCTGCTATGCTTATATTCAGGAACATAACATAATTGTCCTCTGAGAAGCTCTATCCATCAGCTGATTGAAGCAAAGATACCACAGCCAAACACTGAATGGAAGTTGGGAATGTTATACAAGAGTTGGGGAAAGGACTGAAGGCCATGAGGGGATGGGAACCCCACAGGATAAGCAACAGAGTCAATTAACCTGAACCTCTGGTAGCTCTCAGAGATTGAGCCACCAACCAAAGAACACAGATGGCTGAAATGAAGCTCTTGTCAAATATGCAGCATATGTGCAGGTCAATCTCCAAGTAGGCCCCCCAAAAACTGGAGTAGAGACTCTCCCTAATGTTTTAGCCTGTCTGTCTGGGCTGACTGGTCTGGACTTAGTGGGAGAGGATGCACTTAAATTACCAGGGTGGGAGGGTACCAGGGGAGGCACCTTCTCAGAGCAGAAGGGGATGGGGTATAGAACAAATTCATAGATGACTAACTTTCATTTCAAGTATGCCTAGGATTTTATCTGGTATATTTGGGTAGAAATTGTTAATTTTTAGTGGAATGTATGAATTACAATTAGACTTGGATGGAGTGTCTTGTTTGGAGTCTGTCCAGTTTATAGCTCTGAAATCAGCACAGGAACAAGTAGTATATTTATGACTCTGAACAGTCAGAACCTAAATCTTGGTTTAAAACAGGAATAAATGCAAAATAGAAAGGTACAAAGAATTGACCTGATTATCACACTCTAACAATGCTACTTGTGATGATGCTCTTTGGACAGTGAGCCAGGCAGCAAGTAGCTGTAGCATCAAAGGTCAACATGCCTCATGGGCATGTCACAGTGCTGAGTAGGATGTGGCTTTGAACATCCTCAGTCTGGGGCAAAAGGATGTGGGAATTGAAACATCTCAATAGGAACATGTAAACAAAATGTAAACTATACAAACTCTTATCCTGAGATTTTTAAACAAGGTACTAACAAGACTCCTCACAAAGTTAAAAAATAAATAGGCCAAACTATATGATCCAGTTATATCACTTAAGCACAATCTTAAAGGAGTCTATGTCTTATTTCAGAGACATTTGTTGACCAATATTTATTGATAATCTATTAAAAATGCCCAGAAAATGGAATCAGTCTAGATGTGTGTCAACTGATGAATGGATAATGAAAATATGATTCATATAAACATAGGGTGTTATTCAACCAAAAATAAGTTTAAATTATGAAATTCACAGATATAGGTATTGAGTAAAGTTCTAAATTAAGTGTGTTGTTTGGCATGTCCATGAATGTTCCAAAGACCCAAGTACTTCATCCCAAATGGCAAACTCTTCCCTGTGCTCATGGAAATGCCAAATATGTTGCTCTTTATATGAGTTCAAATGTTGTTACTATGGGCAGAAATTGTTTACCATAACTTTCTATTCCTGGGTATTTATGGACTAAAATCTGTTCCCAAATGGGAACGATTTCCAATGAGATTAGATTATCCTGCTTCCTTCCTTAGATAGACACCACAAACCCTGCTTCCTTTATTCAGCTCTATACCATAAACACTGTCTTCCTCCTCACCTATATATAATAAATCTCTATATATAATAAATCTACTGAGCTTCCAGGATGTTGCAGGTTCTCTGTCCAAGAGCTCAGACCACCTGATCCCAGCCTTTCTGAATGTTTGTCAGTCATTTCTTTAGGATATATCATTTCTGAAAAATTTCACTGCCTCTAATCAATGTTCAAGCACTCAGGCTATGTGAGGACTTGGCACACAAATGGATGGAGTTGAAACAATTGCTCTCAATGAGGCAACACTGAAATTGAAAAACAGATTATGTATATGGTCTTTCATATGTGAAAAACACATTTCAATCTCTAGATAAGTGCATATAAATTATAGTGCCCACAAAGTCAGGAAATTGTTGAGAGGGTATGGGGTAGATTTCAAGTAGAGGAGAAAGAATATACCTCAAGAAGAGGTATGAAGTTTGGGAAAGGGAAATAACTAAGCAGGAGGTATAAAATTGAGTAAAATGGAAAAGATTGAGGACTATGGGAGCATTGATCTTTTTTTTGAAGAGGACATATGTAAAACTGCTACTCTAGAAGCTTCCCAAAATGCTCATATACACACATATAGAAGGAATTTAAATGGTTTACTCTATAGTGGAAGGCTGAGTGATGCCTCCTAAAGATACCACAGGCTTTATTATCTATACCAGGTATAAGTTTCTCTTTTAGAGTTATAGGGTCAGTGAGCTTCCATATACCTCTGCCAAACATTATAAACTATAACACTACTATTTCTTAATATCCAGAACTTGACAGTAGTATCCTAGTTCTGAAGGCACACCATATATGAGTCATAGAACATGGGGAGAAATTAATCTGGTACCAATATTGAAGCTTTCTCTCTTCTAACTGACTTTTATAATGCTGGAGAAAGGTTCTATGAATGATATCAGAAGAAAGGATTCACCATATATCTTATCTAACTGCAGCCCCTGCTAGCTACAATAATAATTGTCATGATAAGCTATATCAATGTATTGGATTGATCAACTACCTATGCTTGTACTTAGTCCTGGTCAATTAAATGGAGCTCAATTCTGGTATTGTTAACTTGGCTGGAAACCTACGCTTGGATAAGTCTATTTTACTATTTGGAATCATCTGAGTCTCATTTTATTTTTATCTCCACAAGCAAAGCAATTCTACAGGCATCTAGAATGCACATTCCAGGGACGTTTTTAAACATCGAGATGTTTGAATAGAAGATCTTTACAAGAACTAAGGAGCTGAAGGGGTCTTATCTGGCATCAATGGGAGGGAGTCCCTTGGTCCTATGAAGGCTTGATGCCCCAGTGTAGAGGAATGCTAGGGCAGTGAGGCACGAGTGGGGAGATGGGTAGGGAGCACCCTCATAGAAGCAGGGTAAGGGGGGATGGGATAGGGTATTTGCAGAGGGGAAACTGGGAAAGAGGATAAGATTTGAAATGTAATTAAATAAAATGAGATAAAATTAAAAATTAAAATGGAAATAAATAAAAAAGAACTTACTGTCCAAGTGTCATTAATAGCTAGAGCTTTAAAAACCACAGCTTATAGTTTCAAGGCATCAATAAACTTCTGATTTTAAAGGAATGTTCTGCTCCCTGTTATACACAAACTGAGGATGTGTGACTTTTTAAACCCTCATTCCCAGGGTACATAGAGACAGAAAAGTCTCTCATATATTTAATCTTAATATTCCAAACTATTCCAATTCTTTTTCTTTCTCCTGTCTGAGTTTCTTTTGTGGAAGCAGAAAGCGTGGCAATGTGCATATGCGGAAGCACTGGATTTTAATCCGTTGAATGAATGAAGTTGTGCGTTCTTCCTTCTATCAAGTTGAAGAGGCTCCAAAGTGTCTGAGCTTCATGTCAGGGTTGGGTGTTCATAAAATAATTCTAGAAACAGGAAAACTTTTAATGAGCAATCTCATCAATATTTTCTCAAAATCTTCAACCCTATTGTGTTTTAGATACTATCCACACTACAAATGTATGGCTTACAATGCATGTATTCTTGCTATTGTTATCAATGATATTTTCTTCTAGCTCTGGGTAAGATTTTTAAAATGTCGATTGATTTACTTAGCATTCATGATTTACTTAGCAAGTTTAGGTTTCTAGGAATTTTTCTCTAAAGCATTAGAAGACTACTTTACTCAATTGCTTCTCTGAGGATTTTAAAAAATCCATTCTCTGCTCATTCAGTTCCATGGTCAAATCAATTTCCTCCCCGAGACATGGAATTTGAGTGAAAAATAAAACTAGAACAAATATGGCCTCTTCATTCAGTGATCACCTTGAAAGAAGCTGGAAAAAATGCCTGATGTGCGTTTCTAAGCTGTTGCTATGGAGAAGAGAATTCTTTCTATGTGAACCATTGACACGAAATAGTAATTGAAAAGTTTCATTTCAAAGTGTTGTCAGGACTGAAGAAGATAAGACTAGAAAGAACTTAGACTAAATCTCAATATTGTATTAAAAGTTTGAAATGCAAATAATCGCAGTAAGGTAAAACTTTTTATTGATTTTATGTGCATAATATAATAAGTGGAGGATGAGGTTTAGCTCCTTAAAATACAATACCATGGGTTTTAGTAGGAATATAATAGACTCTATGAATGCTTTCAAAATGTATACTTTTCTTTAAAGTGGTAGATGGGAGAAGAATTTTAATAGCATTGATGTTATTTATGTTCAGGTTATTTTTGAAGAGTTTTACATTTATGGAAAATTCCTAAATCCAGTGAATTATTATTGAAGCAAGTGCCTTGACTGATAGTATAGGAAATATTATGCATTTGTTACAACTAATAAGTCAATATTGATATTGTTTTTATTATTACTACAAATGAAGGTTCAATGTTTTATTTCAGGTCTTTCTGTTTTGAAATGATGTACTTTTTCTGATCTAGAATAACATTCAGAATATACTTCATTTAGATGCCCTGACTTCAGATTTTAAAGTTTCTCTTTATATAATATTATTACAGATCACTTCTTAGCTATATCATTTTATTGATGAGTAAAAAGGACTCATTAGGAAATATTAATTGGAAGATGTGAATTGTTTATTTGTATTACTTTCTTACTGCATATGACATGCTGTGGTTCTATTAATCTCCTACATTTTCTTATCCCCGTTTTCTTTGCTACATCTTGCATATCTCTCATAGCTTACTTTCTAATTTCTTGTATTTTGCTCTCCTAAATTTACATATGAGAGAAAACAAGCATCCTTTTCTAGTGGTTAGTCTCACAATGCTCCATGGTTTTATAGGTTTGGGGTTTACCCAAAAGATAAAATAAATAAGATAATAATAATAATAAAAATAAGAATAAAATAATAAAATAATTTAAAATTTTAGGTATGTGTGTGTACGTGTGTGTGTGTGTGTGTGTGTGTGTGTGTGTGTGTGTGTGCTTATCAACACATTTACATCTGCACATGATATGTTTTACATCAGAGGACAACTGTGGAATGTGTTTTATTCTTTCCATCATGTGGATACCTGGATCAAAATTAGGATTTCAGACTGGAGTAAAGTTTCGTCATTCTCTTTAACATCTAACCAGCTTGTTTCTGACAATATTTTTTTCTACCCTGTCAAGAGTCCATATACTCAGCTTGATTCATAATGCCCATCCTGTGCCAGGGGCCAGCCTTGACTGTCCTTGCTTGTTGGTTCTTCTTGAGGTAGCTGAGAGGGAAGAGGTCAGTAAGGCTTGGTCTTATGGGCTATTTAGGGTTGCTGCATAATAACAAAAGGAATGTTTACCTAAGCATAGTAAATCACTTTGCTTCAGTAGCTGGCCTGACTTCTGAGTTCCTCTGAGGTGAGAAACTGTTCAGTACCTCATTGTAAAACAGCAGGGGATTAAATAAGGTAGCCTTCATTCTTTTGTGTGTGTGTGTGTGTGTGTGTGTGTGTGTGTTTTATTTTATTTTTGATTTTAAGACATTTTTATTAGATATTTTCTTCATTTACATTTCTTTTTTTTAAATTACATATTTTCTTGATTAACATTTCAAATGTTATCCGGAAAGTCTCCTATACTCTCCCTGCGCCTTACTCCCCTACCCACTCACTCCCACTTCTTGGCCCTGGCATTCCCCTGTACTGGGGCATATAAAGTTTTCAAGACCAAGGGGTCTCTCTTCCCAGTGATACCTGCAGGAACTGTGCTGCACTGCACCCCCACCCCCAGCCTGCTAGCTGAAGTCACAGGAAGAAAAAAGGGATACTTTGAAAGGTGATTTTAGCCTTTATTTCCAAGTTCTAAAAGGTTTTCTATGAAAGTTCTCAAGGGGGGTTGTTTCCACTCTTTGTCCTCAGCACTTACAAATCTTTTAGAATACATGGTCACATGATCAAAGTTTATCACAAGTTCACACATAAATTCTAATCATAAATTGAATAAGAAGTATACAGTAGAGAATGTTCATATGCACATCCATTATCTGGCTAAACATTCATCACCTACAACCAGCTTTACAGGTTCATGAAGAGTTACAAACCATAACTGTTGTAACTAAGTTATTACTGATGTTTTGCACAGTTAAACACAGTCAAAATTTTATCTTCTGTTCTTGCACCTATAGCAAATCCTCAGTTCCCCTTTTATGACCTTTGGTTAATGCCTTGACAACCTCTTGGAATGTGCTCTATATTGCAAATGCTTGCTTACTATCGCAGAAGCAATTAATGAGGGACACTTGAAGACTGGCAGAGTTCTCAATGCAATTTTGACATCAGAAAGGATTTAATGGTAGTCAAATTATAAAAGAGCTTAATAATTATTAATATAATTTTAGGAATTTTTATAGGATCATCATTAAGAATTAAGACATCATCAATTTGTCTATATAAAATTACTACAAGATAGTACATCTTCCTTGATCTGTAAAAATCTGCTCAAAGTGGTAGGCTAATATATAGTGATTTTTATATATATTCAATAATAACAAGAAAAGCATATTAATATCAGGAATTTTTCCTAAAACGAAATCTTCTGGGCCTTGCCTGCAGGAACAAAACTGTCATAGTTTCCATGGTGGAACCATTTCAGGAAGATCACTTGCTAGGTTTTAGCTTCTCTCTGATGACTCTTGGCAATGTTGTACTTGACAATATTTGTTGGTGGACATTGTAGGTCTTGACAGATATTTCAGTTTTTTCATTAAGATCTTTAAAAAAAGGAGATAAAATTTCTCCACCTATTTGAAGTGGAATGTCTAATTAAATGATTTGGACCATTGGGCGTGGTGGCTCACACCTTTAATCCCAGCACTCAAGAGGCAGAGGCAGGTGGATTTCTGAATTCAAGGCCAACCTGGTCTACCGAGTGAGTTCCAGGACAGCCAGGACTATACAGAGAAACCCTGTGGGAAAAAAAAAAAAATTGGACCATCTCTTAGGAAGTTATGTCAACTGTTTCATTATTTATACTAGGGCTTATTCTATTTGTGTTTCATACTGGATCATAATGCAGTGTTCTTTTATTCAATTCTGTTGATCAAAGCTTTTCTTTTTTAATTTTTAAAATTTTTATCTATCTATCTATCTATCTATCTATCTATCTATCTATCTATCTTTTTGAGACAGGGTTTCTCTGTGTACCCCTGGCTGTCCTGGAACTCACTCTGTAGACCAGGCTGGCCTCGAACTCAGAAATCCACCTGCCTCTGCCTCCCAAGTGTTAGGATTAAAGAGGTGTGCCACCAAAACCAGGCTTGACCAAAGTTTTTATGTGTCCAGACTAGCTGTGACTATATACTAATATATACTAATATGTAATAATAGAACAAAGACAAATGAGGCAACAGCAGTATGTGTTCAAAGTCCTTACCTATTCCTAAATGTGTCAATATTAAACTAAGTGTAAATTCATATTTATATCTCCAAATTTAATCCATTATCTTATAAAGAGTTTTCTTCTCTGTCCTATTTGTGTACAGCTTCCTACTAAATCTGTCCTATCTTCCATAAACATATTAATTGTTAAATAAAATATTGTACATATTGTGGTGGTATAAATAATTCTTTTTATAGAGATGATTTTATCAACTAAAAGAGAATGAGTTTGTACAGTTTTTATTTCGGTTTTCTATACCCAACTGTATTTCAAGCATTCTTAGATATTTTTAAATTTGATTTTTATTAATAATTGTCCTTTGTTCTCTAGTTCTCTAGGTCTTAATGAATGCTTGTTGTTTTATATTTATTATTAATATATACACAATAAATTTCCCACACTAAAATTGCTTTCTGATTGCTACCTTGCAATCTCTACTACAAAAGGAGAATTTTGACAATAACTGTACTTCTCATATACTTTCAACTTCTAGAATGTCAAATAATTAGAAGTGTCAAACATATAGTATTAGAAGGACTTCTTTAAATTGTGAATATACACTTATGAGTCACTACTTTTTCTCATTTTATAATAGATTTATTGTTCAATAGATTTTATTGAATAGCTGTACTGTATTTTATCCATTGAATGGAATTATAACTTTATAAATATACAGTAAATAATTGTATAAACACATTTTTAAGTTAGTTAGGCAAGTAAATTGCCTATAATCAATAAATTGAGTAAGATGCATCCAGTATTTTTAGTTATTCACAAAAGTGGAGTAGCAGATCACCAGTTAGTATGTTTTCTTGTACCCTCCCCTAGCCTTCAGCAGGTTGACTCAGACCTCTTCTGCCACTGCCAGCTAGTGCACTACCTGCTGAGAGGCTAAACCTGTCTTCCTGAGGAGATCCTGACTAAGCAACAGCCTGCCAACAAAGCATGGAGAGCCTGGCTTGGTGGGGGATGGGATTTCCCCTTCTTAAGTTCAGACTCAAAAGTAAACTCTGGGCCTTGATCAGTACTTGTCTTGGTCTCCTTCTTCTCTCATCATCTCTCTTGTATAGCCCCAGCCTTCCCTGCGGGTGACTAAATTTTCCTTAACCTATCAAAAACACCTGTATTCCCAAACATTCATGATTTCTTTAGCCATGTGATGCAATTAATGGATTGGTATGGAATCAAGACTTATCATCTTCTCTGGCCCTTCTTTATGAAGAAACTCTTCAACTGATATAAAGGAATAGGTTTTATTTCTCTGTTCTTTTTTTTTTTTAAGATTTATGTATATATTATATATAAGTACACAATAGCTGTCTTCAGACACACCAGAAGAGGGCATCAGATTTCATTACAGATGGTTATGAACCATCATGTGGTTGCTGGAATTTAAACTCAGAACCTTTGGAAGAGCATTCAGTGCTCTTAACCACTGATCTATCTCTCCAGGCCGATTTCAGTGTTCTTATAACCCATATTACTTTGAGGAGCCAGCCAAGTCCTGGTTGTCTTTGCCTTATTTAGTATCCATGTAATACAGTCAATCTTATTACTTATTGGCTTACTTTAGCTTGCACACGTTAGTGACTTTCACTCTATATTTCATTGCTGCTGCTGTTGTAGATGATAAAGTTCTCTTCTTTTTCTCTATCTTATGCCCTCTTTCCTTTTTACACATACATTTTGTGTATCAGTAAAGCAGGACAAATCAAACCTGTTTCTCCTTTGCCTTGTTCCAGTAGATATTGGAAAAGAAAATGAACCCATCCTCTCATGTAGGTCTAACAAAGAATATGAATCATAACTGTTTCTGTAGAAGGCTACATGAGCTGTTGAGCATCTATATGCCCTGTTTTGCTTTTATCTACTGGCATAATCTATTTTGTCACTCACTTCTGATGACTTCCACACACGAGTAAGGTGACATCTTGAAAGTAAACATTAAACTCAGGAGTTTCATAACATAGTGATAATTTGTCCCCCAAAAAACTATTATAAAATATAGAAAAATACCTAATCTGAATCAAAAGACACTTGAAGAAAGAAAACATTGAAATGACTACAATGTAAGAATTATCATAACTTACATATCTATAATGAAATATACAACTCTCTTGAAGAGAAAAATACTACAAAAGCTTTGCAAAAACTGTTGGCACACCTAATCATTTAATTAAGAACCTAATTAGGTGTTGGTGGCACTTGCCTTTAATCCCAGCACTGGCAGGCAGAAGTTGAGGCCAGCCTGTTCAACAAAGCAGGTTCCAGGGATATCTTATAAGGAGAAAATCTATCTTAAAACACTACCCACAAAAGGATCTAATAACCAAAATGAAAACCTCCGTGGGTAGTGCAGATGTAAGATCAAACCAGAAATACCCCTATTCCAAACACGGGGTGTTCGCACACCCCACTAATCACGAGAGACCTGTCTTGATGCAAACTGCAAGAGGAATTTTAATCGGAGCTCCTGGACAACCCCGTATCCCACGCATGGGACAGGGGGGTCGACCATGAGGCTCGAAAATTAGTAGCTTTTATAGCAATGGGGTAGGGGGGTTGGGGAAATTGTCGCGGTTTCACATGATTGGCTAGTTTAAACATCAGCAAGATACCCAGGTAGCTAACTCTAAGAGACAAGGGGGGGTGGGGAGCAGGGGGAGGTAATCTACCTAACAGTTAAGTCACTACTACCTTAGGCAACCTCCTGGGGTGTTGAGACATTCCACAGAGGTCCACTGTGACATTCAGAGGGCATTGGGCTATTCTGTGATTGTTCCAGGAAAGGCTTGCCCCGTAGCTAGGGCCATCGGTTAGTTTAAAGGTTTACTTTCCCTCCTGACACAAGGGACTCTATTTTGTCTTTGGTTACGTACTACTCTTTCACAGAAACTAGTAAGACAAAGAAATGAACAAATGACTTGGATAATAGTGGATAAAAATCATACAGTGTGAAAACAAAGAAACTGGACTACCTAGTCACGTTCGGTACATGCATTACATCCATCCTCTCTAGGACTACATGTAATTTCTATAGTTCAAGTTATTTGAGTTTCAGAGCACAAGTACATGGATACAAACTCCCCCAAATTTATCAGTGGATTGAAGGCTATAGCTTTATGTGTCTCAACAAAATAAAAACAGAATAAACAGGGAAAATGTTTTAAAATTTTTTGAAAAAACTAGTGAGTAAAAATGCAATGTCTAGCAGGGAACATGAATTACAATGACACAGGAACTCTTATAAGTTTTTTTTTTTTCAAGTGTTAAAGAACAAAACACCTCTAATTTTAAATTTACATCCTGGAAAAACAACCTTCAATCATTAAGATGGAAAAAGATATTCTCAACAAAAGGAAACTATAAGTTTGTTGCTGGCAGATCTCATATTAAGAAATGGCTAGAGGAACTTTATCCAAACCAAAATAAAATAAAGTAGTGTTCATCAATTTGGAATGAAAAAAAAAATACAGTGGTAATGACAGGATTACTTATTTCCATTTCTTATCATAAAATCATCTTATAAATTTGAAAAGGAAAATGTATAACACTTGGTATGATGTTCATCATATTTAGAGGAACTCTTAAACTAAAGAATGTAAATAAAATGCCTGCAGTTGACCAAAGAAGTTACAACTTCAAGTTATATACTGTACTAAACTAAACACACACAACAATATCTATAAAAATTATAAAGTAAAATTTATAAAATAGCACAATGAAAATTGGCATATATGATAAAGTATTATGACCAAGTAATATTGTAAAACTATTCAAATGCCATGCAGGAAGCCAAGAGAAGTCAGATAGAGTACTCATAACTGGGAATAGAAAAATATGTCTTCCTAGGGTTTTAGTGTGTTTAGATGATTTCATGGGAGATTTCTACCAAACATATAACTAATTCTGCTTTGAACAATCTTCTGAACAAAATGTAAGATAATTACTCATTTGAAGTATGTTTTACATCTGTTACTTAAACACAAATGGAAATATTAAGAAAATTTCCTACAAATGATTATTTCTTAACAAGTTACACAAAGTATTATACTCTTTAGTTCAGTAGGACATATTGCTGGTGATGTGTTTATAAAATGATAAAGACATTATTAGGAAGAGAAGAGAGCGAAGATTCCCAGTTCAAAGGGCCAGAAAATATCTTCACTAAAATCATAAAGAAAAATTCCAAACCTAAAGAAAGAGATGACCATAAGTGTAAAAGAAATCTAAAGAACCTCAAATAGATTAGAACAGAAAAGAAAATCCTCCCATAACATATTAATCAAAACACTAAATGCACAGAACAATGGAAGATTATTAAAATCAGTAAAGGAAAAAAGGCCAAGTAATATATAAAGGCAGACCTATCAGAATTACACCAGCATTCTCAGCAGAGTCTTTAAAAGACAGAAGATCCTGGACAGATGTCATACAGTCCCTAAGAGAACCCAATGCCAGCCCAGGCTATAATACCTAGCAAAAGTCCCAATCATCGTAGAGGGAGAAACAAAGATATTCCATGAGAAAAACAAATTTAAGCAGTTTCTTTATACTAATCCAGCCCTAAGGAGGATACTAGAAGGAAAACTCCCAACACATGGAGGGTAAGTACACCCAAGAACTCAAAAGAAATTCATCATTTTACAACAATCTCAAAAGAAGAAAATCACACAATACCACTTCTAACAGCAAACATAACAACAATCATACACATTCATACTATAAATTTACTGTATAAAATTATAAGACACAGTATGGGTAAATAATACTGGAAAACAAGTATAAAATGTTACAAAACACTTTTTCTGTGATTAAAGTGTAACATATGATAACTATTATGATTAAGATAGTACGATATCCATGGAGAGACACATACAGAGACAATAGGACAAATATTCTGTTATCTACCAAATATACACAGCTGGTTTTTAACATAGATACAATAGAGATTGTAAAAAGCGTGGGAAGAATTTGAAGCAATGATGCTGAGAATAATTGAACATGATACATTGTATCTATAAAAACTAATTAAAAGTGAACCTGAAGTTTAAAAATAAAAATAATCATAATGAGCCAGGGAGTTAAGATCTAAGTATGAGAGAAGTTAGTTAAACATGATATGTAAAACAAAAAAAATCACAGATTAGCATATATCAAATGAAAAACTTTTGAAAAAGATCACACCAAGATAACAACAATTAAAATCTACCATCATAGACATTTGCTTACTAGATACCTAATAGACGCTTTGTATCTGAATATCTTTAAATATAAAGATATTCCACCCACAACAATAAGAGTTACAGATAATCCATTTAGAAAGTTACTACACTAAATGAATTTTTACTGAAAGGAATGTATAAACAAAGAAAAATATCATAAGTAAATTATCTAAAATTGCCAACCATTGGAATATGCACATGAAAACCACACTCAGGAGACTGGCTAGAATAAAAAATGGTGATAAGGCTTTTTTGTTTGTTAGTTTGTTTGTATGTTGTTTTTTCACATTTCTGATGAAAATTTTATCTACTAAAAAAGCTGTCAAAATCATTTAGAAATTTTTCAAAAACATAATTTACTATTATCATATGAACTGGCAAATGGATTTTTTGTGCTTTTATCATGTAAATGGATACTTGTGTTAATATGAATGCCTGAACATGAAGAGTAATAACAGATTCAGTAATAACTGCTTTGAAATGGACACAAGCTTTCTATTCACTGACATGTGAATTGTTATCAAGCATTGCCTACTTTCATAGCAGAAAGACACACAACTAAAATATATGTGTGGAATACTGTTGTGCCACTTAAGTTATTTTTTTAAATGAATATAGATTTGCTTGTATTAATCATTTTGTTTACATTTCAAATGATATCCCCCTTTCTATTTTCCTCTTGACAAATCCCCCATTCCATTCCCACTCTCCTTTGCCCCTATGAGGGTGCTCCTCCACCCACTCTAGCAACCTACCCACTCTAGCAATCCCCTAGGCTGAGGCATCAAGCCTCCATAGGACCAAGGGCCTCCCCTCCTGTTGATGCCATATAAAGCCAACCTCTGCTACTTATGTAGCTGGAGCAATAGATACCTCCATGCATACACTTTGGTTGGTAGTTATAGTCCCTGGGAGATCTGGGTGGTCTGGTTAGTTGATATTGTTCTTCCTATGGGGTTGCAAATTTCCTTCAACTCCTTCAGTCCTTCCCCTAGCTCTTCCTTTTGGGTCCCAGGGTTCAGTAAGATGGTTGGCTATGAGCATCTGCATCTGTATTATTCAGGTGCTGGCAGAACCTCTCAGCGGACAGCCATACCAGGCTCCTGTTCGCAAGCAGTTCTTGGCATCAGCAATAGTATATCCTCGTTTTGGTGTCTGCAGATGGATCCCTAGGTAGGGTGGTCTCTGGAGCAAAGACTGAAGGAAAGGCCATCCAGGTGCTGCCCCACTTATGTTAATTTTTTAAAGATTTATTTATTTATGCAATGAGCATTGGTATTTTGCCTGTATTCATGTCTGTGTTGGATCCCCTGAAACTGGCATGATTGCAAGCCGCTATGTGGGTGCTGGGAATTGAACCCAGGTTTTCTGAAAGAGCAGTCAGTAAGTACTCTTTTTTTTTTTTAAGTTTTTAAAAAGATTTATTTTTTTATGCATATGAGTACAATCTAGTTGTCCTCAGACACAGCAGAATAGGACATCAAATCCCATTAATAGATGGTTGTGAGCCACCATATGGTTGCTGAGAATTGAACTCAGGACCTTTGGAGGAGCATTCAGTGCTCTTAACCTCTGAGCCATTTTTCCAACCCCCACTTAAGTTAATTTTTAAAGAAATACAAAGAATTAAAAGAAAAAGCATTACTCCTTGAATGTATGTGACTATAATGCCTTTATGAAGTATTCTTTCAGTGGGAACATACTATAATGATTATCGGTTTCTAGAGAAGGGGAATGAAGAATGGAAATGAGTGCCATTCATTATAATTTCACAGCATGAGCTCCTGCTTCTCCTTTTTTCTTTTTTTTTTCTTTTCTTTTTTTTTTTTTAAAGATTTATTTTATTTTATTTATGTAAGTACACTGTAGCTGTCTTCAGACACTCCAGAAGAGGGCGCCAGATCTCGTTACAGATGGTTGTGAGCCACCATGTGGATGCTGGGATTTGAACTTATCACCTTCGGAAGAGCAGTCGGGTGCTCTTACCCGCTGAGCCATCTCGCCAGCCCCTGCTTCTCCTTTGAAACAGGAATTTATTAGGAAAAGCTCAAGTTGGCCAGAAACTTACTATGTATTCTAAGCTAGTCTTGGATTGAACTCACCACTCCTAGGTGATGGAATTATAGGACTATGTAATCATGTCTGCCCTGCAATGAAAGTCTTGCAATAGTGTTTCTGTGTTTTGATTATGGAAATGGACTTCATATCAGCATGTTTGCGATATGGCCAATCAGAATTCCACACATAGATATTTATTCAAACTACTAAAATCAGAATAAAATGTATAGATGCTTGCAATATTACTTTTATATTTCTGAAGTTTTACTCAGCTTATGCAACTTCCTACCCAGTTAGCAAATTGGGTGAAGGACAAATAAGGACTGCCCTGTTTATTTTGGCTTATGGATCCCTTTGTGTCTGTAGTCATTTCAAGTTAAACATTAATAGCATCTACAAGAGCAATAGGTTGTTCCATCTATAATCTTTGAAGGTTGAATTATAAATTATTGTAAATAGTAGGTGGCTCAAGAAATGATCATAAGAAAATTATAGGACAATGTGCTACATTTCAAATAATTGTTTGTAAAGATGTTTTTAGTAGTTTTATTGTCTTTTTAAACTAATTGATCCAGAAGTTTCTTCATTTATCAACACTTATATCAAATTTATTTTATATTGAAATTTTTAAAAAACAAAACTCTTGCAGAATGTGCAAAATGAGCTAGAATTGTGTATCCTATAAGGATATCTAATAAAAATGAGAATGTATCTTGTCATAATTGAACTGAATACTTATTCTTTATTTACTATTATTTCAGTGTATTCTACTAAATATATTGAAACATACATACAAATAATCCATAAATTTCTATAAGCAGTTTTGTTTATATTTACTTGTCTCAAGTAAACACCTAGTTTTATACTGAATTGTTTATTATTAAATAAGAGAAGAAGATGCAATTTGCAGAGATGTAAAAGTTACTCATTTTTTAAAGTGATAAAAGACAATTATGAAATTATAATTACCTTTGAGTTGAAAATAAACACTGTTGAGGGCCTAATAAACTTCTTAGCACCATTTCTTCTGAATATACAAAATTCTATATGTTCTAAAACTAAAAAGAAACTGCCAGTTTCAAATATGTGTTGTTGATATGACTGACTGAAAATATTTGTAAATATTTGCTTCAATCATCTGTCTTCAAGTTGAATCTAGAATTGTGTAAATTAGCTTAAGACATAACTATGTGCAGAAATTATTTCAAAGATAATTAAAAATATTTTTTACTTTTTGAAAAACAATTACAAACATTTTACTGGATTAGCTTTTTAAAAGTGAGAGCTATATGTTTTTATCATTGCCATAATAATATATATGTTTTTGAGTTTCTGTGTGATTTCTAGTTTTCCTTTTATATTTTTTTTTATTACTGCTTATGTTTGAGTTCAGGAATAGGTAACATGGGTTTGGACTTCCCTAGTGTAGGCTGTATGCTTTTATCTGATAAATTTTTTTGCCAGTTCAGTGCTTAGGTGTTATTATTTACAGAAGCAAATTTTCTGAGTTGCTTTTCTATTGTTGTGAAGGGACATCATGTCCAAGGCAATTTTAAAAATAAAGCATTTAATTGAGGACTTGATTACAGGTTCAAAAAGCAAGGTAATGACAATTATGTTGAAGACTATGGAAGCAGCCTGTCAGGTATGGCACTGAAACAGTAACTAAGTGCTGGAACCTGATTCACACGTTGGAGGCAGAGACTAGACCTGGCTTTTAAAGCCCATTCCTGCCATGTGCCTCTACCCATATGGGCACACCACGGAATCCTTTCCCAAACAGTTCCACTAACTAGAGACCGATCATTTAATACGTAAGCCAATGTGGGCAATTCTCATTCAACCCACCACATAAATAATAATTTCAGCCAATATAGTTTGGTCACCCAGAATGTCTTCATGTGAGACTAAGAAAAAAAAGTATTTGCAAACAAAGAAACTTGACGTTGTTTAGTTCTAATTTTAATTGACTCATCATAGTTATACATACCCTTCAAGTATGTATGTGTGTGTGTGTGTGTGTGTGTATGTATGTATGTATGTATGTATGTATGTATGTATATATGAAAATGTCCTCTTCTAGGTATATTGAGGTATTTGATAAAATATCTGCATCTACCACATTATGTTTAGAAATATATATGTATATATGTACATACATACATATGTATGTAACAACAATTAATAAAAAAGGGTCCATGAATCTTTTAAGATAGCATGGAATAATGTGGCTATTTTATAATTGGAAATATTAAAAATAAATTCCAACTTTATTTATCTTGCCTTACAATAAATTAGTAGTATGTGATTCTAACTAACTGTGTTTTTATACCTTTTAAGCACTAGTCTTCTCCTTCCCCTCTCTGTACTCTGTCTCTTTACATTCTAATGGTATAAAATCAACTTTCTAAACTTTTGTATTTGATGGTATCATATACTGTTTGTTTTTGATTGTTTATCTTCTGTGGCTAACATGGTATCTTTCAGAAATACATATGTTGCTGCAACTAAGAGAATTTCACTCTTTTACATGCTTTAATAATATTCTACTGTGTGTTTAGACTGTACTTTCTTATTAATTTGCCAATTAATAGGCATTTGATTGAGTGAACATCATTGTTACTATGAGTTGTACTGCATGAACTGGGCATTATAATAATTCTTCAGAAAGTTGTTTTTCTTTTCTTTGAATAGGTGTTCATTCTTTTTTTAAAAGTGGTTTTAGAGCTTTATTGTAGAAAGGCAGAGAGAAATAGAGAAGGTAGGAGAGAGGCTGGCCATGGCCACGTAGCAAGAGGGGGAAGGAAGGGGTAAACTCTAGCTATAGATGAGAATAAGAGAGGTGAGAGCTTAAGAGCATGTTCATTCATTTATTCCCATGTCACTGGTAAAAAACAAAAAACAAAAAACAAAACAAAACAAAAAAAAAACAACAACAAAAAACTTGAAGATATATTCTGTATTTTGGCAGAGGTATATTAAACACAATTGCTACATCCCATATATCCTTTTATTTTGAAATTAATAATGTTAAAAACAAGGAACAATACTGATATCATCCTTCTTAATATAAACAACAAATCTCACAAAAATTAGATTTCTGCTTACATATTACACAGTTGAGATTCAGCTTCTTGATTTTCTTTTAAATTAAAAAAAACATATGAAAAATTTCATCTTTTTGTAAAACACATTAAAGTCAGATTTAAATAATATAAATTAAGAATGACTTCTATCTATTTTACATGATGGGCAGAAGTTTGAGAATGCTTTGTAATGATAAGTACAGCATTTCCATGTGTAACTCACAAGCACATAATGTCAGAAACACAAATACAATCTACAATATCTCTTTCTCTCTCCATATACACATATATACATACACGCAAATTTGGACAGAGAAACTAACTGAAACAGGCTTCAAGTTCAGTCAATCTGCTAATATGCTATAGTTTCTGAGTCTTATTCAATTTTCTTCTAGATATTCTACATTAATATATATTATTCTGTTTTTACTCTTGATATTTTAATTGCATGATAGCTAGTCTTTAAGCACAATATTAGACATTACTCTTCTAAATAACATGCCATATTTAGTGTTCTAATACTTAGTATCAGGTTTTTTTTTGAGCCAAAGTTCTGACAGATAATGTAAAGGATTTATTTTTTACAGTGCTTTGCAACAAATATATGGTCACGAGCATGCTACAGAACCACTGAGCTATGATCCAGTCACAGTAAATGATTTGTAAGGCAAGGCTTCAAATTCATTCTTTCATGTTTTGAACTTTCTTTAAAAGGAATTGAGGTGTTTAATAATCAGCCAACAAATGGCAGAGAGAAACCTTCTACCAATAGACATCTTGTAGTGGATCCCCATCTCCTCCCTAGCTGTCATATGACTGCACCCATAGTTAATTATCTATAGGCAACTATTTAAAAAGACTCCACTGTTTTATTATTTAGATCACTTCAGCTCTCTTCAGAGCCTGGATATCTGGAAACTAAGAATACTTTCTTTACTCTAAATATAAGTTGTAGGAATGTACTCTTGTTATAACTACAAGATGTGTGTCCTTTGCCCATTGTGGATTCCATAAGTCAACATCTTTTGTTTTGGTATTGCAGCTGCTTGGTGTCATCTCTCATCCTCTAAGTAATCCCTCACACAAAATGAATCCCAATAAACTCATTGGTTTAACAAATTTGTCTTGGGGAGAACTATTATTTTGGTCTGGCATTTGTCCCCTATGTCAATGAAATAAGCAAATATTTATACCCCCCTATGAAATGTCTACATGAGCTATCTTCATAGCTGAACATCCATAAGTTTTTTCTTATCCAGTTTTCAAATTTTAACACTTGATGCAGTGGTTTGAATATGCTTAACCCAGGGAAGGACACTATAATAAGGTATGGCCTTGTTGGAGGAAGTGTGTCACTGTGCGCTTAAACTTTAAGAACCTCTTTTTAGCTTCTTAGAAGCCAGTTTTTTCCTACTAGCCTTCAGATGAAGATGCAGAGCTCTCAGCAACTCCTGAATCCTGCCTGCCTGGATATTGTCATATTCCCTTCTTGATGATAATGGACTGAACCTGTGAACCTGTAAAACAGCTCTAGTTAAATATCTTCCTTATACGAGTTGCCTTGGTCATTGTATCTGTGCACATCAGTAAAACTTAACTAAGACATTTCACCAAATTGATTTTTAGTCCATTTCCTAGATTTCTTTAGTAGTTGTAGGTCTATCCAAACATGAACTCAGAATCTTTATTTTTGTAGAAAAAAGGTAATCAAACTTTTAAGATGTATTAGCATGCAATCTCCATATTTATCTGGACAATATATCTAGAAATGAGTTGTTATATAATAAAACATTTTGTGTATGTATATATATATGTATATATATATATATATGTATATATATACACACATATATATACATATATAAAGAGTTTTCCAATATTACATAAATTTATTAGCAAAGCATCAAAATATTCATTTCTCCAAATCATCATCAATAATTGTACTGATAGCTCATTATGAGTTTTCTTTACATTATACGGAGGTTAAATTTTCATGTTTATCAACCTGTTCATTTTTTTTTTTTGCCTGATTCACTCCTTTTGCATTCTTTTAGCCTCATAGGAATTAACACTTGTTGGGTAATTAAAGCCTCATAAATTTGCACATCTCATAAATGGGCATTAAAGTGTCTGTATTATCATATATAGTTTAGAAGCATTAAGCTTATACACACATTAACAAGGATAACATTATAATACATAAGTGAATTTTCTGAAAATATAAACCTGTATAAAATATAAATGCCACTTATCCATCAATATTTTCCAAAGGGTTCACAATGTATCAGAATGGTGAAGCTCCAGAAGTCATGTCAAGTAAAATACTTGTACTCTTTATATTGCATAGAATTTAAAACTGGACGAAAAGGGCATTAGAATTAAATACATTTTATATGAATTATTGCTCTTCAAAAGCACAGTGCACCATATTAAGCTTTTCAAAATAATATTTAACTAGAAATAACATTTTCAGATTATGGGCTTTGTTGTTTCTTTTTTCTTTGCAATCTATTTTAATTCTTCCTTCTCTTCCTTACTTCTTTCCTTCTTTCCTTCTTTCTTTCTTTCTTCCTTTCTTCTTTCTTCTTTCTTTCTTTCTTTCTTTCTTTCTTTCTTTCTTTCTTTCTTTCTTTCTTTCTCTTTCTTTCTTTCTTTTTTCTTTAATACAATGCACAATGCATCCCTAGTGAAGTTTCCATCCATCCAATATTCCCTGATTCCCCTCTACCTGTCATTTCTCTCAAATATACTCCACCTTCATTTCCCTTCAGAATAGAGAAGTCCTCCCAAGGATACCAACTAACACAGAATAACAAGTTAGAATTAGATTAGGCACATACCCTCATATTAAGGCTGAGCAAGAGGAAAAGCATCCCAAAGAGCCAGCAAAAGAGTGAGAGATACCCTCCACTCCTATTTTTGAATCTCACAAGAACATCAAGTTACACAACCATAACAGATACAGAGGACCTAGTACAGGTGTATATAGGCTCAGTAATTGCTGCCTCAATCTCTGTGAACCTCTATATTCCCCGTGTAGTTTATTCTGTGAGTTATATTCCCATTGTCTACTCAAATATTCTCACTCTTGCAGTCCCTCATCCCCATCCCCATCTTTGGTGAGATGTCACAACTCTTCAGATACTGTGGATATCTACGTCTATATTTTCATCATCAAATTTCCGCACATAAAGAAAAGATTAACAAGTAAAAATCAGGTAACCTGTACTGTAAGCTGGTCTATAGTTCTGTCATGGGATTTGGAGGAAGTCACTTAACATTTTTTATGAAACTACTGAAGTTTTTTGAGCATGAAATTTGGAGCAAAATTATGTGCTACTCTTACAGTGCAGGAACCTAACTACAGTCAGAAAGGAGTTTTTTTATTTATTATTATTATTTTTAAGTTTATTTTTCTTTCTGCTTCTCCATTCTTTCATGATTAAAGAGGTGACAATGTCATTTGTATTTGTCCTTTATTAACTGTACATGTATATTGTATTTTAAAGATAGCCTGTCATATAGTAAGCACTTTTGTTTTATTTATCTCTCTTCTTTCTTATCATAATGCTTTCTTTAAAGTGAATTTCTTAATGATTTGCTAAAGGAAAAGCTTTATTTAAGACAAAATTTAGTTATCACTTTCTTTTCTAGGAGAATATGTTTATCAATTTGTAAAGTTATTAATTTGTACACATCTAAAAGTAATGTAAAACATGAGTATTTTCAGTATATATTTACAATACTTTTTTACACTATAGTCTGAGACTATTTTCTTAGTAAGATTCACTTTTGAAGAACCTTGGCTCCTGGGTTGCAGGCCAAGGTATTTGAAAAGGAGGAAAATTGGTTCAGTTATTCATATCACTGACTTTTTGGCGTTGACTTATAACAAGTTCAGTGAAGGATGAGAAACAATTTCAGTCATCTGATCAAATTTGAAAGTAATAAATTTTAAGTCAAACTGAAAGATGTATTTGAGTGACAAGAAATAAAATTTACATGTTAAAAGCCTGATATGGAAAATGGAGCATAACATGAATCTTTTGGTATCTCTAATTCAACTTTTAATAAAACTTGGATGGCACCAATTCCTAGGATATTCCAGTATCAATATTAAAAAACTACCTTCCTTTAACAATTCTTTAAAATACTTAATGAAATGTAACTGTTCAATCTTAAAATCAATATATAAAACATTTTATACAATTTAAGAAAAATTTAAACAGCATTGTCTACAAAATTATAAATACATCTCTTGAAGGTACTTTAGAAAGTAGCCCCTAAATGGTTAGAATTTAGATATGGTTATTGATCAATGAACAATTCCCTTAAATTCATTCCACATGTAATATAATATTGACCTTCACAGCCTAAGGTTATACTATTAATTGGAAATAAGTGAAGTAAAATATGTAATTTATGTTTCTCAGATACTCATTTCTATATATAATATAGAAATGAATGATATTCATATAAATTGTATTAATTCAATAACACCTAAGCTAGTTCAACTTGTAGGAATATAAGAAATAATAAATAAAATAATATTTATGTAGTTGTTTTTATTCTGAAGTTTTGAAATATAGCAAGCATTTTAATTGTATTTTATATTTTAATTTGAACTGGCCACATTTCATATTTTCAACATTTCAGATTAATACTTTGGTCTTTTGAAAATGTAGGTCTGGAGAAAATGAATATGTATAAGTGGGATCTATATAAATGGGAGGTTGTTTTGTTTCATTAATGTCTCTAACAAGTCCAGTGACCATGATATAATTGTTGGCTTGTGTCATGTATAAATGCCTAGAACACAAAGGAAAATTTCTGTGGATCCCTTCTGTCTCCCCTTCTTCCCCTTCTTTCTCTGTTCTTCAATGTTCTCTTTTATTTACTACATATTAGACCTCAGGTTCATTAATCCTTAAATTTTCATATATATATATATATATATATATATATATATATATATATATATATATATATATATATATATGAAGTTATTGCAGAAAGAAGAATTTAATAAGTATTGGGAATTAACCTTACCGTTATAGTTTATGCCACCCGGAAACCAGAAAGTTCTCACTATTCATAAAGGTGACTATCAATATATCAAACTCACCTATTAGACTAATGAAATTTTATGACCTTGAGCAATGACTTGTTCAAGTCTAGGTTAAAAAAAAGGGCAATGGAAATTATGCACTATTCCTCAAGTCTTTTAAGTAGAACATATGTATCGCAATTTTTGAGAGCGTATACATACAATGGTAAGATGGAAATGTCAGCCAGCATTAGGAAAGATGTAAGTATGTAAAAACAAAAACTAAAAAACCAAAACCTACAGACTACCAGGAGATGATAGGTTGCAGGGTCTGTGAGACAATAAAAGCAAATACTATGCCTCAGTGATGGTAATAAATCCTCAGTATAAAAATATGACCTAGGTTACACTTTTTCTTTTTCCTTTTCTTTTCTTTTATTGTATATTTTCTTTATTTACATTTCAAATGTTATCTCCTTTCCAGGTCACCCCTCTGGAACCCTTCTATCCCATCCCCCTCCCTTGCCTCAAAGAGGGTGCTCCCCCACCCACCCACCCACTCCTATCTTCTCACCCTGGCATTCCCCTACACTAGGGCATTGAATCCCCTCAGGCCCAAGGGCCACTCCTCCCACTGATGTCCAACAAGGCCATTCTCTGCCACATATGTGTCTGAAACCATGGGTCACTCCATGTGTACTCACTGGAGGTACTAGGTCACATATTAATAACATTTGTCATATTTTAATTAAACATATCTTTGAGAAATTTTACGAATATCAATAGAAAATAGAGAGATTATATAGTGCTCTGCAAGGACACCTATAATTAGGTCTCAGGAGGTAGAGACAGAAGAATCCCAGGAGATACACACAAGTCTGGGCTACATAGAAAATTCTTGTATTAACGAACAACCAAATAAGGAAACTACCAGAAATAAGCATACAAGGGAGATCAGGAATAAATTAATATTATTTAATAGTCAGAAGAACTACATGAAATATTGGTATATTATATTATAAAGAATTCAAAAGGAAAAGTTGAGAAAAGTGATAATGAGCCCAGATTATGTAAGACATGTTCACTATTTGAAAAATGGGATTATTTTCTAGTTATTAGTCTTGTATAACTGCTTTGTATAACTGGTTTGTAGTGTGTTTATCTAAAACGGACAGTGGTTCTACTTTATCTAAACTTGACTATAGTGCCCAAATTCATTTTCCCATGAGATTCTTGTTAGTGTAATTGATGAGACAATTCCTTCCTTATGATGTTTGGAGTTTTTTCAATTGTAAAAGAGGTAGCCATTTTGTTTGCATGCTGGGAAGTTGGAGAAAGTGTTTTCTGTACATCAAGTAAATCTTTCTTTACATAGTACCTTGTTTCCTTGGTGTAGAGAAACAGGTAGGACAAGAAAAAAAAAAACTTTTGTAGCTTTTCTGACTTCTGGATTAAATACGTATTCAGCACTGAAGACAGTCTCCAAGTGCTTTGGGAGGGACTACTCAATTAGATTTAACCTATTAATTTGACACAAATTTATAGCATTTCATTGTGGACTTGGGGCTGATCATGTATAAGAATCCTGATGCATCCTCATAGGATTAATTTGATCTTTCTTCTTTTCATCTTTATTTCTTATCCTTGAGATTCCAACTTTCAGCATCACAAATAAAGACAAAAAAGTTTAGCCACATGTCACAATTTCAGATTTCATTGAATCTAAGACTTTGAACTCTTAAATCTCACAGAACTTGCTTAGGAAGCACATGGATAGCAATTACTCTTCTTCTTAAGGGTCCCTGTCTGTCCAATTGTAAGTATAACTGTCAGAGATGAAAATCCTTTTTAGAGTCGGCTTCCATGACATCTTCTTGTATATAGACTCATAAAATGACTCTAAAGGGTCTCCCAAAGTGATGTACAATAGATTGTTCATGAAAAGATGGGGTATATATCATGAAGACTGGAGTGATTGGACACTGTACAGTGTCAATATTTTGTGGATCTATATTTGTGTGGTTGGTGTAAAAATTATAAATTGAATCAATATTAATCCATTCACATAGAGAATTAACACAGATTCTAGATTCAGAGTCAAAGGTACTAGCCATCTGTTTAGTTGTGCATTTGAATTATCAAGCCAATACTATTTTTACCAAATGAAATCAAAATGCTATACAATGTATAGTAAAGTATGCATAGGCTAAAGACATTGGAATATTAGAGTATATTTATATGACAAGACATCCACCATTAGTCTCTTTTCATGTCCAGTGGGATATCCCCCAAAGTTAAGTGCAAGTGTTACACAAGGGGAAATTCTTATTAAAAAGTCCATTGTTGGTATAAGATGCATTGGAGAATATAGGATTTATATTGACATCATGTATAAGAGGAAATGAAAATGGTAGTCTTTCAGAAGTCATTAATTTCATGAGACGTTAGGAAAATCATGACGGAAACACTACATCAGTGAATAAGTTTGTAGGATATCTTCTCTGCACATGGGACATATAAAAGCATCCGCAATTATTTTGGAATCTAAATAATCCATTAGGAGAGGTGAAGTCCTAGGCTATCATGGACCAAGTAGCAATGATCACAAAGGGAAGGCATAATTAGCATAATAAACACTGTCCTTGAGAAATAGACTATCCATATGGACAGTAGCTGGATCAAATAGAATAAAGAATCAAACTTTATGAATGAATGGTAGACTGTCTTAGCAAACATCTACTTCTTTACTTCCAAGAAACTGGCTTACTTTAAGTCATATTTTCATGAAAATAGACTGATATATCTAGGAACAATCCAGAGAGCCAACCAATAATTTTAGCCACCAATTATTCAACACTATTTTATCTACTCATTGATTTTCATTTTATACTCTTTTCCATATTTTTATTGGTTATTTTATTTAATTAATTTTCAAATGTTATGTCCCTATTCCATCCCTCAACCTCCTGCCTCAATAGAGTGCTCCCTCACCAGCTTACCTCTTTGTGCCTCAGCACCCTCGCCTTCCCCTATGCTGGGTTATCAAGCCTCCAAGGACCAAGGGACTCCCCTCCCATTGATGCCAGATAGAGCATCCTCTGCTATATATGCAACTGGAGCTAGGGATCCCTCCATGTGTGCACTTTGGTTGGTGGTTTAATCTCTGGGAGCTTTGAGGGGTTTGGTTGGTTGATATTGTTCTTCCTATGAGGTTGCAAACACCTTCAGGTCTTTCTGTCCTTGGCAACTGCTCCATTGGGGTCCCTGTGCTATGTCTGATGTTTACCTGTATACATCTATATCTGTGTTGGTCGGGCTCTAGCAGAGACTCTCAGGGGACAGCTATACCAGGATCCTGTCAGCAACCTCATATTGTCCTTAGCAATAGTATCTGGGTTTGGTGTCTACAGATAGGATGGATCACTAGGTAGGGCAGTCTCTGGATAGCCTTTCTTTCAGACTTTGATCTGCTCTTTGTTCCTGCATTTTCTTTTGACAGAAGCATTTCTGGATTATTACTTTTGAGGTGAATTGGTGGCCCCATACCTCAACTGGGGGCCTATCCATTGCATATGATCTATACAGGTTCTATCTCCCCTTTGTTGGGTATTTCAACTGAAGTCCTCTCTGTTAGATCCTGGAAACCTCTTGGTTGCTGGATATCTGGGACTTTTTAGAGGCTAACCCAGTTCCCCCTCTCCCACTGCTATACATTGAATTCTACATCCCTTTGCCTGTGAATTTCACAAAGTCATTGGTCATTGTTTTTAATAGCTGAGTAGCACTACATTGTGTACCATATTTTCTGTATCCATTCCTCTGTTGAATGACATTTGCATTGTTTCCAGGTTCTGGCTATTATAAATAAGGCTGCTATTTGAACTACTTTCAAATTCCTGACTCTCTCTACTTCTCCCTCATCTCCTCCCATGTCTGACTCCATTTTTCCTTTCTTTCCCAGATACCACTCTCCCTCTACCTCTGGAGATTATTTTCTTCCTCCTTCTGAGTAGAACAGTAGTACCCATACTTTGATATGGTTTTCCTTTTACTTTTACTTGGGTTTCATATAGTCTGTGAGTTGTATTGTGGGTATTCCAAGGTGGTTTTTTGTTTTTTTGTTTTTTTGTTTTTTTTTATCAGTGAGTATATACCATGTGTGTTCTTTTGTGATTGGGTTACCTCACTCTGAATAATATTTTCAAATTCCATTCCTTTGCCTGTGAATTTCATGAAGTCATTGATCATTGTTTTTAATAGCTGAGTAGCATTACATTGTGTAAATGTACCATATTTTCTGTATCCATTCCTCTGTTGAATGACATTTGCATTGTTTCCAGCTTCTGGCTATTATAAATGAGGCTGCTATGTACATAGTGGAACATATGTCCTTGTTATATGTTGGAGCAACTTTTGCATATTTTCCCAGTAGTGGTATAGCTGGGTCCTCAGGTAGAACTATTTAATAGTTCCAAATGACTCCTTTTTATTTTTTATTTTTTTGTCTGTTATTTTTAACCAAAAAATTCCAAGTATACTTCTCTGGCTAATCACACATGAGATATAGCCCATCTTTTATTAACCTACCAGCGCTTTCATTCTTGTGCCAATAGCCTCTAGAGGGAGAAAATCTTTAATTTTCTTCTGTAAATTTCTCTGCTTGGCTACATTTAGTCTATGCAAAAATGAATGAATGAATGAATGAATGAATAAATAAATAAATAAATAAATAATAAAATAACAAACAAAAAACTTGTTTTACTTTGACCTACCTTTAGGTGATGAGAAAAATAATAAAATAAATAAAATAATAATCAGGAAAAAAATTGTGGCTTTCTCTCATGCTCTTAATGAATATAATTTATTATAAATAAATAATTTATTATATATTATATTATATTTAAATATATATAAATATAAGAACTTAATTCTTTGAAAATAATATTTCATAACAATGTATAAAGTATAATAAAAATGCAAGTGACAGCACATGTGGAATAAGGAAAATACTCCTCTGTTTCTGGTGTGAGTGAAAACTTGTACAACCACTCTGGAAATCAATCTGGCAGTTTCACATAAAAAAAAAAAAAATGGAAATTGTTCTACCTGAAAGTTCAGCTATACTGCTCCTGTGAATATTCCCAAAAGATGTTCTACCATACCACAAGAACACAGTGCTCTATCATGTTCATATCGTCCTTATTCATAATATCCAGAAGTATAGAATACCTAGGATATAATCCACAAAACTCAAGAAGGTTAACAAGCTAAAAGGCCCAAGTGAGGATGCCTCAATCCCACTTGTGAGGGGAGAAGAAAACAATCCAATCAGCAATCATGGGAGGAAGGTGGAGGGAGGGACCTGTGTGGAAGAGGGGAGTGTTAGGGTCCACCAGTGGTACCCCACAAAATGGACTAGGTTCCCCGGAAGGTTGACTGGGGCTTGTAAGGACTAGATGGGAGAGAAAATTTAAACATTGAGTCAGTTCTCTGGTCAAAGCATGTCTGTTCTTTACTGAAAAATCTTCCTTGGTTTTTTGGGAGGGAAGACTGGCCCTCAGCCAATTCTGCACAGGTGCCTGGAATGTGGCACAAGGTACAAAGGGCTGTGGAATGTCCCAGCTGGAAGCTGGTGAACAGATTCCATAGAAATGCAAAGGCATTTAGCAGGACAAAGGAAGCCAGCCTTAGCTGGAGGGCCATGCTATATGAGGCTTCCTTCATGGGCATCAGGTCTGAACTCCCAGCCTGGAGCCGGCATGGGGGGAGAAGGACCACAGGGGAGGAGGAAGGGAAATGGGGAACATGATCAGATATTGGGGGTTAAGAGAGAGGAGAGAAGCCCCAAGGGCCAGCAGCACAAAAGGAAATATTCACCCTTGGGGAGCAGGAGGTTGGGGGGATATTCTAGAAAGTACCAGAGATCCAGACAGTGGTGGCACAATCCTTTAATCTCAATACATGGGAGGCAGAGGCAGGTGAATTTCTGAGTTTAAGGCCAGCCTGGTCTAGAGAGTGAGTTCCAGGACAGCCAGGGCTACACAGAGAAACCCTGTCTTGAAAAACAAAAACAAAAACAAAAACAAACAAACAAACAAACAAAAAGAAAGTACCAGAGACCTGGGAGATGAGAGACTCAGGAGTTAAAGGGAGGGACCTTAGATGTCCAAAAGTAGGGAATCCACCTCCAGTAGAAAGTCAGGGCATCAAATGGAGGGATGGAGTTTCCATTCCACTGTGAAAAATTCTGACCCAGAATTGTTACTGACTGAAAGAACTGCAGGGAGAAAAAATGGAGAAGAGACTGAGGGAAAGGCTGTCTAGTAACCAGCCAATTTGGGATCCATCTCAAGGGGATGCTCTAAGGTCTTACAATAATAGTTATGCTATAGTATGCTTATAGACAGGAGTATAACATGGCTGTCTTCCAATAAGCCCAACAAGCTGCCAACTGAGATAGATGCAGGTACTTACACCCAACCAAAGGACTGAAGTTGGGGACCATTGCAGTTGAATTAGGGAAAGGAAGAAGAAGATGAGGAGGAGGATGACCTCATAGGAAGACCAGAAATCTCAGCTAACCTGGAGCCCTGAGCTCTCACAGACCCCAAGCCATCAATCAGGCAGCATACACTAGCTGGTCCGAGGCCCCCAACACATACACAGCAGAAGGCGGCCTGATTTGGACTCAGTGAGTAAAGAGGAGCCTAATTCTTGAGATACTTGAGGCCCCAGGGAATGTAGAGGCCTTGTGCGGGGGTGGAGATGGGGTGAAGACATCCTCTTGTAGACACGGTAGACAAGGAGAAGGAGGAATGGGATGAGAAACTGTGGGTCGGCAGTCTGGGAGAGGGGTAATGACTGGACTGTAAAAAAATGAAATAAAATAAAATGAACATAATACAAAAGGATAAAAGATTTAACTTTTGAAATTTTCATGAAGGTGTACACTATATTTTGATCTTCTTTATCTTCCTTGCTTTAATTTTCTCTGGGTCTCTCACTACTTATCCATTGTCCAACTTCATATATGTTTGTCAAATCTATTGAGTCCAGTTGGTGTTGCATGAACATATGTACATGAAACTCGTCCACTGGGGCTTGGGAAACTTAACAGTGAATACTCTTCCTTCAAGAAAAGTTACTTTCTCCTTCCTCAGAAGCCATTAAATGCCCTTTACTCCCTTGGGTAGGGATAGTGCCTTGGGAGCCAATAGCTAGGTCATTAAGACAAAAAGTTGAAGAGGACTTTTAATCCAGCAGCATGGCTGCTCTGGCAAGGGATCATATCCCAAGACTTTCTACGTCTGTGTAATCTGGATGGACTCTAGAGATGCCTGTAGTACACAGATTTAATCCCAAACGATGAAGGTAAAGTTGGTTTGTAGAAAAAAGCAGGCATTTTAGAACATGACATCTAATTAAGGGGCAGAAAAAAATGACCAATCAGAGAAATATTTGTCAGAATGAGAGCCTCTCAGAGAGCAGCCTTGCTAGGCTCCTGTCTGTAAGCACACCACAGCATCAGTAATAGTGCCAGGCCTTGGAGCCTCCCCTTGAGATGGATCCCAATTTGGGTCTGTCACCAGACCTTAGACTCTTCTCCATTTCTTTTAGACAGAAACAATTCTGGGTGAGAGTTTTTGACTGTGGGATGGCACCCTGTCCCTCTACTTGATTTCCTGTCCTTCTACTGGAGGTAGGCTCTACAAGTTCCCTCTCCTCATAGTAGGTTATTTCATCTCAGGTCCCTTTCTTTGAGTCCTGAGAGTCTCTCACCTCCCACATATCTGGTACTTTCTAGAGGCTTCCCCTACTTCCCAGCCCACCACCAGGTTGCATATTTCTATTCGTTCTACTGGCCTCAGGGCTCCTCTCCTGTTCCACCCCCTAATACCTGATCATGTTCCTCAATTCTCCTCTCCCTCCCCTTCTCTTCTATCCAGGTCCCTCCCCCTTCCTCTGCCTTCCATGATTGCTTTCTTCTCCCTCTCAAGTGAGATAGAAGCATCCTCACTTGGGTCCTTCAGCTTGTTAACCTTCTTGAGTTCTGTGGATTGTATCCTGGGTACTCTGTACTTTTTGGCTAATATCCACTTATTAGTGAATACATACCACACATGTCCTTTTGGATCTGAGTTACCTCACTCAGGATAATACTTTCTAGTTTCATTCAATTACCTAAAAAACTCATGATATCCTCGTTCTTAATAGCTGAATGGTATTGCAATGTATAAATGAACTACATATTCTGTGTCTTTTCTTCCATTTGTGGACATTTTGATTGTTTCCAGCTTCTGGCTATCACAAATAAGGCCACTATGAACAGAGTGGAGCATGTTCCCCTGTGGTATGGTTGGGCATCTTTTGGGTATATGACCACAAGCAGTATAGTTGGGTCTTCAGGAAGATCTATTTCCAATTTTTTGAGGAACCTCCAGATTGCTTTCCAAAGTGGTTACACCAATTTGCAACACATCAGAACCATCATTCACCATGACCAAGTAGACTTCATCCCAGGGATGCATGATTAGTTCAATATACAAAAATCCATTAATAGATTATATAAACAAACTCAAAGGGGAAAATCATATGATTATCTCATTAAATGCTGAAAAAGCATTTGACAAAATACAACACTCCATCATGTTAAAAGTATTAGAGAGATCAGGAATTCATGGTCCATACCTAAACATAATAAAAGCAATATACAGCAGACCAACAGCCAAGATCAAATTAAATAGAGAGATACTTGAAACAATTCCACTGGAATTGGGGTGCTGGAGAGAAAAAGTGGGTATATTTTCTGTATGTTAGCAAAATGAATCATATAAGAAAAATGGAATGAATTATAAATTCTTCACACTCTACTATTATTAATTTGTACATGCTTGGAAACCCATTTTTCTATTCTCTTGTTCAATGTCCTTCTATATGTTAACTTTAAGAATTGAGTATGTTGAGTTGGGTGTGGTGGTGCACGCCTTTAATGTCAGCACTTGGGAGGCAGAGGCAGGCAGATTTCTGAGTTTGAGGCCAGCCTGGTCTACAAAGTGAATTCCAGGACAGCCAGGGCTACACAGAGAAACCCTGTCTCGAAAAACAGAAAACAAAAACAAAACAAAACAAAACAAAACAAAACAAAACAAAACAAACAAAAAAAAGAATTGAGTATGCTATACAATTTCTCATACTATGTCAAAATTACAATCAATGTACCTGCTTCTAGTATCAAGTCCTACTATTCCATCTGCCTCTTCTGGAATAGTTGGAGCAGTATCACAGGAATATAAAATAGTACAGAAGGACAGACCAATACTGACCCAATGTCAGAACTAATGTTCATAAAGAAAATCAGCATTAAATTAGTGACCTCTACCTGTTTTTCTTAATTTTCTAATTTCTATCACATTATCCTAGATGTGTACAAAGTGCCATTTTGGACAAGGATGAACTAAACAGATTGTAAAATAGCTTTACAAGTAAGATATTTTAAAAAATGCAAAATTGGGAAATGTATTTAATGAATCTTTGACTCTATGAATCTTTGACTCTTTGAATTTACATATTTTTTAGCAAAGAAAAAAGTAACTCATGAGGTGTTTCACATAACTCATATGTTTGTTAGCCTCTGATGTCTTGAAAGAGTAATGTTGTCATAATTAGTAGTAGGTATAATTAACACTAAAGGCCTTTTAAATGTCAAATGGAAACCTATTTATATAATAACTTAAATAATAAGAGCCCATTGTTCCCATTTAACCATTTGCAGCACTACATTCTATCTCATCTCTCCTCATAGACCTTTAGTAATTTCCCAACCTCTGTGCATGTTCCAAACAGAAAGCATGAGTCTGAAGATTCAAGGTTAGCTTCCAGACCTAAGAAAAAAAAAGACATTTGTCTTTATAGTTCTGGGTTACCTCACTCACAATAATTGTTTCTAATGCCATCCATTTACCTGTGAATTTCGCTGTTTCATTTCTCTTAATAGCTGATAAAATATTGTATTGTGTAATTATATGTCCTTTTCATTATGCAGTCATTAGTTGATAAATATCTATGCTGGTTCAATTTCCTGGCTCTTGTGAATAAAATAACAATAAACATAGATGAATACATATCTACAGTGGAATTATACAGCTGGATCA
This sequence comes from Mus minutoides, assembly GCA_902729485.2. Classification (NCBI taxonomy): domain Eukaryota; kingdom Metazoa; phylum Chordata; class Mammalia; order Rodentia; family Muridae; genus Mus; species Mus minutoides. The sequence goes on along the minus strand of LR749826.1, from coordinate 358,720 downwards.
TGTGATAGATCTATTTCTAGCTTTTTAAGGAACTTCTACACTGTTTTCCACAGTAGATACCAGTTTATTCTTCCACCAGCTGTGAATAAGAAACTTTTCAAATCATTAGAGGTCAGTGACACAGATTTGCAGTTATAAGTGAACAAGTTTGTTGACTTAACTTCAAAGTAAAGATATCATGGTGAAACAAGTAAGTGACTGTTTAAAGTTGCTCTCTGATCTCTACACATTAGCCATATAGAATGTCTAAGCATTATATATAATAACATGTACAATAATAGTAAATTATATATATATATTTCAATGTATTAACCAATACATTTTAGATACTTACCTTCTTCAGTACTTGCTGTAGTACTCAAGTTATAATAGTTATTTTTAATAAATATGGCACAGTTCAGAAGATGTTATTTTACATTATACATGGAACAAGTATACTAATGTTAGGTAAAATAAATTATGTGGCAAATGGTGCTAATATTATTTACTTTAAGCTTCAAGCTTAAAAATAAGGTATCATTGCCATTTTTTCAGAAGAGTACATTGAAGCTCAGGTTAAATAATAACTTTTAAAGATAATGGACACCTATTACAGATATTTCAAATAATTATCATTACCATCTTAGTGTTTTATAATTAATAGTATTTATGCCATTTAAAAATAACTTTAGCTTGACATTACAGTCATTCAGGGTGAAAAACAAGAGTGCTCTGCCTACTGCCACTAAGCCTCGGCATTTTCTGCCGTGCAGTACATGTCCAATTTCTTTCAAAATAACTCAAAGGCTTTTCTTTCCTTTCTTTTCACACCATTGTTCCTGAGATGGTCTCTCTTCATTAAGCTGAATAAGAGAAGAGATTTTCAATTCTGTGGAGAATTTCAATACCACATATCTCTGTTACCTTTTTTATTATTCCTTCTTTGTCTCATTTGGAACCATCTGTTAAGTTTCAAAGGCCAAAAATGTTCACTTTCAGACTTCTTTTCTGATTCTTCGATAAAAGTCATATCTGAAACACGAACGTTAGTTAAAAATAGAAGAGATTTGGAAAGTGTAGGGAGGTTCCAATTACAGAATCTCATGTCAAGATTATGGCTATCTTATGTTTTGTTTTCTTTTATTTCCTCCTTAGTAGATCATCGATAAACACACAGTTGCTAAACACATAGTTGATATTCAATGCATGAATTAGCTTCTAATATTTTATAAGTGTCTGTATGAATCCCTTATATTCTCTTAAAGGTCACATCTCAGTTCTTTTCCTTGCAACTAACTAACCTCCCTTGCTTTGAGTCTTTTGAGTTTTCCTTTCACTCACCCCATCATCTTCTCTTACTGAAGCTGTTAAGGTGAAAAAAAAATCCCAAAGCTATTGATGTCACTATCTTTCTTCTGTTACTTTCATCAGAAAAATGGAGTTCCAATGCGTAGCATCCAGTTGCTAGGCAACAATAATTTCAACACCCCTACTATCCTAAAAAGTGTGAAGCTGGGTCTGTTAATGTGGCCATGGAGGGAAAAAAAGAGAACACTGTTGGAGTGAAAACAGGAGTATAAGCCCTGAAATCAATTAACTATTTCAGTATATAATGAATGCAGAAATGATGAGAATATTCACTGAGAGTTTTCTTTTTGCCAAATGTCACATAGCTTGCAGAAAAATTTGTTCTCTAAAGCAACATGTTAGAAGTTATGCAATCGGGACTGTTACTATGACAGTTCTAGGTGCTAGTTACTATATCATTTTAATATATATATATATATATATATATATATATATATATATGTTCATGAGCACGTAGCTTTCCTATAGATATACATTTCATAAAACAGAGTTTTTGTTGTTAAATGTATTTACTTATTTACTTATTTATTTTACATTTCACATTTTATTCCCACTCCCCCTACCCTGTCCACTCTTCTACTGCTCCACATCCCATACCTCCTCCCCACACCCATGTCTCCATGTGAATGTCCCCACCCCCACCCCACCTGACCTTTAAATTCCCTGGGGCCTCCAGTCTCTTAAGGGTTAGCTGCATCATCTCTAATGAACACAAAACAGGTAGTCCTCTGCTGTTGAGGGCCTCATATCAGCTGGTGCAGGCTGCCTGATCTCAGGGGTCCAGATTAATTGAGACTTCTGGGTCTCCTACAGGACTGCCCTTTTCCTCAGCTTCTATCAGCCTTTCCCTATTTCAACAACAAGGGTAGCTGTTTCTGTCCATTGGTTGGGTGCAAATGTCTGCATCTAACTCTTTCAGCTCCTTGTTGGGTCTTTCGGAGTGAGATCATGTTAGGTCCCTTTTTCTGAGTCTTCTATAGCCTTAGTAATAGTGTCAGGCCTTGGACCTCCCCTTGAGCTGGATCCCACTTTGGGCCTGCTACTGGACCATCTCCTCAGGCTCCTCTCCATTTCCATCCCTGTAGTTCTTTAAGACAGGAACATTTAAAGGTCAGAGTTCTGGTTGTGAGATTATCCCCCTCTCATTTGATGCCCTGTCTTCCTGCTGTAGGTAGGCACTATAAGTTCCCTCTCTCTATTATTGGGCATTTCATATAAGGCCCTTCCCTTTGAGTCCTGAGAGTCTCTCAACTTCTAGGTCTCTGGTGCATTCTGGAGGGTCCCCTCAACCTTCTATTATATACAACTCTACAGGTGGCTAGCTCTATTTTCAGAAGTTATTCACATTTAATATATTTTACTTAATTAGTATCATCTTTTACAGTTTTCATAGAATGTATCTTGAATCTTTTCCCTCTCCCAAGAGGACCTCTAAGATCACCCCACAACTTTATCCACCTGACTGCATTTTATTTGTCTTTCTTCAAATCAAAGGGAAACAACCAATATATATATTGGGTA
>LR749826.1:242500-355752 GCA_902729485.2 Mus minutoides | reverse complement strand
TGGAAATGCCTCCATGAGATCTAGCTGTGAGGCATTTTCTCAATTAGTGATCAAGGGCCCCGTGTGGGTGGGACCATCTCTGGGCTGGCAGTCTTGGGTTCTATAAGAGAGCAGGCTGAGCAAGCCAAGGGAAGCAAGCCAGTAAAGAACATCCCTCCATGGCTTCTGCATCAGCTCCTGCTTGAGTTCCAGTCCTGACTTCCTTTGGTGATGAACAGCAGTATGGAAGTGTAAGCCAAATAAACGCTTTCCTCCCCAACTTGCTTCTTGGTCATGATGTTTGTGCAGGAATAGAAACCCTGACTAAGACAAGAACCTTCTGTCTCTATTTCGTGGAATAGTTTGAAGAGAGGTAGAATTAGGTCTTCTTTGAAGGTCTGATAGAACTCTACACTAAACCCATCTGGTCCTGGACTTTTTTTGGTTGGGAGACTATTGATGACTGCTTCTATTTCTTTAGGGGAAATGGGCCTGTTTAGATCGTTAATCTGATCCTGGCTTAACTTTGGTACATGGTATCTGTCTAGGAAATTGTCCATTTCCTCCAGGTTTTCTAGCTTTGTTGAGTATAGCCTTTTGTAGTAGGATCCGATGATGTTTCGGATTTCCTCAGGTTCTGTTGTTATGTCTCCGTTTTATTTCTGATTTTGTTAATTAAGATACTGTCCCTGTGCCCTCTAGTGAGTCTGGCTAAAGGTTTATCTATCTTGTTGATTTTCTCAAAGAACCAGCTCCTTGTTTGGTTAATACTTTGAATAGTTCTTTTTGTTTCTACTTGGTTGATTTCTGCCCTGAGTTTGATTATTTCCTGCCTTCTACTCCTCTTTGGCAAGTTTGCTTCCTTTCGTTCTAGAGCTTCTAGGTGTGCTGTCAAGTTACTAGTGTATGCTCTCTCTAGTTTCTTTTTGGAGGCACTCAGAGCAATGAGTTTTCCTCTTAGGACTACCTTCATTGTGTCCCATAAAAAATGAATTTATGAAATTCTTGGGCAAATGGATGTATCTGGAGGATATAATCCTTAGTGAGGTAACCCAAGCACAAAAGAAGTCATTGGATATGCCTTCACTGATAAATGGATATTAGCCCAGAAACTTAGAATATCCAAGATACAATTTGCAAAACCCAAGAAAATGAAGAAGGAAGACCAGGGCGTGGATACTTCATTCCTCCTGTGAATAGGAAACAAAATACCCATGAAAGGAGTTACAGAGACAAAGTTTAGAGCTAAGATGAAAGGATGGACCATACAAAGACTACCCCACCAGGGGAGATCCATCCCATAATCAATCATTAAACTCAGACACTATGGCATAGGACAGCTAGTGCCTACTTAAGGGTCCCTGATATAGCTGTCTCGTACAGAAGTGGATGCTCATAATCATCTATAAGATGGAACACAGGGCCCACAATGGAGAAGCTAGAGATAGAACCCCAGGAGCTGAAGGGGTCTGCAACCCTAGAAGAGGATCAACAATATGAACTAACCAGAACCCCCAGAACTCGTGTCTCTAGCTCCATATGTAGCAGAAGATGGCTTAGTTGGCCATCATTGGGAAGAGAGGCCCCTTGGTACTGCAATCTTTATATGCCCCAATACAGGGGAACGCCAGGGCCAAGAAGTGGGAGTGGGTGGACAGGAGAGCAGGGAGGTAGGAGGGGGGAGGGGTGAGGGGACTTTCGGAATAGCATTTGAAATGTAAATTAAGAAATATCTAATAAAAAAATTGGAAAAAAAAATAAAATGTAAAGCCAAAAAAAAAAAAAAAAAAAGACATGCACTAAAATGAATTCTGTTACAGGGTCCCCAATGAAGGAGCTAGGGAAAGTACTCAAGGATCTGAAGGGATTTGAAGCCCCATAGGGGGTTTGTAGAGGGGAAACCAGGAGAGGGGATAATATTTGAAATGTAAAAAGAAAATATATAATAGAAAAAATAATTTTGTCATGTGTTGGTCAACTATTACTGAGAATTATACTTGGCCTACAGAGTGGTTAATATACCTGTGACACCTGACACCTCACTGAAGAAAACTGATGTTCCCTCTCCCAGTAGCTATCAATTGCAAACATCTTTTATTTGGGGATTGGACTTTGTGCTTCTTTCCTCTGCTGGGATTTTGTCTGGCCCAAACTGGTGTAGGTTTTATTCACCTTGTCACAGTCTCTGTGTGTTTATATGTGCATCAGTCTTGTAGTGCCTGAAGAACACTGTTCACTTGGTTATATCAAACAGAACAGAACAGAACAGAACCAAACCAAACCAAACCAAACCAAACCAAACCAAACCAAACTCTTACAAACTTTTTACCTTTTCTTCCCCATAGAACCCTGAACCTCAAGAGAAGGGCTGTGATAAAGATTTCCTATTTAGGTTTAAGTGCTTTACTATCTATTGAGCAGGGAGAGCTATAGATTAAAGATAAATCATTACCTTACAGTACAGAGCAAGAAGACAGAGATAATTTTCCAGAAAGAATTAAAAAAGAAATCTGAATATTTTATAACTACAGAACAAGTCTTTGAATGGAAAATGTAACAAATATTCTAATAATGAAAAATCTATATATTTTTAATGTCTAATGCCATTTAGCTCACAAACTACAAGGTATAATTAAATTTTATTTAATTTACTTCTCTCAAGTGTATGCTATTGTTAGTATGTCTTAGGTACTCACTTTCAGAATTTGATATTAATTCTATGCCATCTGGATGTTTTCAGGAGTCTTATTTCCTCTACAGATTCACAAAGCAATAGATTTTTAGCAATAAGAGTAAAAATTGCTTATGTAAAATATGTTAGGAGCATACCTATAATCTGAACACATGGCAGATGAGAGTAGGAGAATCACTTCAAAGCCCTCTTCTGCTACAAAGCAAGTCTGAAGACATCCTGGTCTATATGAGACCCTATCTCAAAACACTACTGCTAAAAGTTTTGACCTAAGTACATCAAACACTACTGAGAATATTTAAAACATATAAAATATACTGTTTTATAAAATACTAAATTTAAAAAAAATACTTTCTTAATTTTTTTGGAGAATTTTATGCATTATATTTTAATTATATATACCCTCTCCACCTACTCCTCAAAGATCTGCTCAATTTTCCTGACCACCAAATATTATTGTTTCCTCATTTAAAAATATCCTTGAGTCCAACTTTTTACAGCCAATGTACGTGGATATGAGACCATTCCTTACAGCCTGGTTGATCTGCTGGGCCACAACCTTTAAAAAAGCCTACCTCTTTTTCTACTAGCAACTAAAAATTGCCAACAGTTCCTCAGCTATGGTGAAATTTTATACCCTTATTTCTGGGATTTGTCTGTTTTGAATTTGCAGTGTTCCTGTGTATGCTATCACTTCTTTGAGTTCATATGGATTCATAACTTTTTTTTTTAACTTAACTGATGAGTCTAAGATTACAGGTGATTTTTTCTTAAGTGAAACAGGGAAATTATGTTTCTTAATATGTTGGAAATTTAATGTGATATAACATAAGTTGTGTTCACTATGTTACAGGAAGTAGAGTAACTAAAACCCACAGTAGAAACCTAGAGAAAATAAGAAATAAGAAATATTTATTTAGCCAGTGGATACAATTATACTGGATTATATTTCTTTGTTTAAGTTACTTTTAATAAACAATACTAAAGGCATAGACCGATTAAATTAAGCACAAATAATACAATTATTAAAAAAAAAAACAAGTATCTGAGTAAGTTGTTTAGTCAAAACCTAGATTACATTTTAAATCAATATCAAATTATTAGGCCAACTGGATAAGGGGAATGAATTTAAAAATGATCAGTTAAATGAAACTAAAACTATATAGAGATCTAGGAACTGAACCATGACCCCAGTCAACCAGTCCTAGGGAATATACTTAATAAACTATTCCTGTCTGTCTGAGATTGATGTTCCTGTGGATTGTGAGGTGATTCTTGAAGCCCAACACTTGGTGCATTGGGTGAAAAGCCCCAACCTTCAACAGCCTCTGTATACTGATAGTGAGCAATGCCAGTCCTGCCTGCTCCCTCCATGGAGAGGTAAGCTTCTTGTACCTACAAAGTTCTGGTTACTCATTGTCTAGACTGGGGTCTCAAGTGAGCGAAACTGAATATGGTATTGCTCAACTTAGTCTGGAGGCTTAGGACTTTTGTTCCTCCCCTGGTGTAGGGGATTTTTTTCATTCAATATTCCCCCTTAAAATCTGGTTTTGTCAGGTCTCTTTCTGTTTCTAGAGATGCCCAAGTGCAGCTCTGTATAACCTTGTATGTTTCTGTCTATGAAATTCTGTCCATCTTTTTGTCAACTTTGTGTCTTTATTGGCACCTTCCTCTTCTATTGCCTCAAGTGGTTAAAGAAAAATGCCCTTCCTTCACTGCCTGAATTCACAAAGGAGGGAAAAGTTCTCTCTGTAGGTCTCTTCAGCACAACTAGCTGGTTACCATGGCTCCAGCCCTTACCATTCCCAGACCTGCTACAGTGCCAGGCTTCAACCTTTTCCACATCTGCCAGCTTGAATGGTCAGACATAAAAACTGGCCATCTGAATGCTCATTTAACCTGTCTGATTTATTTGCAATCCAAGACACCTTCTTTAGATTCCCCTGTACACACTGGACTTAGTTTGATCTGATTGTTGGTCTCTGTTTCATACCCTCTGGCCCCCTATGCCCCCCAGGGGGAAATGGAAAAGTCAAACTTAATCAGCTTGCTCTCCATACCTTAACTCAGCCTTAACTCAATATAGGGATTTCTAAACTGATGCTGCTCTTAAAAGTCCAGCATATGAAACTAAACAAGGAAAAGAAGTGGAAAAGGCCAACCTCTGGCAGTGAATCAATGTGACAGTTGCTTGATCATCAGTACAAGCTGCTCTTTACAAAAACAAATATGAAAATCAAAAAAAACATTTTCTTTGTTTATATTTCATTTTTTCTTTAAAACATTTTTTAATTAGTTATTTTCTTCATTTACATTTCAAATGCTATCCCAAAAGTCCCCTATACCCTCTCCCTGCCCTGCTCCCCTACCCACCCACTCCCACTTCTTGGCCCTGGTATCCCCCTGTACTTGGGCATATAAAGTTTGCAAGACCAAGGGGCCTCTCTTCCCAATGATGGCCAACATATGCAGCTAGAGACATGAGCTCTGGGGGTACTGATTAGTTCATATTGTTGTTCCACCAATAGGGTTGCAAACCCTGTCAGCTCCTTGAGTATTTTCTCTAGCTCCACCATTGGGGGCCTTGCATTCCATCCTATAGATGACTATGAGCATCCACTTCTGTATTTGCCAGGCACTGGCATAGTCTCACAAGAGACAGATATAACAGGATCCATTAAGCAAAATCTTACTGGCATATGCAATAGTGTCTGCATTTGGTGGCTGATTATGGAATGGACCCCTGGGTCAGGCAGTCTCTAGTCTTAGCTCCAAACTTTGTCTCTGTAACTCCTTCCTTGGGTATAATGCTCCCCATACTAAGAAGGAATGAATTATGCACACATTGGTCTTCCTTCTTCTTAATTTTCTTGTGTTTTGTAAATTGTATCTTGGGTATTCTAGGTTTCTGGGCTACTATCCACTTATCAGTGAGTGCATTTCAAGTGACTTCTTTTGTGATTGGGTTACTTCACTCAGGATGATATCCTCCAGTTACATCCATTTGCCTAAGAATTTCATAAATTCATTGTTTTTAATAGCTGAGTAGTACTCCATTGTGTAATTGTACCACATTTTCTGTATTCATTCCTCTGTTGAGGGACATCTGGGTTATTTCCAGCTTTTGGCTATTATAAATAAGGCTGTTATGAACATAGTGGAGCATATATCCTTTTACCAGTTGGAATATCTTCTGGGTATATGCCCAGGAGAGGTATTGTTGGATCTTCTGGTAGTACTATGTATGTCAAATTTTCTGTGAAACTTCCAGACTTATTTGAAAAGTAGTTATACAAGCTTGCAATCCCACCAGCAATGGAGGAGTGCTCCCCTACCTCCACATCCTTGCCAGCATCTGTTGTCAACTGAATTTTTTATCTTAGCCATTCTGACTGGTTTGAGGTAGAATCTCAAGGTTGTTTTGATTTGCATTTCCCTGATGATTAAGGATATTGAAAATTTTTTCAGGTTCTTCTCAGCCATTCAGTATTCCTCAGTTCAGAATTCTCTTTAGCTCTGTACTGCATTTTTTTTAAATGGGGTTATTTGGATTTCTGGAATTCGGCTTCTTGAGCTCTTTGTATATATTGGATATTAGTCCTCAATCAGATTTAAGATTGGTAAAAATCCTTTATCAATCTGTTGGTGGCTTTTTTGTCTTATTGACAGTATCTTTTGCCTCACAGTAAATTTGCAATTTTATGAAGTCCCATTTGTGAATACTTGATCTTACAGCACAAGGCATTGCTGTTGTGTTTAAGAATATTTCCCCTGTACCCATATTTTTGAGGCTTTTCCCCACTTACTTCTCTATAAATTTCAGTGTCTCTTGTTTTATGTGTAGTTCTTTGATCCACTTAGACTTGAACTTTGTACAAGAAGATAAGAATACAACAATTTGAATTCTTCTATATGATAACCATCAGTTGTGCCAGCACCATTTGTTGAAAATGCTGTCTTTGTTCCACTGGATGTTTTTAGCTCCCTTGTGAAAGATCAAGTAACCATAGGTGCGTGGGTTCATTTCTGGGTCTTTAATTCTATTCCATTGATCGACCTATCCATCGCTGTACCAGTACCATGCAGTTTTTATCACAATTGCTCTGTAGTAAAGCTTGAGGTCAGGTATGTTGATTCCCCCAGATGTTCTTTTATTGTTGAGAATAGTTTTTGCTATCCTATGTTTTTGTTATTCTGGATGAATTTGCAAATTGCCCTTTCTAACCCAGTGAAGAATTGGGTTGGAATTTGATGGGGATTGCATTGAATCTGTAGATTGCTTTTGGCAGGATAGCCATTTTTACTATATTAATCCTGTCAATCCATGAGTATGGGAGATCTTTCCAACTTCTGAGAACTTCTTTAATTTCTTTCTTCAGAGACTTGCAGTTCTTGTCATACAGATCTTTCACTTCTTTAGTTAGAGGCACACCAAGGTATTTTATATTGTTTGTGACTATTGTGAAGGGTGTTGTTTCCTAATTACTTTTTCATCCTCATTATCCTTTGTGTAGAGAAAGGCCACTGATTTGTTTGAGTTAATTTTATATCCAGCTATTGCACTGAAGCTGTTTATCACGTTTAGGAGTTCTCTGGTGGAATTTTAGGGTCATATATATAGTATCATATCATCTGCAAATAGCGATAATTTGACTTCTTCCTTTCTAATTTGTATCCCCTTGACCTCATTTTGTTGTTGAATTGCTCTGGCTAGGACTTCAAGTACTATATTGAATAGGTAGGGAGAAAGTGGGCAGCCTTGTCTAGTCCCTGATTTTAATGGGATTGCTTCCAGCTTCTCTCCATTCAGTTTGATGTTGGCTACTGGTTTGCTGTATATTGCTTTTATTATGTTTAGGTATGGACCTTGAATTCCTGATCTTTCCAATACTTTTATCATGAAAGGGTGTTAGATTTTGTCAAATGCTTTCTCAGCATCTAACGAGATGATCATGTGGTTTTTGTCTTTGAGTTTGTTTAAATAGTGTATTACGTTGATGGATTTGCATATATTAAACCATCCCTGCATTCCTGGGATGAAGCCTACTTGGTCATGATGGATGATTGTTTTGATATGTTCTTGGATGCGGTTTGCGAGGATTTTATTGAGTATTTTTGCATCGATATTCATAAGGGGAATTGGTCTGAAGTTCTCTTTCTTTGTTGGACCGTTTTGTGGTTTAGGTATCAGAGTAATTGTGGCTTCATAGAATGAATTGGGTAGAGTACCTTCTGTTTCTATTTTGTGGAATGGTTTGAGGAGAGTTGGAATTAGGTCTTCTTTGAAAGTCTTATAGAACTCTGCATGGGGGTCAGATAAGATGCATGGGATAATTTCAATATTTTTGAATCTGTGGAGGCCTGTTTTGTGACCAATTATATGGTCAATTTTGGAAGAGGTACCATGTGGCACTGAGAAGAAGGTTTATCCTTTTGTTTTAGGATAAAATGCTCTGTAGATATCTGTTAAATCCATTTGTTTCATAACTTCTCTTAGTGACCATTTGTCTCTGTTTAGTCTCTGTTTCCAGGATCTGTCCATTGGTGAGAGTGGGGTGTTGAAGTCTCCCACTATTATTGTGTGAGGTGCAATGTGTGCTGTGAGCTTTACTAAAGTTTCTTTAATGAATGTGGCTGCTCTTTCATTTGGAGCATAGATATTCAGAGTTGGAAGTTCATCTTGGTTGATTTTTACCTTTGATGAGTATTAAGTGCCCCTCCTTGCCTTTTTTGGTAACTTTGGGTTGGAAATCAATTTTTTTTTAATTTATTATATGTAAGTACACTGTAGCTGTCTTCAGACACTCCAGAAGAGGGCACCAGATTTCATTGCGGATGGTTGTGAGCCACCATGTGGATGCTGGGATTTGAACTTATCACCTTTGGAAGAGCAGTCGGGTGCTCTTACCCGCTGAGCCATCTCACCAGCCCTGGAAGTCAATTTTATTTGATATTAGAATTGCTACTCCAGCTTGTTTCTTTGGACCATTTCGTTGGAAATTGTTTTCCAGCCTTTCAGTCTGAGGTAGTGTCTGCCTTTATCCCTGAAGTGGGTTTCCTGTAAGCAGCAAAATGTTGGGTGCTGTTTGTGTAGCCAGTCTATTAGTCTATGTCTTTTTATTTGGGAATTGAGTCCATTGATGTTAAGAGAAATTAAAGAAAAGTAATTGTTGCTTCCTGTCATTTTTGTTGTTAAAGTTGGAATTCTCTTCTTGTGGCTGTGTTCTTTTAGGTTTGTTAAAGGATTACTTTCTTGCTTTTTCTAGGGTGTAATTTCCATTTTTGTGTTGGTGTTTTCCCTTTATTATCCTTTGAAGGGCTGGATTCGTGGAAAGATATTGTGTGAATTTGGTTTTGACATAGAATAGTTTGGTTTCTCCATCTATGAGATATGATTTTAAATCTGAGTCTTGCTTTTCGGGTATGGTGGGGTATCCAGGACTCGCTGTACTGGGCTCTTGGTTTCTGTTACTAAGATTCTTATGTTTGTCTTTTGACATCTGGTAATCTCTGGTGTTAATGTTCTAGCTGTCTCTGGCTGGAGCTTCTTCCTCCTGTGATTCTGTTAGCCTCTGGCAGCACTCCTGGAAGTCCAAATCTCACTTTGAGTCCTAGTGGTTAGAGCACTCTCTGCAGGCCAGCTCTCCTCTTATAGGGTAGGTGTCCAGAGTCTGGAGCTCTGATCCACCTCCAGAGTCCTGGGGTCAGATCCCTTCCTGTAGGCCAATTCTCCTCTAGCAAAGAAGGTGCCCATGGGTCTGGGTCTCAGCTCTGCCCCCTGGATGAGGATGAAGGCCTGAAGGGACCCTGTCCAAGAAGCTCTGTTTCTTCTGTTAGCCAAGTGCTCTCAGGTGATCATGACGTCCTGGGTGTGCTAGTGGTCTTGCGGTGTGGACAGTCCTCTGATGCCCTAGATGCCCTTAGCCGGGTTCAAGTGGAAGATGGCAGTGCTGGCCCTGACTGGAAAAAATTCCAGCCTCTGGTTGGGTGGGGTTCTTTTGTCTCTGTTCCTGCTGGCACAAGACCCTCCTTGATTCTTTGGAGCAGATGTTGTGTTCTACCCACTGTGATCCTGAGGTCCCGGTGTGCTAGGGGTCCTGTGGCATGGAGAGTCCTCTGGGGCCCTTTGTACCCTCAGCAGGGTACACGGGGAAGGTGGCGGAACTGGCCCCGACCAGAATGGGTCCCAGCCTCTGGTCAGGAGGGGTTCCTTTGTCCCTGTTCCTACTGGCACAAGACCCTCTGCAATTCTTTAGAGCTGATGTTGCGTTCCACTCAGCTGTGAATATCTGTATATGTTATCTGGAGGTCCTGCTGCGTGGAGATTACTCTGGAGCCCTTGGCAGCCTCTGCTGGGTTCAGGTGGAAGATCTGAAACTATTATCTAACTGGGTTATTTGTTTATATTTCAAATGTTATCCCCTTTCCCAGTCTCTGTTCCACAAAACTCCAATTCTTTCTTCCCCCCTTGCCTCTAAGAAGGTGTTTCCCTACCTAACTACTCACTCCCACCTCCCCTTCTAGCATTCATCTACATTGGGGCAACAACAGTGGTTCTCCATAGGACCAAGAACCTCCCCTCTCATTGATGCCAGATAAGGCAATTCTATACTACATATGTGACTGAAGCATTGGACCAATCCATATATATTCTTTGGTTGGTGGTTTATTCCCTGGGAACTCTGGGGAGTCCAGTTAGTTGATATTGTTGTCCTTCCATTGGGTTACAATCCCCTTCATCTCCCTCAGTCCTTTCCCTGGTTCTTCCATTGGGGCGCCCAGGCTCATTCCAATGGTTGGCTGTGAATATCTGTATATGTCTTAGTCAGATGCTGGCAGAACCTCTCAGAGGACAGCCATACTAAACTTCTGTCTGTGAACACTTCTTGACATCAGCAATAGTTTTGGGTTTGGTGTCTTCAGATGGGGTGGATCCCAAGGTGGGATGATCTCTGAATGTCCTCTCCTTCAGTCTTAGCTCCATTTTATTTCCCTGCATCTCTATCAAACAGAAACAATTCTGGGTGAAAATTTTTTACATGGGTGGGTGGCCCCATCATTAAACTTGGGGCCATGCCTATCTACTAGAGATGGTCTCTTCAGGTTCTACCACCCCTCTGTTGCATATTTTGGCTGATGCTATCCCATTGGGTCCTGGGAACCTAGAATCTGGGATGTTGTAGTGGTTCCTCAGGTGTTCCCCACCTCTTACTGCTACATATTTCTATTCATTCACTTGACCCTCTGACTTTTCTCCTGTTTCTTCCCATATCTTATCCTGGGCACCATCTTTCCCCCTCCCCTCTGTCCTATGTCCCTCAATCCCTCTACCTCCCATGATTATTTTGTTCCTCCTTCTAAGTACATTGAAACATCCACTTTTTTTTCTTCCTTCTTGTTAAGCTTCATACGTTTTGTGAGTTATAATGTGGTTACTCTAGGTTTGGGGCTAATATATACTTATCAGTGAATACATATCATGCATGTCCTTTTGGGTCTGAGTTACCTCACTCAGAGTTATATTTTCTAGTTCCATTCATGTGCCAACAAATTTTGTGAAGACGTCATTTTTAATAGCTGTGTAGTATTCCATTGTGTAAATATACCATATTTTCTTTATCCATCCCTCTATTGAGGGATATCTGGATTCTTTCCAGCTTGTGACTACCATAAATAAAGCTGCAATGAACATAGTGGAGCATGTGTCCTTGTTATATGTTGGAGTATTTTCTGGGTATATGCCCAGGAGTGGTATAGCTGAGTCTTCAGGTAGAGCTATTTCCAATTTTCTGAGGAACAGCCAGATTGACTTCCAAAGTAGATGTACAAGCTGGCATTCTCACCAGCAGTGGAGGCATGTTTCTTTTGCTCCACATCCTCATCACCATTTACTGTTTCCTGAGTTTTTGATCTTAGTCATTCTGATTATTGTAAGGTGAAATCTCAGGGTCATTTTGATTTGAACTTCCCTTGATGACTAAGGATGTTGACCATTTCTTTAGGTGCTTCTTGGCAATTTAAGTTTTCTCAGTTGAACATTCTTTGTAGCTCTATACCCAATTTTTAAATTGGGTTATTTGGTTTTCTGGAGTCTAACTTCTTGAGTTCCTTATACACACAAACACACACACACACACACACACACACACACACACACACACACATATATATATATATATATATATATATATATATATATATATATATGTTATTAGTTTGGTAAAGATCTTTTCCCAATCTGTTGGTTCCTGTTTTGTCCTATTGATAGTGTTATACTTGATATAAAACTATTGATAGTTATATAATAGTTATATAGTATATATAACTATTGATAGTTATACACATACACACACACACACACACACACACACACACACACACACATATTAGTTTGGTAAAGATCTTTTCCCAATCTGTTGGTTCCTGTTTTGTCCTATTGATAGTGTTCTTTGCCTTACAGAAACCTTGTAATTTTATGAGGTCCATTTGTCAATTCTTAATCATAGAAGATAAGCCATTGGTGCTCTGTTCAGGAAATTTCACCCTGTGCCAATGTGTTCAAGGTTCTTTCCCACTTTCTCTTATATTTGATTCAATGGTTTAATGTGGAAGTCCATGATCTACTTGAACTTGAGCTTTGCACAAGGAGATATGAATGGATTGACTTGCATTCTTCTATTTGCAGACTACCAATTAGACTAGCAGCATTTGCTGAAAATGCTGTCTTTTATTCACTCTATGGTTTTGACATTCTTGTCAAAAATCAAGTGACCATAGTTGTGTGGGTTTATTTCGGGGTCTTCAGTCCTATTCCATTGCATTGATCTACCTATCTCCCTGTCTTTATATCAATACCATGGGGTTTTTATACTCTTGCTTTGTGGTATACCTTGAAGTCAGGGATGGTGATTCCCGCATGTCTCTTATTGTTGAGAAGAGTTTTTCACTGTCCTGGGTGTTTTGTTATCCCACATGAAGTTGAGAATTGTTCTTTCCATCTCTGAAGAATTGAGTTGGAATTTTGATGAGAATTTCATTCAATCTGTACATTGCTTTTGGAAAGAGGGCCATTTCCACTATGCTAATTCTACCAATCCATGAGCATGGGAGATCTTTCCATATTCTGAGGTCTTCTTTGATTTCTTTCTTCAGAAACTTGAAGCTGTCATATAGGTCTTTCATTTGCTTGGTTAGAGTTACCTCAAGATTTTTATATTAATTGCGACTATTGTGAAACATGTTTCCTAAATTTTTATCTCAGCCTGTTTATTCTTTGTATAGAAAAAAGGCTACTGATTTGTTTGAGTTAATTTTATATCTTGCCACTTTGCTGAAATTGTTTATCAGCTATAGGAGTTCTCTGGTAGAATTTTTGGTATTGCTAATGTATACTATCATATCATCTCCAAATAGTGATACCTTGACTTCTGCTTTTTTGATTTGTATCTTTTTGACCTCCTTTTGTTGTCTAATTGCTCTAGCTATCCTCTGTCACACATTCAGCCTGAGCAATGGGTCCCTACATGTGTATTCTTTGGTTGGTGTTCCAGTCCCTGGCAGCTCCATGGGCTCTGGCTGGTTGACACTGTTGTTCCCTCCATGGGGCTACAAATCGCTCTCAGTTTCTTAAGTCCATTCTCCAACTCCTCCATCAGAGACCCTGTACTCAGTGCAATGATTGGCTGTGAGCATCTGTCTTTGTATTTGTCAGGCTCTGGCAGAGCATCTCAGGAGATAGTCATGTCAGGATTCTGTCAGTAAGCACTTCACAGCATTCACAAAAATGTCTGGGATTGGTGTCTGTATAAGGGATGCATCCCCAGTTGGGGAAGTCTCTGTATGGCCTTTTCTTCAGTCTCTGCTCCATACTTTGTCTCCATATTACCTGCTGTGAGTATTTTGTTCACCCTTCTAAGAAGTACTAATTCAAACAAACCAGTAGCTTTCTTATATTCAAAAGATAAATGGGCTGAGAAAGATATTAGAGAAATGACAACCTTCACAACAGTCACAAACAATATAAAATGTCTTGGTGTGACTCTAACCAAACAAGTGAAAGATCTGTATGATAAGAACTTCATGTCACTGAAGAAAGAAATCAAAGAAGACCTCAGAAGATGAAAAGATCTTATGGATTGGCAGGATTAATATAGTAAAAATGGCCATCTTGCCAAAAGCAATCTACAGATTCAATATAATTCCCATCAAAATTCAAACTCAATTCTTCAGAGTTAGAAAGAGTAATTCTCAAATTCATTTGGAATAAGAAAAAAAAAAAAGAAACCCAGGATAGTGAAAACTATTTTCAACAATAAAAGAACTCCTGAGGAATCACCGTCCCTGACCTCAAGCTGTACTACAGAGCAATAGTGATAAAAACTGCATGGTATTAGTACAGTGACAGACAGGTATATCGATGGAATAGAATTGAAGACCCAGGAATGAAGCCACACACCTATGGTCACTTGATCTTTGACAAAGGATCTAAAACCATCCAGTGGAAAAAAAGACAGCATTTTCAACATATGCTGTTGGTTCAACTGGAGGTTAGCATGAAGAAGAATGTGAATTGATTTATTCTTATCTCCCTGTACAAAGTTCAAGTCCAAGTGGATCAAGGACCACCATATAAAACCAGATATACTGAATCTAATAGAAGAGAAAGTGGGAAAGTCTCAAACACATAGGTACAGGAGAAAATTTCCTTCACAGAACACCAATGGCTTATGCTCCAAGATCAAAAATCAACAAATGGGATCTCATAAAATTGAAAACCTTCTGTAAGGCAAAGGGTACTGTCAATCAGACAAAATGGCAACCAACAGATTGGAAAAAGATCTTTACCAACCCTACATCTGATAGAAAGCTAATATCTAATATATACAAAGAAATGAAGAAGTTAGACTCCAGATTATAATTTTTAAGGCTCAAATCTAAGATAATTTAAAAAATACAAGCTGATAGGCAATAACCTTATAAATGACCAAATCCTTTAACATGTTCAGAAATATATGTAAAGTCAGGCTAAGAACTAATTCACTTAAATATAAGACTAAGCCTTATTTGGTATCCTATTTTATGTTTATATGGCACAGTTTGGAACAGATAAATCAAAACAGACAAAGTTGGTTTTTGGTTTTTTTTTTTTTAAGATTTATTTTATTTATTATATGTAAGTACACTGTACCTGTCTTCAGACACTCCAGAAGAGGGCGCCAGATCTCGTTACAGATGGTTGTGAGCCACCATGTGGATGCTGGGATTTGAACTTATCACTTTCGGAAGAGCAGTTGGGTGCTCTTACCCGCTGAGCCATCTCATCAGCCCCTTGTTTTTTTTTTTTTTTTTTTTTTTTTAATCTCAGATATACTAGGCAACTAGTAACCCTCGAACCTGTCAGAGATCTGCTGTGAATAAACTTACAATTACAGACTCCCAAACCCTGACAGTGACCCTCCTGCCAAGCTCTCCAAGAATATGTGGGCATAATGACAAAGGGAACTACATGGATTTTGGTATAATAACCACAGGGCATAATTGCCCTAATGCCTTTCTTGCTGCCAGGATCTGGCCTGCTCCATGGACAAACCAAAAGCACTGGAGAACTGGTTGGATATTTTGCCAACACGAGGTGAGGTCAATATCTCCCATGTTCCTTCTCCACAGGAAAAAGCACTTTATCTTCTAGGCCTAATATCCAAAGACTGTCTCTTCCCTCAGTGCAATTGAGATGACAGAAACCTGGGCCAAGTGTCTAAAAGTATAGAATAACTTCTGTCATTTTAACTGATACATAGGCCATTTAGATTACAATTTATTCTTCTCAGGTCTCTTATCATATTGATGGCTAAGCATGGCTTAACAGAGAACAGGCAAGTAGTTCATTAGATAGTTAAAAATACTACAATTCTCATTTAAAATGACAAACAGATTTTCCTTGTTCACAGAGTTCATGCTACCATCTGTGATCAATGGTAAATAATTAAATAAAAAAATTATAAAATTTAAAACTAAGTATATATCATATATATTAACTTTATATGTATAAAAGATAAAAGGTCTAAAGATATGAAAGCTTCTAAAATGTTCAAAGGTTTAAGATATTTTATAAAGATTAGAAGGTTTAAAGGGATGTTTTAAGATATATAAATATGTTATCATGATATGAAAATAATTTAAGATATATGAAATATGAAAAGATGTTTCATAGTCCCCCCTCATGCTATTACTATTTCAGCATTGATCAGTGGAGTTCTGATAAGCTACAATTAAGTTACAATCTCAAGAATTTAAATTTCCTTTGGTTGTCTTCTAAATATAATTCAATGTAATTGAATCTTGCCCTACAGACTAAGTGTTTCATGCTTTTTATCCCAGCTTTTACTGGATCTTAAAGGCATGAGTCTATTCCTGCTGATTCATTACAGACACCTGATAAGTACTTTTTTTCTAAAATTTATATGAGCTTCAGGAAATCATAAGATTTGGATGCACTTGCCACAGATTAAACGAACTCCAGATAAGTATGCTTGCCTCTTTTAAAATAGTATTTTTTCCCCTTGGTCTTAGGATACTTTACCTTCCCCAATTACTAGACAATTAATTTCTGTTCCTAGTTTATATTTGTCTTAGCAGATTTTCACCTGTCTGACAGGCTTCATCAAGGTATCACCTGTGGACCTCAAGCCTCTGAGCTCTTTGCTGAAAGCTGATGTGGACTAGTTGAGCTGATATGATTGCTCTCTGTATTTCAGCTGAATCAACTATCAGATACTTATGATAAATGCCTTACTGCCCAACCATTTTCTTGCCTTTCAGACTTCCTGGGTACTGAAGACAGCATCATCTTAATGTCAGCTGGAAAGAGTTGCAGAAGATTATTCATCATCCATTGTCCCACCTAACAGGCTGAACTGTTAAGTCAAAAAGACACCCCCTGGCATAGAGCCTATATGCCAACTCTCATCCTATTCTCATATGAACAGACAGGAACTATACATCCTGGCTATCAAGCTACCAAGTATAGAGCCAATGATATCTAAAAACAAAGTAAACAAAAAAAGATTGGGTAAAAGATCTTTCAGCATGTCTTAAAAATTATGTTAGGACTCACCTTTGCTTGAAAAGGAGATATAAGGCTAGATATACAATACTGCTCCTATGCTAATCATTCTGGAGTCCTTAGAGATGGCTTAACTGAAGTCAAACCACCTCATTGATAACTGCCCTGATTGGTCTCCTATTCTTCCTTCTGCTTGCTCTCACCTTTGGACCGTGCATAATTAATATTCTAGTTTCTTTTGTTAGCACATTTCCACTCTCCAGCTTATGGGGTTTGGATCCAATAAAATTCCCTGGCATCAGAAATTTTAGAGTCAAAGATTTGACTTTCAGGAACAACTCAAAAGAAAGGCCTAAGTAACTGGTAACTAGGTAACATTAAGGCCTAGGTAAAATGTTAAGTCCTAGGGAACTGTTACCTGGCTATGCTCATTTTAAGGAGACTTTCTCATATGTTTCTGCTATTACTAAGAAACTTTATAATGGCAAGATTAATTATAAATTCTGTTATGTTCTATGCCCTTTGAAACTAATTGTGATAGAAGGCAGTAGAACCATTTTGTAGTTTTTATAGTTACCCACAAGAAGCTTGAACCTAAACCAATCACCCATCATCACTTCCTGGACTTATGTATAAGCTTTTATGGTATTTGCCTTTTTAAGCTGCCCCCGGAATGGACCCCAACATAAGAGAGACACCTGCTCCAATATAAGAAACTATTTGGCACAAGACTTCCATTTTGAGTAGTGGTCTAGTAAAGTTTAAGTTCCCAAGAACTCCCTGGGAACTGACATCATACTTAGGTAACTGACATCCTGGTTGGCAAGTTAAAACATGAATATTAGACAAGTCCCATCCTGGTAGACAACTTAGAAAATAAATATTAGATGAGGCAAGTCTCCTGCCACAGTTGAATACCCTAACCAATGGAAAGAAGATAAATATACAATGAAGACATGTTCCTAAGGAAATGCCCTATTCCCAAATCCTGATTGGTAAAATAATTTGGCACAGATATTTGTGGATTTGGGGCTTAAAATCCCTGAAGAATTTTATCTCAGTGTCATGGTTCAGTTCCTGAATCTGGATCACGACCCTGGTCAACCCAGTCCTGGGGGGTTATACTCAATAAGCTGTCCCTGTCTAACTCAGATATGTGTTCCTGTGATTTCTGCGGGGATTCCTGGACTCCAACATCGTACAGTATTAAATTGCATAACTGCATCAGCCATTTATGGTCTTTCTACTGTGCCTGCATTTATGGTCTTTCTACTGTGTCATAGTCTACAAATGTAGAACACATACATTGAGAAGAAAAAGAATTTTTCAAAGCTGGGATGAAGGAACTACCCATTTTTAAAGGAATTAGTGAAGTATAAGTAAGTATAATATCATAAACCAATAAAGTTTTCTTGAAGATAAAAGTGAACAGTTATTTCCATGGGTAGACAGAAATCATTAAATCTAAGTAGTTAATTGGAAATAATAAATTATAAGACTATATATAAAAAAGAAAGTTTTAGTCATTATGAAAGCTAGAGAATTTATATGAATATAGAACAGAAATTAAATTTCCATAATAAGGATGGCAAAACTGATGGATTTTAATTATGAAGTAAACATTGATGTTATACTAGTACTTAAATTTTTACTACTTATACATTTGTATGGTATTTATATCTATTTTTAATTTCACATGCTAAAAATTAGCTGAGAGCTGAAATTATTGAGCATTGGAATTCATTTAATAATTTTAATATAACTATCTCATTATTCCCTAGGTAATATAATTTGATTATTCATCAAATTCGTGGTCTCATTTATAACATGTAAATGAATATCTGACACAGTTTTACGGGTCTTTTTTTTTTTTTTTGATAATCTATTTTCACTTAAAAGCCAGATGAAATCATGGAGAATCTTTTGAAATTTGACATCATTTTAATTTGAAGCAGAAAATGAGTAGAAAATGATTTCTCACTATCTTTAGCAAAAACATCCAATTATAAGAGAGTTAGATCACGTAAAACAGGAAAGGTTGTTTATTATGCCACTTAAAATGTGATTTTAAAATACCAATCCTTTCATTAATGAAGCATCAAGCTACTTGTTCTTGTGTGACACAGTCCACTTGCCTTTCTTGCCTCAAGGAGAGAACAGGAGTTACTTGGCTCAGTGCTACAGTCAAGGCCCGAGATTCTTTTCTTTGTTGTATAAAGGATTGACCTTGTGTCAGTGAGGCTTGTGCCAAATTCACATGAGTTAAAGCATGGCCCACTTTAGTGACCTGAGTCTTCTCCTCTGGGAATGAATTAGAGGAAAAGCTTGTATTGGGAATATGCTTACCATTGTTTTCAAGTCTGGCCCAGCAGCATGTCCCAGGGTCCAATCACAGACCTTATTTGGAATCTTATGGGCCAATCATGTGCCTCTCATAGTCTATCATGTGCCTTTCCTGAGACTATCATATGCCTCTTGTGGACCTATCTTGTGCCACTCCTGGGCCTTTTAAGAGGCCTCACACGTGTGGTTAATGTACCTTTCACAGCCACTCTGAGGAATCTCAGATGCCTCTCACAGCCTCTCGCAGGCTTCTCCGAAGCCTCTCTCCCCATGTATCTCTCCTACTGAATAATTTTATCTAGAACACCAGCCTCAGAACTGGTTAAAATACTTCTTAAAGAAGTCGGTCCTTGTTTTATCTTTATCACGTATTCCCCAGGGCTTATGAGCTCTTAACCTATTCTCTATGAGATTTGTTATTTCTCAGTATTAAAACTAATATATGCTCATTGCATCAATTTATTATTTACATTCATTTGTCATTGTAGAAAATATATATGGGTATTTAGGAAGAAAATAAATATCACCCATAGTCTTACTATCCAGCGTTATTTTTACTTTTTATTAAGTCAAAGTTTTGCATGTGGCTTGAGAGCATGAATTTTCTCTTTAAATATCTTACCCTTTGTTAATACAGAAACATTTTTATAGCTTCATTAATGTAACCAGAATATCAAACTATCTGATTTCTAGGCTGTCATTATTGTCATTCTCTAGTATTTGTTTATTTTGGAACTAGAGATTGAACACTGGGCATCCTTCATGCTAGACAAATGCTCTACCCCAGTCTATTCCTTGTTCAGAGATATTTCCTACAGAGAATGGAGAAAGAAGCATAGAGATGTTAGTGGCTTTTTCATAAGTGTAGTACAGTTTTCCTTTTATTCAGCTATCTCCCTAATAATTGAGACTGGATTATTATACTTATTTAATAAGCTTTACAGGCACAATAACTGAGAAGTATCCGTCTATTTTAATCCTCTAAACTAATCTGGCTACCTTCAAGTCCAAAACCCTTTACATCTTTCTCTGTTAGAGCTGTTTTCTCATGGTGTCTCCTGGACTTTCTCCTTGTGGTAATCCCCACTTCCTTTCTCTCTCCCACACTACCACCCCAGGCTGGGAGGAAGTCCAGACCTATTCTTTCCCCTGCTTAGTCATTTCTTGATCAACTAGCTTTATTGACCAACCAGGAAATAATTGAGGAGCAATGTTTACACAACGTTGAGACAGTAGATTCTCAGCATAAGGATTGCAACCAGATATGTGGGCAGAGAACTAAGCAGTTGATTACTAAAAGGATAAATTTACACAGGGTACAATAACCTTATGCCTACATAAAATACTCAAGGAGTTTTATGGGGCTTCAGAGGAATAAGGAGATGGGCCCAGAAATAGGAGCTTTAAATCCCAAGGAGAAGAAACTTCCAAGTTTACCATAAGAATGGTTCTTATTTTAAAACTGCTTCAATGAATTCTTTATGTGTTAATTTTCTGATTGGGTCAAGCAAATTCTAGAGAAGGTGATCCTGGCTGTTTGCCAAAAAAGAAGAAGGATCTCTGAGAGAAAAGGCAAAGGCAACATCTTAACCCCAGTGGAGATAGTAAGCCTTTAATCCTCCTAAATCAGGGTAGGAAAGAAGGTTCAGTGACTATGGGCTTTTCCAAGTCATCCAGGTTTAATTTACAACCCTCAGCAGCTATAGTTCCAGGAGATCGAAGTTGCCCCTTTCTTGCTTCAGAGCTCACCAGGTATGCATACATATTGTATGGACAGGCATAGAGGCAAAATACCCATACACTTAAAAAATAAATACATCTTTTTTTTTTTTAAGATGAAACCATGAATGTCCATGTGGAGAGACTGTATTCAGAAATATCTGTGTGGCTGTCTTCCTTTGGACCACAGATCTCAATCCTTTTATTACTCCCTAAGAATAAATAGGGGCAGGGCCATCTATCCTTTCGCCCCAACCCTTCATAGCTTCCTGAGCTCAAGTGTTTAAAGATTAATATGATTGTGCTTAATAGAAACATCATTACTTGATGCAAGGAAACTAGGCTATAATGGAAAAGCATATTAATTTTCTAACTTATGAAAATATTTTAATACCTTTAGAGATATGATTGTATAAGTATTTAAATGTTACCTATAACATAGATTTAAAACTTTTCACTAAATATACTATTTTGTGTAGAAATTTCCTCTATTTTAAAAAGTTCAATCTAGGAACAAAAGTGGTTAAGTAAAAGAATTTACAAGGGTCAGGACTTAAACACATTTGGAAATCTTAGGAAGTTCCTGAAACTTATAAGCGTCACAAGACACCCCCTACCCCATAAGTTTGCATAAGCAATAACAACCAAAGAAGAGCTGCAACATTCCCAAAAGACAGAGCAGCTTCTACATTATGCAGGAATCTCCAAAGATGCAACTTTCATGAGCCTGGATTAAGTATTTGGGTGACAAAGCTATCTTTCAGTCATCCATGCATTTATAACTATGTTTCTCTAAATAATACTAATTGATTTAGTTGTTTACCAAGTTGGAATTTATTGAAATTTTTACTATTGCTCTGTCTTGAGTGAGGAGATATTTGTTTTTTATGATTTTCTAGGTACAGCCACACAACATTGAAGCATTAAGGAGTGGGAAAAATTGAGAGCCATTAGAGCTTTCTAAAAATGACCTCAGGAATGCTCATGAACTGATTGATCTACTCACAGACTAATTAATTGTTTACAACCTGCATGTTTAACATATTCAGTTTGTTTCTCTCTGGTTGCTCCCTTTCACCATGTGATCATTTACAGCCAGTCCTCATCACCACCATCCCACTTTGTAACCTGCCTAACCTCAAGAAATGGATATAATACATTTATTTTACCCATAAATTCCTCATTTTCTTTTCATCTACAACATTAAAAATCACACTAATATAGATTTTGATGCAGTCCACGAAGGTGAGCCATTTGAGCCACAGCAGAATGGAACTTTTCAGAGAATGGATCTAGAGCCAAATGGCTACTGTCTTACAGATGGTGGCTTATTAAGTTCTTTGAAAAGCAATTTTTTAACTGAATGTTTTGTTCATTTCTAAGAATGGACCATAGATAATGTGGTAAATTTCCAGTAGTCAGTATCTGTAAAACATTATTAAAACTATTTCAAAACTGACATTATTATCATTTTTTAGAGTCCTGAAGCTCAGAAAAGTTATCTACTGTACTAGATTTGCATTTATCAAATGATTCTTTTATTGTCCTTTTTAAATAGGTAATCAATATTTATTGCTGGGTGAGATCACAGTTTGTAGAGAGGAAATTGCAATTTCCTTGTCTTAGAGTTTACAGATTAGCCTAGTCTAAATTTAGCATATTATTTCCTGCCAAACCGTGTAAGGAAAATTACTAAACATATATTGTATTATTCCTTCTAATTTCTTTCAGTTCTTTCTATCAGAAAATTTGTAAAAATGCAGTACTGTCTTAAAAATAAAACAAAACAGCAGCAACAGCAAAACAAGTTTTGATTTAGGTCAGCACATTCAACTCAAGAAAAGGTAGGAATCCTCACACCTCTGTTCAATTTCCTGACCCTCTCTATATCTCCTCCAATACCTGATTCTTTCCCTCTTTTTCCCCTCTCCCTCTTTTCTTCCTCTAAAATCCTTCTCATAATCTACTTCCTTTGACTGTAGGGAGCCATTCAGCCGCTCCTTAAAGACAGCATCGACCAACTCAGCTGTACTGGCATAAACAACTCTTAATTGGCGTTAGGCAGTGTCAGCTGTGGTTTGATCTTGTGCCCGAGTGAGAGCCACAGGGCAGCCCGAGATCACCTGGTGTCTGAGCTCGAGCCACGGGGCAGCTCGGTGATTGGCCAGGACAGGGTTTAAATAGGCTGATTGCGGTGAGGCCATTTGCCATTTGCCATCATGCTATGCTAAGCTGTAAGTGCATCAAGTTCCCGAGTAAACCATTGGGGAAGAAACCTCTTTTGTCTTGTGTCTTATTCCTCCTGGATGGGGATGGCGCACGACATTTGACTATTTTGTTCCTCCTTCTCAGTAGGACTAAAGCATCCCCTCTTTGGACTTCCTTCCTCTTGAACTTTATGTGCTTTGTGAGTTGTATTGTGGGTATTCCACGTTCCTTGCCTAATTTACATGTATCAGTGAGTTCATACCATGTGTAGTCTTTTGAGACTGAGTTACCTCACTCAGGGTGATATTTTCTAGATCCATCCATTTGCCTGTGAATTTCATGAAATCTTTGTTTTTAATAGCTGAGTAGTATTCCATTGTATAAATATACCACATGTTCTGTATCCATTCCTCTGTTAAGGGACATCAAGGTTGTTTTCCAGCTTCTGGCTATTATAAATATGGCTACTATGAACATAGTGGAGCATGTGACCATATTACATGTTGGAGCATCTTCTGGGTTTATACTCAGGAATGTATAGCTGGAACCTCAGATAGTACTAAGTCCAGTTTTCTGAGGAAGCACCAGACTGTTTTCCAGAGTGGTTGTACCAGCTTGCAATCTCACTAGCAATGGAAGAGAGTTTCTCTTTCTCCACATCCTCGCCAGCATCTGCTGTCACCTGAGTGTTTTATTTTAACCATCCTGACTGGTGTAAGGTAGAATCTTAGGGTCATTTTGATTTGCATTCTCCTGATGTCCAAGGATGATGAACATTTCTTTAGGTACTTCTTGGCCATTCGAGTTTCCTCAGTTGAGAATTCTCTATTTACCACTGTTCCCCATTTTTTACTAGGCTTATTTGGTTCTCTGGAGTCTACGTTCATGAGTTCTTTGTATATATTGAATATTAAGGAACTGAGGGTAGCAACCAGAAAGTCTCAGATGCCAGGAAAGCAAGAGCCTCCTAGGACCCCATGGGGATGACATTAGCTTAAATACCCACAAAGGGGAGGGAGAACCTGTCAAGACCACATCCAGAGGTTAGGCATGTTTCCCTGGTTAAAGGATGGGGCCACCCATCTATCTCCAAAATTTTAGCTCAGAATTGCTCCTGTCTAAAGGCAATACAGGGATAAAGAGTGGAACAGAGACTGAAGGAAAGATCATGCAGAGACTGTCTCATATAAGGATCCATCCCATATGTAGACACCAAACCCAGACACTATTGCTGATGCCAAGAAGTGCTTACTGACAGGAGCCTCATACAACTGTCTCCTGAGAGCCTCTGCCAGATCCTGACCAATACATATGTGCATGCCCGCACACAACCATCAGACTGAGCATAGGAACCCAATGGAGGAGTTAGGGGAAGGATTGACAGAGCTGAAGGGGCCTTATCTGGCATCAATGTGAGGGGAGACCCTTGGTCCTGTGAAGGCTTGATTCCTCAGTGTAGAGGAATGCTAGGGTGGTGAGGCAGGAGGGAGTAGGTAGGCGAGGGAGCACCCTCATAGAAGCAGGGTAAAGGGGGTGGGATAGGGCGTTTTCAGAAGGGAACTGGGAAAGAGGATAACATTTAAAATGTAAATAAATAAAATATCCAATTTTTAAAAAGTAGGAATCTTCAACCTTAAGAAAAATATTGGCTTAGAACTACAAGGCCAAATTCTCAGCACAGAGATTTATTTGCTCCAGATGGACAGAGGGCAGTGAATAAGCGACAAAGACAGGGGATAGAGGAAGAGGTAGAAGTTAACAGGAACAAGGGAGAGGAGAAAAGGGACAAAGTAGAGAGGGTTGTCTCAGAGGATAAAGGACTGCCACTGGATAGAGGGGAGACAGATGTGACCAATAGGCAAATGGGAGTTTATAAAGATAAAATTGGAAATATTATGTTAGGATTAGAAATTTCCTTTAAATTGGGCATATTAGGTAGGTGACCCAATGTTGCTGGACTTCAGTACTTGGATAGGTGGGTGTTGGTAGTCAGCCTTAGGAGGAGGAAGTGGCCAAATAAGGGAATGTACCTTGGTGGCTAGCTTTAGGAGTGTAGTCAAATGGTTTTTAGTAAGGCTGAGGGAATGGGAGAGCAGAACAGTGCCTGACAGAGCTGTGCTTGTTACAGGGGCCAGAGCTGGCCAGAGTCTCTTTATTGAGCAAACTATGGTTGGGATCCTCTATGAGTTAGGTGATTTGTGTCATCCTTTATCTTATTCAGGGATCTAGAAGGTGGCCTTTGAATTACCTCAAGAGATGTTTGTTTCTGTGGAGATTCTCAACTCATAAATTACACTTCATGTTTTTTGATAACTCACATAAAGAAGCAGAGAATCACTATTGGGTAGTTCTGTAGACACTAGCAAGAACCCTGGAAACTGATGAGAAATGTGTGATTCTGCCTTGTTGGCCTAGTATCTTTTCTCTCTATTTATTCAATGGATCTGATGGCAAGGTTTACCTCAGTTAGAATATTTTAAGAATAGAAATGTCAGAGGGGACTTATATGGGAGGAAAAATTCAAGTGTCATGATTAACTTTTATTTTAGTCATGAATGTTAAATAAATGTACTTGATAGAACTATTACTGATTCTATGGCGCTGTGACCAGAAAGATACAATCTTGAATATTTTAGAGACTGATTATCTTACTACCTAAAAGGATGGAGTAGATGTTCCATTTCAGCATGGCAGCCTGCCTACCATGTGACCGAGGAGACAATATTCTACTAACTTAAATTTTTCATTCTCAGCATGTATCTTTCCTTGTTAAGCTTTCCTCTTAATTGCAAGAAAAGTTGGAACTCACTGAATCTCATGCAGGTGACAGTGAGGACAGTAGAAAGTCACAAGCCAGGTGAGTCAGCTGGGTTACTTTTGCATTTCAGAACATCCATGGAAACTCTACTCAACAAATTCTCCAGTAAGTTCAATGGGTGGGCCTCAAACCCAGCAAACAACAAACAAACAAACAAACAAACAAACAAACATCAGGAATCATAGTTTCTTAGCACCAAAATTTTATGATTAACTTTTATTGGTAGTTATGAAATAATTTTACTACTCATTAAAATAAAAGGCCTGGGTGATACCACAGTTCATAGGCTTCTTCTTTATTGTAACTCTTGAAATTTTTTCTCTTGCTTAACTAAATATATTATGACACAAAAATTCATTGAGTTCCTTTGTTCTTTTTATTTCCTTGCATTATCATGGTGTAATCCTGGTATGTGCAAATGTGTAGGAAAGTACGCTCCTATTCTCAGCCCATGCTCTCATGGCTTTATTGTATGACTTTATTATACTTCTACCAGCAGCGCACAACAAGCAGACCCTTGTAAGCCATGAATTTATTTGCCATTAATAAGAGTTTCAATTATTATCCTCTTATTTTATTGGCTTAGTGATTTGAACCAAACTAAACCCACCTAAGACACCCACCAATCCACAGGAAAAGTTTACTATGAGAAGACAGTGCTTAATTACTCAGGCCTGACTTGCCCAACATGTCCTAGGCTGGATTTATGTTGCAGGACATGTGGAAAATATAAATAAGCAAGATGAAATGATTTCCAGAGCAAAGCAATGTCTCTGTACTAAATAATTTTTTTTAAACCAGTGGATTAAGATGTACACATTTCATAATAAATTTTGAACTTGAAAATACATTCTTAGTATTACTTTGTAATGTATATTAAAACCTAAACCACAATCTACTGTTTATAGGAAAAGAGGTCTTTTGAAAGGATGCAGTCATGAGATGGGAATTTTCCTAAATAAATTCATGTTCTTGTTAATAAAAGAAAAGTCCCATAGAGCATAGAGACTCATACTACCTATCACACAGAGAAGTTTGAAGTCTGCATGTGGAAAAGCATCTTTACTGGAGCCTGCTAATGGGTCCACAGTGATGAGCACAAGCACATGACTAACTGTCCAGACTGGACAAATAAGTTATAAAGAGAAAATGATAGAACCAGGCCATGAGGATGAGGAGATCTGCTGAGAGAAAGTGGTGCAGGGAGAAAAATGAATGTGTGATATGATCAAGATTCATTGTTATTGAATTCAAGATGAATATATACATGTATGAAATTTTCAAATAATTGCATTTCAATAATTAAAAATTTAAAATATAAAATTACAACTTCCTCATAACTCACCCTATGAGAAAAAGGAGATTGGGGTAGGGGCATATGTTCATGCCCATAAAAAAATGTTATATGGATTCCTGTTGCATACTCCCAATTTTTATCTGTGTTGGTAGTACCTGGCTTTGCAAGGTCACAAATTAAACTAATTCACTTCCCCTAAAGGAGAAAAAGATTAAATAAATCATGACATTGGGCAAAATTATTTCCAAATTTGCAGAGGTGTATCTAAGATAATTACTATATTATTTGGGATCATCATACATAGTATATAAGCAGTTGACCTACAAAAATGTTAATCAATATAATACTATGCTTTCAAATAAAATATTAATTTCATACAAACCTACTTGCTAGGTTTAGGATTCTCCTTCAATGTCATTGGGATTTTTTTTTCAGTAATTCCTTTCCTATACTTACATCTTAGAATATTTGTTTAAAATTTATTTTATTGGTGTGTGTGTGTGTGTGTGTGTGTGTGTGTGTGTGTGTGTGTGTAATCTAGAGGTTTATACATTAGTCCTTTCAATCCACGAGCATGTAATACCTTCCCATTTTCCAACCTCATCTTCAGTTTCTTTTTTCCATGTCATAAAGTTTTCATTGAATGGGTCTTTTACTTCCTTGGTCACATTTATTCATTTTCTTAAATTATAAATGATATTTTCATATTTGATTACTTGAAAGTTTATTATTTGTATATAGCAACCATGTTAGTAACTTTTTGTTTGTATCTTGCAACTCTACTAAAACAGGTGTCAAAGCAATCAGCAGTCATTGCCAACTAAATATCTAACAAACAATTAATATTCCAAATATTTAAAGAAGTAAAGCTATTAATCACCAAGAAAGAAAAAGCAATCAAAACTGAGAGTAGCCTAATAAATTGAGTAGAGAAATCTTGAAATAAAAATAGTAAATGATCAAAAAAATATTTGAAATCCTCTTCACTATGTTTAGCCATCATGGAAAGGTAAATTAAATTTTACTTAAAAATCCTTTTTAGCTGAAACAAAGTGGCTACTATAAAAAAAAGAAATGATATATATCTTGGAAATATACAGGGAAGAGGGATCTTTTCAGGTGTGTACAACCTGCAGCTCAAAAACAAACAAATAAAAGAAAAACAAAACAAAAAAAAACCAAAAAAATAAATGCCTGTTCTCCTGGGTGTCTATGAATGTGGTAAACTGACAAGACTATGCAGTTTGTTTCATTAGTTTGTTTTAGGTTTTGTTTGTTTGTTTTTG
The DNA here is from genome assembly GCA_902729485.2 of Mus minutoides. Taxonomy (NCBI): domain Eukaryota; kingdom Metazoa; phylum Chordata; class Mammalia; order Rodentia; family Muridae; genus Mus; species Mus minutoides. Next base: position 327,348 of record LR749826.1, on the reverse strand, counting down.
TGACTCACTTGCATCATCCATTAGTATAAATCTGGAAGTCTACAATGTCCTGCCACAACCTCACACGTTGAGGTTGACAATGCCNAAAAAAACCAAAAAAATAAATGCCTGTTCTCCTGGGTGTCTATGAATGTGGTAAACTGACAAGACTATGCAGTTTGTTTCATTAGTTTGTTTTAGGTTTTGTTTGTTTGTTTTTGTGACTCACTTGCATCATCCATTAGTATAAATCTGGAAGTCTACAATGTCCTGCCACAACCTCACACGTTGAGGTTGACAATGCCTGCAGACTTATACAGCAAATAGGAACAAGAACTAGCACATCCACAATGAAAATCAATATGGAATTTCTCACTAAAGATAGAGTTACAGTGTGTTTCTGCCATGCCATTTCTGGTTTTGTAGTTGCATTATTTAAAGGCACATTATCACAGAGATGCTTGTACATCATATTTATTGCTAGTATATTTGAAATAGCCAAAACATTGGACTATACTATATATACTTCAATAAATTCATGGATAAAGAATGTGTTACATATGGGTATAATAAAACTGTAACACATGCAGAGGTATCAAGTACATACATCACAAGAAAACCTTTAAAATTAACTAACCTGGGCCTAGGGGTTCAAAGAAACTGAAACCAACCCCAACCACTGAGCATGCATGGAGGAGGGTCTGTCTCTGATTCTATTGCCTACTTTTGGACCCCTTTATCCAAACTGCTACTTCATATGCCAAGTCTGGTTTATATCCATGGGAGGTCACCTCTTCTTTGAGTAGAGATGGTAGGTGTATGGCAGAAGAGAAGATGTGAGAAGAAACGACTGGTGGAAGAGGAGAGAGTGGAAGCTGCTCTCAGGATGTAAAGATGAGCTGGGGACTTCCTATGAAAGCATGGGGACCTGAGTTCACATCCCCAGAAACCATTAAAAAAGACTGAGCATGGTTGTATATGATTGTAATGAGAGCATTAGGGGACAGAGATAGGCAGATCCTAAAAGTCATAGCCTAGCCAGCAGCTGAACAGTCAGAGACTCTGGCTCAAAGGAATAAGTTTTAAAAAGTATTGTAATACACTCAGATGGCAAATCTTATGTTAACTTGACATGCAAACTAGAATTATCTAAAAGGAGTAAACCTCAATTGAGAAAATGCCTCCATAAAATCCAGCTGTAAGGAATTTTCCTAGTGACTGATGGGAGAGGTCAAGCACACTATGGGTGGTGCCACACCTGGGTTGGGGGTCCTGGCTTCTATAAGAAAGCTGTTAAATGGCAATAAAACAAGTGGTCCAATTTAAAAATAAGGAAAAATGCTAAACAGAGAATTCTCAACAGAGCAATCTCTAATGGTGGCGAAACACCGAAAGAAATGTTCAGCATCCTTAGTCATCAGTAAAATGCAAATCAAAAGGACTCTGAGATTCTATCTTACACCCATCAGAATGGCTAAGATTAAAAACTCAAGTGACAGCTCATGCTGGCAGGGATGTGTAGCAAGGGGAACACTCCTCCATTGCTGGTGGGAGTGCAAATTTATACAACCACTCTGGAAATCAATTTGGCATTTTTTCAGAAAATTGGAAATAGTTCTANTAAAATGCAAATCAAAAGGACTCTGAGATTCTATCTTACACCCATCAGAATGGCTAAGATTAAAAACTCAAGTGACAGCTCATGCTGGCAGGGATGTGTAGCAAGGGGAACACTCCTCCATTGCTGGTGGGAGTGCAAATTTATACAACCACTCTGGAAATCAATTTGGCATTTTTTCAGAAAATTGGAAATAGTTCTACCTCAAGACCCAGCTATACCACTCCTTGGCATATACCCAAAAGATGCTTGACTAATACAAAAAATCTCCCTTGATCAACTATGTTCATAGCAGCTTTATTTGTAATAGCCAGATGCTGAAAACAACGCAGATGTCCCTAAACCGAACAAGGCATAAAGAAAATATGGTTCATTTACATAATGCAATGCTATTCAGCTATTAAAAGCAAGGACATCATGAAATTTTCAGGCAAATAGATGGAACTAGAAAATATCATCCTGAGTGAGGTAATTCAGACCCAAAAGTACATGCATGGTATACTGAGAAGTGGATATTACCCATAAAGTACAGAATAATAAAGCTAAGCTCCACAGACCCAAAGAAGTTAAACAAGGAAGGACCAAGGGAGAATGCTTGAAACATACTCAGAAGGGTTTAAAAAAATTACTCATTGGAGGTGGGTAGAGAGAGGAACGGGTGGGAAAAGGCATGGAAAGGGAAAAGAAAGGTGGGGAGGGTAGGGGACAAGTCTAAGAAGAGCCAGAAAAAGATGGCCAGAAGAGTGAACATAAATGGTTGGTGGGTGGGGAGTGGTGGGTGCATCTCTAGTATGTGCCACAGACCTGAGATTGGGGAGGCTCCAGGGAGTCTATGAGGGTAACTCTAGATAAGACTCCTTGCAGCGGGAGATATGGAGCCTGAAGTGATCACTTCTTGTATCTAGGCAGGACTCCCAATGGGGAAAATAAAGTCATCAACACACCCACAAAACTTTTGACCCCAAATTTGTTCCATGTCAAGGAAATGCAGGGAAAAAGATGGAGCGGAGTCAGAAGGAATGGCCAACCAATAACTGGCTCAAGTTGAGACCTATCCCAAGGACACACATCAGTCACTATTAATGATACTCTGTTATGCTTGTAGACAGGAACCTAGCATAACTGTCCCCTGACAGGCTCTTTCCAGCAGCTGACTGAAACAAATGCAGATATCCACAGCCAAACATTGGACAGAGGTTGGGATTGAAGAGTTGCAGGAAGGATTAGAAGCCATTAAGGGGATAGAAACTAGACGGAAATACAGAGTCAACTAACCTTAACCCGTGGGAGCAATCAGAGACTGAGCCACCAACAAAAAGTACACACAAGTTAGACCAAGACATATATGTGGCAAACATGCAGCTCAGACTCCGTGTGGGTTCCCCAAGAACTGGAGTGTGGTCTATTCCTAAAGCTGTTACCTGACTGTGGAATCTGTTTCCCAACAGGGCTGCTTTGTCTGGCCTCTATGGGAGAGGTTGTGCCTAAACCTGCAGACACTTGATACACCAGAGTAGGGGATACCCAGAGGGGACGCACCCTCTCAGAGGAGAAGGGGGTGGGGATTGAGGAGGGTCTCTGTGACAGGGAGGCAGCAGAGGGAGTGCAGTCTTTGGAATGTAAAGGATTAATAATAAAAAAGAATCACTGAGAGAAAAAGACCTGTAACACATCCTTCAAGTTCTGATAGTCCTGCTGATGTATCTTAGTGCTTGTGGCTGCCACAAGGGCCACAGAATGGGACTCACACAGCTTTTCTTAGGAATTTCAGATAGCTTTCTATATTTAGAATAAAACAAAACTTCAAAAGTCTGTAATTTCTATTGCTGCCAACAAAACAACAGCAGCCCTTTCAGCTATGCTGTTCTTACATAAGAAGTAATGGGCTACCTTTCATTGACCATGTCAATAAGTACCAGTCCGGTGACAAGACAGTAGTAGGGTTCTGTTCTCAGTAGGGACATGAGTCTTCTTGGAGAAATCAGTATCCTAGTCCTTTAGCTACCAATGGTCTAAAATTGGTGGCTTTAAGTATATACTGGCACATGTCAAGCATATGGGACTTCTGAACTAGTCAGGTTTCTCTCATAAAGTTATCTGAAAGTTTGCTCATTTATCACCTAGAAAACAAGCATAGGGAGACAGTGAAGAAACAGTTCAGCTTTATCTTAATACATTCTCAGTCCTTGAAGCTTGGGCACAATTCAGTCACATACTCTTATTGCTTAATGGTAGTGTACAGCTAGGAAACCAAGCAATAATCATTAGAGAGGCCAATCCACCTAATTTTGTCAGCTAAAAGTCACTAAGGAGGTCAAGGGGATACAAATTGGAAAGGAAGAACTCAAACTATCGCTATTTGCAGATGATATGATAGTATATATAAGTGACCCCAAAAACTCCACCAGAGAACTCCTAAACCTGATAAACAGCTTTAGTGCAGTAGCTGGATATAGAATCAACTCAAAAAAATCAATGGCCTTTCTCTATACAAAGGATGAACTGGNTAAAATGCAAATCAAAAGGACTCTGAGATTCTATCTTACACCCATCAGAATGGCTAAGATTAAAAACTCAAGTGACAGCTCATGCTGGCAGGGATGTGTAGCAAGGGGAACACTCCTCCATTGCTGGTGGGAGTGCAAATTTATACAACCACTCTGGAAATCAATTTGGCATTTTTTCAGAAAATTGGAAATAGTTCTATCTCAAGACCCAGCTATACCACTCCTTGGCATATACCCAAAAGATGCTTGACTAATACAAAAAATCTCCCTTGATCAACTATGTTCATAGCAGCTTTATTTGTAATAGCCAGATGCTGAAAACAACGCAGATGTCCCTAAACCGAACAAGGCATAAAGAAAATATGGTTCATTTACATAATGCAATGCTATTCAGCTATTAAAAGCAAGGACATCATGAAATTTTCAGGCAAATAGATGGAACTAGAAAATATCATCCTGAGTGAGGTAATTCAGACCCAAAAGTACATGCATGGTATACTGAGAAGTGGATATTACCCATAAAGTACAGAATAATAAAGCTAAGCTCCACAGACCCAAAGAAGTTAAACAAGGAAGGACCAAGGGAGAATGCTTGAAACATACTCAGAAGGGTTTAAAAAAAATACTCATTGGAGGTGGGTAGAGAGAGGAACGGGTGGGAAAAGGCATGGAAAGGGAAAAGAAAGGTGGGGAGGGTAGGGGACAAGTCTAAGAAGAGCCAGAAAAAGAAGGCCAGAAGAGTGAACGTAAATGGTTGGTGGGTGGGGAGTGGTGGGTGCATCTCTAGTATGTGCCACAGACCTGAGATTGGGGAGGCTCCAGGGAGTCTATGAGGGTAACTCTAGATAAGACTCCTTGCAGCGGGAGATATGGAGCCTGAAGTGATCACTTCTTGTATCTAGGCAGGACTCCCAATGGGGAAAATAAAGTCATCAACACACCCACAAAACTTTTGACCCCAAATTTGTTCCATGTCAAGGAAATGCAGGGAAAAAGATGGAGCAGAGTCAGAAGGAATGGCCAACCAATAACTGGCTCAAGTTGAGACCTATCCCAAGGACACACATCAGTCACTATTAATGATACTCTGTTATGCTTGTAGACAGGAACCTAGCATAACTGTCCCCTGACAGGCTCTTTCCAGCAGCTGACTGAAACAAATGCAGATATCCACAGCCAAACATTGGACAGAGGTTGGGATTGAAGAGTTGCAGGAAGGATTAGAAGCCATTAAGGGGATAGAAACTAGACGGAAATACAGAGTCAACTAACCTTAACCCGTGGGAGCAATAAGAGACTGAGCCACCAACAAAAAGTACACACAAGTTAGACCAAGACATATATGTGGCAAACATGCAGCTCAGACTCCGTGTGGGTTCCCCAAGAACTGGAGTGTGGTCTATTCCTAAAGCTGTTACCTGACTGTGGAATCTGTTTCCCAACAGGGCTGCTTTGTCTGGCCTCTATGGGAGAGGTTGTGCCTAAACCTGCAGACACTTGATACACCAGAGTAGGGGATACCCAGAGGGGACGCACCCTCTCAGAGGAGAAGGGGGTGGGGATTGAGGAGGGTCTCTGTGACAGGGAGGCAGCAGAGGGAGTGCAGTCTTTGGAATGTAAAGGATTAATAATAAAAAAGAATCACTGAGAGAAAAAGACCTGTAACACATCCTTCAAGTTCTGATAGTCCTGCTGATGTATCTTAGTGCTTGTGGCTGCCACAAGGGCCACAGAATGGGACTCACACAGCTTTTCTTAGGAATTTCAGATAGCTTTCTATATTTAGAATAAAACAAAACTTCAAAAGTCTGTAATTTCTATTGCTGCCAACAAAACAACAGCAGCCTTTTCAGCTATGCTGTTCTTACATAAGAAGTAATGGGCTACCTTTTATTGACCATGTCAATAAGTACCAGTCCGGTGACAAGACAGTAGTAGGGTTCTGTTCTCAGTAGGGACATGAGTCTTCTTGGAGAAATCAGTATCCTAGTCCTTTAGCTACCAATGGTCTAAAATTGGTGGCTTTAAGTATATACTGGCACATGTCAAGCATATGGGACTTCTGAACTAGTCAGGTTTCTCTCATAAAGTTATCTGAAAGTTTGCTCATTTATCACCTAGAAAACAAGCATAGGGAGACAGTGAAGAAACAGTTCAGCTTTATCTTAATACATTCTCAGTCCTTGAAGCTTGGGCACAATTCAGTCACATACTCTTATTGCTTAATGGTAGTGTACAGCTAGGAAACCAAGCAATAATCATTAGAGAGGCCAATCCACCTAATTTTGTCAGCTAAAAGTCACTAAGAAATTTTAAGTGTTGTGAATTCTCAAATATTTTCAGATTTGTTACATCAGCTTTTCCCAGATTTAAACCTAGAATGTTTTAGGAATCTTACCAGAAACAGGGAACAGACCTATACTATACACTTTGTACCATCCTAACAGCTCCTGGGTTCACTGCATCAGATTATACTTCCATCCAGGGAATATTCAGGTTACCTACCTGACCTTAGTAATTAAAGAAGGGACAAAAAGGGATGGGAAGTTATCAGCAGTTTCTTGGGATATAATTTGAAAGTCAATGGAAGGGTAAATGTGATTAATACTTAAGATGATTAGTTACATGTTTCCTTTAGAGGCTCCATATGTATATTTGCACATATTTATTTTATCTCCCTATTTTCCACTGTGAAGTCCATTTCCATGCTCTAGTTTTACATTTTTTTCTGAGCATCATTCTCATGTTTTATACCTTCAGATGTTTTTCTTAATTTTTATTTTATTTTTATTCACTTTACATCTCAATTATTGCCTCCCTCCCAATTACCTCTCCCACAATCCCTACCCCCACCGCACCTCCCCTTTTCTTCTGAGATTGTAGGGGCCTCCTGAGTATCCTCCCCCTCACCTTGGCACATTAAGTCTCTGCCAGGCCAGGTGCATCTTCTCCCACTGAAGCTAGACACAACAGCCCAACTATAAGATCATATCCCACTTACAGCCAACAGTTTTTGGGCGAGCCCCCACTCCAGTTGTTTAGGACTCACATGAAGACAGAACTGCACATCTGCTTCATATGTGCTGGGGGCCTCGGTCCAACCTCTGTATCCTCTTTGATTGGTGGCAATGTTTTCTTTTGTTAAATATGTTTTATTAAAACACAAACAATAATTGTCCATTGAAAATGGGAGGGGACTCATGGAAGTAAAATGCTAAATAAAAGTAGATGATTTTTGGATATTAAAAATAGAAATGCAAAAATAAAAATAATGGTTAGTTACTTTTTTTTTTATCTAGTCTGAAATGCACTTGGCTTTGGTGCGATGTAGACATAAGCACATTTGGAGATTAAAACACTTCATTTTAAGGAAACAACATGTTTACCTATGGAGTTAAACATGACAGAATCTCACAAGGGATACATTTGAGCTGGGAAACCTGATTGAAAAATTTACGTCTCAGATGTGCCAGTCCTCAAAAATGTAAGGTGTTTGTGAATATGGTAAGTTTTTATTAAGCAGAAAACCTACATCCTTCAATCTAAAGAAGCTGAGAACAGGTTCTAGGAACTGAGATTGTTCTTTTTTCAATGACTGTGGTAGAGTTCATTTCATTTTGAGATCAAGAGACAAAGAAAATAGTCATTATATTTAATAATGATAATATTGATTGTGAGAAATACATCTTACCTTGAAACAAAAAGGACAAGGTCTTTGCTTGGCTAAGAAAGCATAAAACAAATGCCAAAACCCATGACATTAAAATTATTATATTATATGTGTTTACATAGAATGAGAGCTTGCGATACACTTCACACTTATGGATATGAAGAAATTACAGTTAAGACATGTTCTGAGGGGCTAGAGAGATGACTCAGTGGTTAAGAGCACTGTCTGCTCTTCCAAAGGTCCTGAGTTCAATTCCCAGCAACCACATGGTGGCTCAGAACCATCTATAAAGGGATCTGATGGTGTCTGGAAACAATTACAGTGTACACATATAAATAAAAAAAACTTAAAAAGACACATTTTGAAGAAAAATAGCACATGTAATTCTGTGTATAAATGTAGTTTTAGTGTACTTTTCTCAACTGAGTTAAAAATCCTCAACACCCCCAAGAGACAACAAACACCTAACAAAATCCCTAATATCAGAGATAAGAAGCAAAAGAAGGGAAGATTTGAGGGAGGGAGGGAGGGAGAGGGAGAGGGAGAGGGAGAGAGAGAGAGAGAGAGAGAGAGAGAGAGAGAGAAAGAGAGAGAGAGAGAGAGAGAGAGAGAGAGAGAGAGAAAGGAGAGAAAGAACAGCATGATTAAGACTGAATGTGAAGGAACAACACAGAGGCAATCAAGAGATCTCAGAAATTCTGATACACAAACATTAAGATTTATATTTATATTTTGTCCAGAAGCGCTATCTCCAGGTGAAAGTATTGATTGAAGGGCAGAGGACACAGGCAGCAGCAGTACATCGCTCCATGTGTGAAGCAGCACTCAAAATCCCACTATGAACTTACTGAAGGTAGATAAGAACTGCGTGAATACCAAGTGAGAGTTTGGTACTCAAGATGGAGACAAGAAGTCATGTAAAAGCCATTCATCTTTGACAAGTTCACAAGCTGTGTACAAAGGAGGACTCAAAGCATGAGATTTCTGAAGTAATTAGTAATTCGAAGTTTATGAACTCCAAGTGTGTCCACTTAAATTAGTGCAAAAATGATAAAATGTCAGTCAAATTCATTGCATGCTTAATGTTGTTGAACAGCTGTTTTATCAGGGAATCATTCTAAACCATGCTCAATTAGCTTTCTCTGTGATCAAATATAAACTTTCCTTTCCAGAAAGGGAAACAGTCTCTTGCATGTAAAGCATTCTGCAGCTTTGATGCACAGGTTCCTAATATGATGTTGATATTTGTTGCCCCTGGTTTCCAAACTATATATATATAGTTTCTTAATGCTGTGTTATATTTTGTTCATTTTTTTAAGGCATCTTGTCATAGTCCCTGCTATTCAAAAGTCAGTCATGGATTGTCTACCCACATATTCCTGGGTACTGGTATATCCAAATATTCAAATATGTTCAGATCTTTGCCTATTCCTTTCCATTAGGAAGTGGGCCAGCACTGTGTCGACAGAGATGTAGCTCTACAATGCCATTCTCCGCAGCAGGAAGAATCCTCCTAGAATTTAGAGACTTAAATTCTGTGGGACTTGTTCCTTTAGTGCGAAAAAGATTTTCAGGATTGGCCAGTGTTAGCTGCTTGGAAATGTTATCAGATCTATTTTAAAATAAGCTGTGGGGTAGGGGAGTGTCATCTTGAGGACATGCCAAAGCCTGGGGTAGGAGAGGTAATCAAGAATTAATTGGGGTGACCTTATCTGTGACACATAGCATTGGGGATATGGAACCTGAATTGGCTGCCTATTATAGCCAGGGAGGAACAGCAGCTGAGGGATAAGGAGAACAACTCCTCCATGAAACCTTTCACCCAAAATGTATTCTGTCTACAAGAAATGCAGGGAACTAAGATGGAGCAGAGACTGAAGGAGTAGCCGAGCAGTAACATGCCCAACTAGAGAACCATCCCATGGAAAAGCACCAACCCTAATACTCGATTTTGTCTCAGATGCATGTAGAGACTTATAGCCAAAAAGTAGATGGAGCTCGAGACTCTTATGGAAGAGTTAATAGAAGGATTGAGGAACTCCACAGGAAGATCAACAGAGTCAACTAATCTGGACCCTTGCATCCTGGTATATTTTTTAACTCATAAAATTTCACTAGTGTGTGTAAGACAGTTCTCAGTTACTATAGCATAGAAACATTTTTGTTTGCTGGGTTGTACGCTTGTGGTACATCTCTGTAGACACAGTGCTGGCCCACTTCCTAATGGAAAGGTATAGGCAAAGATCTGAACATATTTGAATATTTGGATATACCAGTACCCAGGAATATGTGGGTAGACAATCCATGACTGACTTTTGAATAGCAGGGACTATGACAGGATGCCTTAAAAATGAACAAACTATAACACAGCATTAAGAAACTACATATATAGTTTGGAAACCAGGGGCAACAAATATCAACATCATATTAGAAACCTGTGCATCAAAGCTGCAGAATGCTTTACATGCAAGAGACTGTTTCCCTTTCTGGAAAGGAAAGTTTATATTTGATCACAGAGAAAGCTAATTGAGCATGGTTTAGAATGATTCCCTGATAGCAAAGCAGTGGGTGCTTAGTCACTTTTGATCATTGTTTTAAAAGGCAAACATTGGTTTTATTTAGTTACACATGCATGTATTTTTACCACATTTAAGCTGCCATTCTGATAGTTTGGCATGAATTGAAATGCTGAAAAATTGTAACTGCTTATTTTTTGATTTTTTTTAATTAGACATTTTCTTAATTTACATTTCAAATACTATCCCAAAAGTTCCCTATACCCTCCCCCTCCCTCCTCCCCTACCCACCCACTCCCACTTCTTGGTCCTGGTGTTCCCCTGTATTGGGACATATAAAGTTTCCAATACCAAGGGGCCTCTCTTCCCAATGATGGCCTACTAGGCCATCTTATGCTACATATGCAGCTAGAGACAGGAGCCTTGGGGGTACTGGTTAATTCATATTGTTGTTCCTATTATAGGGTTGCAGACCCCTTCAGCTACTTGGGAACTTTTTTTAGCTTCTCCATTGGGGGCCCTGTGTTCCCTCCTATAGATGACTGTGAGCATCCACTTCTTTAATTAAACTATTTACTTAGTTTAGAAATAATGAACTTGATGCTTTTACTCATAAGAGAAAAACTGAGGGCAGTCTTTCTCTTTGCATTAAAAAGCTGTTAAAATGAACAAAGCACATGGGGAATTACCTTTAAGGATCAAGTAAAAGATAGAGCAGGGCTTAATCCTTAAGATACAGGGATAACATAGGCATCATTTTCACTTAGTTTTGCTCTCTGGGGAAGCTTAGAAACCTTAATACACTGTAGTGATGCCCACTTGGCCTAGGGTGGACTGTAACTTATAGAAGTACTGAAATGAGAACATCTCAGGGTAAGAGTATAGCTGCATAATAAGAAGCACAGCATAATGTCGTCTTCCCTATTTCCAGGACATATGCTTGCTGCACAGTCATGGTAAAACTCAAAATAAGAGCAATTTCTTCAATTTAAAATGATAGTATGATTGAAAAAGAATAAATTATGTGCTTTAAATATCTGAAACCAGGCAATAATTATTGGACATCTCATAACTGTAACTCCAGGCTCTGTAAGTCTAAACCCTCTTCTGACCAATGCTGACAACCAAAACTAAACTGAATCTTAAAAAAATAGGATACAAACACTAACGTATGGACTCTTTGTGATAAGCAGGGAAAAAAAATCAGCCAATTTGATGACTCTTCTAAGAGAAGAGAGGAGTTCACAAAACATTGTCCAAAATTATGGCCCATTGCATACCTTAATTTTGGAAAACTTTACTCTACCATTCTAAATGACCATCACAAGTAAGATAGAAAACAAAATAAAGCAAACATCAAACAAAAATGTTTGTATGTATAGATCACCCATATAATTAAATTGTTTCTAGCTAAGCTATTTTAATAAAGCTTAATTTCTGCTGGATTTTTTTCTGTATTGTTGTCTATTAATTATTAAAAAAAACTGCTTAAATAGCTTACTCTCACTTGAAGAAAAAATCAGAACATTTTGTGACTGGTTACTGCATTTACTCCCAACTTGATGACATTTTGAGTTGCTTTCTAAATTTTCTCATTAGGCACACATATATTTTCCTAACTGCATTGCAAGTAATGTAGTATCATCATGTCTGTGCCCTCTCTATTGCATTTCAATGTACACAAAGCATGCTTGTGCTTATTGCTGTTAAGTCTGGAAATCTATAAATTGGAAAACTTTCTTCAAAATCTTAAATTGAGTTGTATTTCTATGTGGGTGGCTATTGTTTTCAAATTCCTGATTGTTCTTTGTATCTTTATTTTTTTTCCAATTTTTTATTAGATATTTTCTTAATTTACATTTCAAATGCTATTCCGAAAGTCCCCTCCACCCTCTCCCCATCCTGCTCCCCTGTCCAGCCACTCCCACTTCTTGGCCCTGGCATTCCCCTGTATTGGGGCATATAAAGATTGCAGTACCAAGGGGCCTCTCTTCCCAATGATAACCGACTAGGCCATCTTCTGCTACATATGGAGCTAGAGACACGAGTTCTGGGGGTTCTGGTTAGTTCATATTGTTGATCCTCTTCTAGGGTTGCAGACCCCTTCAGTTCCTGGGGTTCTCTCTCTAGCTTCTCCATTGTGGGCCCTGTGTTCCCACTTATAGATGATTATGAGCATCCACTTCTGTACGAGAGAGCTATAGCAGGGTCCCTTAAGTAGTCACTAGCTGTCCTATGCCATAGTGTCTGAGTTTAATGACTGATTATGGGATGTATCTTTATTTTTTATTCCTTTTTTTGTATTTTTTGTACTGTTTGTATATGTCCTGTATTTACTCTATTCAACATTGTTTCTTTCTTTCCAAATAGTCTCCAAATATCAGTGAAAATTAGTAAATGGAAAAAAATCGAAAGAACTGAAAGATAATCACCATGCACTGACAGTAAGTTTATTGCATCGAGGTCCTGAAGGAGCTATGGATCATATCCCCACTGCTGTTAAATAAACTTCCTAAATACTGATGCTAAGTTGTTTATTATTGACTCATTTTCACACTAACACTGTAAGTATGTCCAATAAACCATGTCATGTTAAGTTTTGATATTAGGAAAATGAGACATTTTGTAGATTTTCTTACCAAAATTCTGGATTCCTTGTGATTCAGTTGCCTTCTTGAGATTTTTGTCTCTTTTGGTTTTGGTGCATAATTATCATCTATTTTTACATGGTAGGAAATTTTATCAATCTGTAGTATTTAACTACATATTTTTAAGCCTGATATTCCTCTTCGTAAAGTAGATAGTAAATTGACTCTTCATATCTTCATTAATAAGTTTCATGTTGTAATATCAAATGCAGAGATCATTTAAAAATACTATAAAGGGAACTGTGTGCTCCAGAACTTCCTAGCAAAGACAAATCAATGGAAGTAAAATTTTACAGTTTTTTTTTTAACTGAATGTCAGTCACAAAGCCCAACAATTTGTCATGTTAAAAGAAAGATTCCCTCTTTTTCTTCTGGTCCTCTAGTGCTAAGCACCGTGCCTGGTGTTCGACTCCAGCTGTGGCTGCAGAAGGCAACAGTGATCATGGCGATGTTAGAACAGATGAGAGCGAACGTGGCAAGTTGCTCAAGGGTATCGACAGGTACAATCCTGAGAACTTGGCTACCCTGGAGCGGTATGTGGAGACTCAGGCCAAGGAGAATGCTTATGATCTGGAGGCCAACCTGGCCGTCCTGAAACTGTACCAGTTCAACCCAGCCTTCTTCCAGACCAGTCACTGCCCAGATTCTGCTGAAAGCCCTCACCAACCTGCCCCACACCGACTTCACTCTGTGTAAATGTATGATCGACCAGGCACATCAAGAAGAGTGGCCCATCCGTCAGATCTTGTACCTCAGAGACCTGCTGGAGACCTGCCACTTTCAAGCCTTCTGGCAAGCCCTGGATGAGAACATGGACCTTCTGGAAGGCATAACTGGCTTTGAAGACTCTGTCCGAAAATTTATCTGCCATGTGGTGGGCATCACGTACCAGCACATCGACTGCTGGCTGCTGGCTGAGATGCTCGGAGACCTGACTGACAACCAGCTGAAGGTGTGGATGAGCAAGTACGGCTGGAGCGCTGACGAGTCAGGGCAGGTCTTCATCTGCAGCCAAGAAGAGAGCATTAAGCCCAAGAACATCGTGGAGAAGATCGACTTTGACAGTGTCTCCAGCATCATGGCCTCCTCCCAGTATCCGTGTGCCATTAATAAAGACTTGTTCACTCTGAAAAAAAAAAGAAAGAAAGAAAGAAAGAAAGAAAGAAAGAAAGAAAGAAAGAAAGAAAGAAAGAAAAGAAAGATTCCAACTGTATTTAGATATATTGATGAAACTTTCAAGGTAGGAACATCAGAACTTTCTGCCCTGACTTACTTGCAGATGGCCATTTACATATAGTTCTATAGAAAATGTAAAACTCCTGGTCACTAACTACATTTTCTGCTGAGATGTGGTAGCAACTTCAGGTTAAATGTAAGTATAAACTATAGCCACCAATGGAATTGACAAGATGAAAATTCATAGCCATATAGCTCTGGACTTTTGCCATGTAAAAACTTGTATAAAATTCTCTGGACTTAGAATGCTTAGCACATTGAAATTCAAGTTACATTCTGATAGCTCTTAGGTTCATTTAAGGACATCAGACTGAAACGGCATAGTAGAGTTCCCAGACCTGTAGTCCATGATGTCTGTTTTTCAGTGAATTGTTAGCTTTCTTCTACTTCTGTGGGATTTTTGAAAGGTAATGTTTTCTTATTTGTTATCAGCAATGCAATCATTTTTTTAAATAAACATTTAAGGAAAATAATTATAAGTGAGCTGTTGCTAAGAGAGTGTGCTGTTCTCAAGTAAGTAACTTAGGCAAAAGTTTCACAGAACAAGTTTTTTTACTTGACTTAATGACATAATAATATGTCTCTCTTTCAAATTTTTATTCCTCCCCAAACATTCTAGTGTTTGCTACTACACATTTCAGAGCTGGTGGGAAGGATCAGTGTATAAGCTGCTTGCCACACCTGACAATTTTATTCAATTCCTTGTACCTACATGGTTGAAGGAAATATAGAAGACAGAACTGATTCTTGTTTGTTGTTCTCTGATATTCTCACACACACACACACACACATCCACATGTACGTGCATACACACCATGGCACATATACACTTCTGCATTAAAATTGTTAAATATATACTTTTATAAAAATAAGTAAAAACAGAGTTGTTACTACCATTATGAATCATAATGTAGTGACCATGTAATTAATTGTCTGAATCTGAACATTTCTGAGAGTAAGAACTGCTTTAAAATAATCCACAAACAGAACTGTCCCAAGAAAATCAAGACATATGGTCGCCATGAGTTTTGGAGGATGTGTATATACTGAGTTCTCTTTTTGAAAATAACAAATGTTACTCCCCCTGGTGATTAACTGCACAAACCATCCTTCTACTTTCATAAATAGCTGTGAATTCTTAAAGAAAATAGCATAGTTATATGTTACTTGAAGTGCTCCTGCCTTATGTAAATGTTTAAAATACTTTTACATTCTCTGTGGGTTAATATTTTTACATTGATATACATGTGTGTGCACACGTGTACATGTGCATGCCCACACATACACACGTGTGTATATGCATGACTGTGGGCACATTCACACAATGCATGTGCACTTGAGTGTGTGTGCCCCCTGGTACACTTATGAGATCAGAGAATAACTGGTGGGAATTGATTGTAGCCTTTCATCATGTGGGTACTGCTGATTGAACTCCGTATGTCAGGCTTGGTGGGAAGAACCTTTATAGTCCATACCTACAGCAAGTCCCTTCTTCAGAATTTAAAGAACATTTGATCATTGTCTTCTGCCTTCAAAGTTGGCTATTTATATTTTGTTCAAATACTTAGGAAATTTTGTTTTTAAATTTTTATTGAGATGCAAGTCACCTTATTTTCTGAGAGATAATGATATAAATATATTTATGAGTAGAATACTTAATAGTTTTGTCTCACAAATTATTCTAATACTTGCAAACACAATTCTTGTAATGACTGTTAATACAGACATTATTCTAGTTTGTTACAAATGGTTATTTACTTAATATCACATATGTACTTATTTTTATTCTTATAGATATTGAAAGTATGTTCTGAGATTCTTATTTCATTAGAACAGCAAGGTGTTTCCACAGATGTGAATAGTAGTAATCAGAGTTCCTGAATGCAATAATGCAGAACATCATTCTGATGGCTCCTTACATCCTTTACTCACACAGTAAGAGTGGGGCTAAAAGTCAATTTCCCATGACTTCTTTATTCAAATCAACCCTCATAATACCAGCCAAACTTACTTGTGATAGTTGTCCATTATCTTTAGAGTTAGTGAAACTTCGTTTTAAATCCTGGCTGGAAAACATATTGTTTACTCTAAGTCTAGAAGTCAATTAAATTTATTATCATTGCATCTGATAGACGTATAGTATTCCCGAGTCTCTTACAGTTTATCTTGCTATAGCTCTGTTAGCAAGTAACTGAGGTTTTAGTCGGTTATGAAACTCTTGGCCCATCTGTGATGTAGACAATTTTCAGGGTATAATTATGTAGTTTTTTTAACTGTTCTCCTTCAGTTCCAAATTATTTCCAAGAAATCAATTTATAAGGTAGGACATACACTTCTTTTAAGAGTCTAGAACATTCTTTGTTCCAAACCAATACCCATGTTTTTAAGGCAAGATCTTTGTTCTTTCAAGGCTTTTAAGAAAAATTCTGCTTTTGGGTATGCAATTCTTTTTACCCATAGAATGGCTCTATGCCATTCTATGTTTTCCTTAAACTATGACATTGTTCTCAGAATCATTCTCTCCTCGAAGACCCTTCTAACTTTAAGGAGAAAACAACTTGCATCCAAAATGATTCCAAGTAGCAAATGCCTATTGTCTTAGTCAGGGTTTCTATTCCTCCACAAACATCATTAGCAAGAAGCAAGTTGGAGAGGAAAGGGTTTATTCGGCTTACACTTCCATACTGCTGTTCATCACTAAGGAAGTCAGGACTGGAACTCAAGCAGGTCAGGAAGTAGGAGCTGATGCAGAAGCCATGGAGGGATGTTCCTTACTGGCTTGCTTCCCCTGGCTTGCTTTTATTGTCACTGAATAACTTGCTATACTTATTGGTTATGCACTATTTTCTTATTATCTTAAAATTAGATTTACCTCTGGAAATGTACTCAATAATTTAATAGATCATGATATACATTATGAAGATAGGTATGTTTTTGCCTGAAAATGTTAGGCATTTTGATGACTTGAATATTACAATAAGAAAATGCTTGATGAGAACAGGTGCTGAATCATGGGGAAATGTTTTCAGTAGATGAAGTTTAATTTAGCACATTTTAATGAATGTAGCATGTTCATGAAAAAAAATTTGTTATGTTGTACTTCATTTGTATAAGGCAACTCATGTCTTTTCCAGGTGATAAACTTGTTACCTTTCAAATTCCTGTCTACAGAAAGTCCTCTGTCTATGTATGGTATTTATTCATATTATTTCAGATTTATGAGTGCAAATTCTCCTTTCCTGTGTTAACTTGAACTATAATGTTGGTTTTGTGATTGAGTAGTATTCCTTTAGTATATTAGAATATATGTGAATCATTTTAGTTAAAACAACACAATGGTAATTTCAAGTGTGGCACATAGTATGGTAGTTTTATAATTTCCATCTATTATTTACATCTACTTCTATGACTGGAATGTTTGTTATCCCCCTAAAATTTATATGTAAAGATACTAACTCTCAAAATGATGTTGCTAGGAAGTAAGAATATAGGATGAGTTTGGCAGGACAGCAGAGTTCTGGAGAAGGAGTACTGAGAGCCATGTCCCCGACAAGCCTGTAGGGGCATTCTTGAGGAAGAATTATCTAAGGGAGAAATACTCTTGTCTTGAGGGAGAAAGGATGGTGTCATTCAGAGGCAAAAGCTGCATAAACAGATGTGAGAGGTTAAAAATCTGTTCATTTTTCTCTGTTCACCTTTGGTTCCTCTGGTAAATGTAGTCTGTATTCCTACTGGTACCACATTCCTTCTTTGACATCTTAACATTTCTTTTGGCTTTTCAGTGTGTAACGAAGATCAGTGTTTTCCCCCACAGTTTATAAATCATCAATGCCAGATTAGTATTGTTGAGAAATCAGTCTCATGGTCTAAACAATTATCAATGTATAGAATGTCAATATTGGACTGTTCAGTCAACATCATGTAAGCCAATCTAATAACTTCCCTCTAGGTATGCCTTCATTCCACTGATTCTGTTTCACTAAAGAACCTTGACTAATCTGGACTGTGATGACAAGAGCAGTTCAAGAAACAAATGTAAGAATAAATTTCTCTACCAAACTTGGTGCTATTTAGAACTACTTTTACAACTTGGTAATGTCTTTGTTTACAAAAATTCTTCTGCTAGCCTGGAAAGCACTGAATTTTTATTAGTTCTTTAAATGTTCAAAATGCACATGATAAACTTTATTCAGCTCTTCTGAGGAGCAAGGAATTTGGTATATATATATATATATATATATATAATATCTGAGAAAAATAATTTAAAAAATGATAATGGTTTGTTGTTTTAATCATCATTGAATGATGTAACCCAGGAAAAGAGTGAACTCAGTGATAAAATCAATCAGCCAAACGTCTTTCCAGCAGTCATAGAGCTCAAGTTTCTGACAATCAAACCAAAATCTTTATCATGTGACTGGCTGGCTTTTGATGCAGATTTAAATATTTTCTTCAAAAGGAGTTATCAGGTGAAGTGAGTGGCCGAGTGTAGGAGGATGGAGTTGCCACTGAGTTATATAATCTTCCACATGAGAACATTTTATATTTTAATTTTTTATTACATCATTTCCCTACGTCCTACCTTGCTCCCTTTCCCCCATCTCTCTGTCCCAGCTACCCTCCCTCTAAAAGCTAACATACCCCTCTAAAATTTATGTGGAATTGTTTCTGAGGTAGGTGGCCATTAGAGGAGAGCTAGATGCACCCTGAGTTGATCAGAGATAGTAAGAGATAGTATTGAAAGGCATGAGTGCATTTGTGCAATCAGTACAGTGTAGGATAATTACTTTGCAGTACTAAAAATACATAAGCAAAGGCTGCTCACAAAGACACTATAGTCACAAATGCAGAGGGAAGTATTACATGAGCAAAAAAAAATGATGATAATGTAAATAAGAAATAGATTTAGGGGAATAGAAAATATCAATGTATTTTTATTTCCAAATGATCATTCTATTCATTGTACATAATTCAAGATAAAGTTGCATTTTCATTCATATCTTCTGCCCTCAAACTACAGTCACTGATCCTATGTTATTTAGTAGTATATGAGCACTTCATTAAGCATATATGTTCAATTGATTTCAGTATAATTTAGAAGATTTAAATAGTATACTGGTTAATCTTTGTCAACTTGATACAAAACAACTAGGGTTATTCATGAAGAGGGAACTTCAGCTGAGAAACTGCCTTTGTCAGATAGATTGGGTCATGTCTGTGGGGAATTTTTTTAAATACTACTTGATGTGAGAGGGCTCAGTCTGTCTCTAGATAGGTGAATGTGGTCTCTATAATAAAAGTGACTGAGCAAGCCAGGGGAAGCAATCCCATAAGCAGCACTCCTCCATGGACTCTGCATCAGTTCCTGATACAGATGCCTGCCTAGAACTCCTCTACTGGTGGGCCATAAATTCATTGTGAACACTTACATACTTTTGGTTATTAATTTCTGAGTGTAATATTTAATGAGAAATGATGTATTTATTTTCTTTCTCACCAGATACAAGTTAGAAAATACATTTAACATATTTAATATGTACATCATTTAAATATTGCTATCATTTATCAAGAGTATTTCTAATTGGCCACGTTAAAACACGGTTGTGATAGCTTGGTTTTCATTTCTTTCAATATTGGATTGGCATTTCTGGATGTTTATCAGTAATTAGTACAACCTGTTTGAAATGTCTACATAGTGAATTTTTTCTCTTTCTAAATTAGATGTATGAGTTATTGCATAAATAATATGGATTAGTTTTCAGTGACAATTTTAAAAATGTTCAATTTTTTATCTAAGAAATTATTCACATCTTGTCTTTAATTTATTGTTGCTTTATAAAAATCTTTGATATTAGGAGTTTCTTTTGTTGTCAACAAAAATCATATAACTTCAAAGTTAATATTTTATTGGAAGTTTAGCCTATTGAAAGTTATATATCTGACTGGGGACTATTGCTTCGTAGTTTTTCTCTTCAGCTAAAATGTGTTAAATATGAGTCCTGGGAAAGCTAAATCCTGAAGAATGAGAATGCGTGTCAGCTGAGACAGTGCTTGCCTAATATTCCTGAAACCTTGGTTTTGATGCCCTGAAATATCTAAGTCCATGCACAACTGTTATCACATTATACTGCGGAGGGGGAGACATAAAGAGCATGAGGCTGCAAAAAAGATTATCATTCTCAGCTATGTAGAGGGAAAAAAAGAGTTCAAGGATATCATCAATCACATAATGAGTTGGAGACCAGTCTGTGATATATGCAACTTTATCTCAAACAAAACAAAACAAAACAAAACAAAATATTCCAAATCAAAACAAAACAATGAACTGGAAAGATATATAAATAGAGAAACAAAATTTAAAAGTATACCTCAAAAATATACACAAACCAATGCTTTTTAAACATGAATCTCTATTTTTTATTTTTTTATTAGATATTTTCTTAATTTACATTTCAAATGCTATCCGGAAAGTTCCCTATACCCTCCCCCTGCCCTGCTCCCCTACTCACTCACTCCCATTTCTTGGCCCTGGCATTCCTCTGTATTGGGGCATATAAAGTTTGCAATACCAAGGGGCCTCTCTTCCCAATGATGGCCGACTAGGCCATCTTCTGATGCATATGCACATAGAGACATGAGCTCTGGGGGTACTGGTTAGTTCATATTGTTGTTCCATCTATAGGGTTGCAGACCCCTTCAGTTCCTTGGGTACTTTCTCTAGCTTCTCCATTGGGGGCCCTGTGTTCCATCCTATAGATGACTGTGAGCATCCACTTCTGTATTTGCCAGGTACTGAATCAATTTTCACTTTCAGTACTTGAGCTACTCCTGGTTCACTTGCTCTCCAATGTACTATAACAGACTAACAGACATTTAATTTTAAACAAAGCTGGATAATATGAAAATGCAATATGCTATTTTTAGTCAATATATCTTGTAATTTGAGTACTTTATGGGTCATCCATACTGAATTCTCAGCATATAAATCCTTCTAAACTTTTATGTTTAAATGATCACGTTTCTCATCTAACATTGACTCATGTGAGGTCCACATAGTTTAAAACCAAGTTTTGTGACAGCTATAACTTTGAAAATAACCATTCTCTAGCTTGTGATGTAAATTTGCAGTTGTGTGGCACATTTTGCCAGTAAAATTTTCATACATTTGAATGTCAGTATTTTGTTTTATGTTTTAATGTGTTTTATATTGGAATTCTACATGATGTCAAGTTTTCGAGGGCTTGTTTTTAACTATTTGTCTTATTTTTAGATGTGTATTAAATACAAAGCAAGTTTGTAAATAAATGTGTACTGTTTTGATGTCACTATTAAACTGCCATTTTCGGTTCCAGATTTTTTACTACTTGAATTTTGAAGTAGAATTTAATCATTCTGATCCAAAAGGTCTCTTCTCTACTATACAGGATAGGGTTATTCAGAATATATCTAAGAGATTCCTTGTCCAGAATATGTAAAAGGGGTTCTGATATTAGAAGACCAGGGCAAGATAGGAGAAGGGGAAGATGCTTCCTTCTAGGATGCATTAGCCATTGCAGGCAGAAGGTTAGATGTATTACCTATGAAGAGACTCCAGGACAGCCTGAGGCATCGTGGCTGAGGCAGGACAAGGCTAAGTATTTTCAGTGACATCAAAATAGACGGGAACAACTTTAACAAGTACTAGCATGCAACAGCAAATGACATCCAGATTAAAGAGGATCAGCATTGTTTCTATTTTGCTCCTTTGATTTCCTCTATGCTTTAGAACACCTGCGATCCATTCATTGTTTGCTGAAGTGTCTGCAGCTCTACTTGCATTCCCACTGATAAACAACTTTGACGTGGGAGCTATTATTAATCTTAGTCTACTCTTGGTCTGCCTTTACCTGCAAGGCATTGCCTATAGTGTACATTAAAATACTCCTATCTGCCTTGGCAGAGTTGCCTAAACTACCATTTTCCCCAAGATTAAGAGAGATAGTCTTGGAGAATATTAAACTATAAATATTGATGTCTTAGGTCTTACAAGTGTAATTATTTAGAAAATTATAATGAAAAATGTACATAAAATACATAAAATAGTGATTACTAATATTATAAATAAGTTAAACAAACAAAAAAATAGAAATGCTTGAAATTTCCATGCTGAAAAAGTTTCAGTTTAAATCACATAGACTTGTGGATCTTACAGTATTTCTTTTGTCATTTCTAACTCCTAGGTTAAAAGATGATGTTTGATTTGAAAGAAAGTATTAAGCTCTTAAGTTTCAACATCTGTGTTGATTTATTATATTTAATAATAATCAATGGTTAATTGAAATTGATGACACAAGTTCTGTCAAGTTACTAATCTAGAGGTAGAAAGATATTTGAGTTTCAGGCAAGCGTTGCCTATAGACCAAGTTCCAGGACAGCTAGGGCTAAACAGAAAAACTGTATATACATTATGTATTGTATGTATAGTTTATTCTATTGTTATATTAAATGTATATAAAGTTAGTATATATACTATACATACAATATTGTGTTTATGTATCTCTATATATTTTACCAAATTTATTGCTGAAACAATGACAACAAACAATGACAATAAAAAACCATACACAAAAATTTTTAACGTTGTATAAGGGATATTTAAATACATATTTGGAGAAAAAAACATTAAGATTGTCATAGAAAAAAAATGCTCTGGTCCAGAATTTGCCTAACCTTGATTTGATTGATTTCTTTCCTCTTTTTACCTCCTCAGTCATAGGAATTGAACCTATGAATGAATAAACCTTTGAATCTTCCTTTGGTTTACAGTTCATCCAGTTTAAAGTGAAATGAAGAAGACAACTGACATTGACTTTTGGATGCCAAATACATGCTCAGGGGTTTGTTCACTGTTAGACACGTGTAGACACATGATTTGGTACCCGTGCACAGGTGCAAGTGTGTGTGCATACACACACACACACACACACACACACACACACACACACACACACACACCAAAATAGTCAAATGATTGTTGAAGTGCTGCTGGAAAAATTCTAACATTCATTGGGGAGGAAAGCCCTTGTCTCAATATTTAAAATATGGAACCTTGGAAGCTGAATATGTGTAGCATAAAAAATAAAACTACAGAGTTTGTGAGTTAAGAATTTGACCTTGCAGGGCAGTGGGCATGGGTGATAAAGGGAGTGGGAGAAAACCTGCATCCTGCCAGAGTTCCCGTGCTCTAAGTGGCAGATGCTGAAACTGCTGCATGCTTTCCACTTGGCCTCGGGTGGGTGTCTGGCTGTGTGAAGCCATGGAATTCCAGCTTGCTGGGGGGTGGGAAAAGGGCAGCCCTAGGTAACAGGTTCTCAGTCTCTGGGATCCCAGACACTGCTGGAAAAGGAGGAAGAGCTGAGAACAAAATGGGGGGGGGGGGGCTTGGTCAGTCCCAGGGCTGAAGGGATGAGAGGGAGAGAGTTGCCACTGGGTGGTTCCCACGCTGGCAAGAGTCCTTGGTCCAGTCCTTGGCTGGAATGCAGGAAGGCCTTCCAGTGGGAGGTTAGATATAGCTTGTTAGCCTATTCCATCCTTTAAGCATGGCAGGCCTTGATGAGCAGAGACAGTCTATGGTTTTAGAGGTTTATTGTAGAAAGTCAGGGAGAAAGAGAGAAGGTAGAAAGAGAGAGGCTGACTATGGCCTTGTGGAGGGGGTGGGGAAGAGAGAAGGAGGTTTAGAGATGAGAGTAAGAAAGAGAGGAGGTCCTAAGCAGCCCCTTTTATAGTGGGCTGGGCTATCTTGCTGTTGCCAGGTAACTATGAGTAGAGGCATACCTAACTATAGTTAGGTAACTGTGGAGGGTGGAGTCTAGCCAGAATGCCAGGAGCTTAGAACATTGTCTGCATGACTTATAATCACAGAATTATGGAGTTGGGGCTCTTTGGTATAAGGCACCAGTCTCTGGGAATGTGGCTTACTGTTCCATCCCTTATAGAGTTTTCTACTGGGTCACCAGAGCAAGCTCATTCAACCAAAATAGGCTGCCTTTCAGGGCCCCCAGAAGATCTTACTCTTTTTTATTTAGCATATGCAAGCTACCTGCAGTGTGGCCAAGACTAGGTATGTCTTTGAGGAAATAGTTCTTATTACTGAATTAAAAAAAAAAAAAGATTCACTTCAAGATTTAATTATGTTCTTTTACAGCCATTTATGCATTTTCTTGGAAATAAGTATCTCCTTTTTGTTACAAGTGTCTAAATCATTCCCCATTAGCTATGACAGTCATCATCAGTTACCCTCAGTGCAAGGCTCATACCAGTCCCCCTGTCCTTTCCCTACTTCCTTCAACAGCAATTCCATAATATAGGATTAGGAATGAGTGAAAACAGAAGGTTGGGATTCAATTCAACAAAGTCTTATTCTTCATAGTAGGAACATTTTTTCATTAGTCATCTAACAACCACATTAGTGTTGCAACTGAATAACTGAGCTAACTTAATAAGTGCACTGAGGAAGATTAACATGGATGTGAATATTTTCATCACAAACTCAAATTTCTAAAATAAAACATACTTTTAAAAAGAAGCCATTCAACTGCTCATGCAAATAAGGAAAATATGTTATCTTGTTTATTATCAAGTTTAGAAAGAGGTTAGTGAAAAAAATTTCTAAGAGATAATATATAATCCCAGGATTTGCATTTCTATTTTACTATATTGTTGCAATTAGGCTGCAAACAAAATTATGTCCAAAGTAAATTAATATCAAATTTTATAAACAACCTTCTGATTAGTGTTGAGTATAAGAAATAAAGTATCTTATGTAATTAAAAAGGAATAAGAAAAATTGGCAAGTGGCTTAATGAAGAAAATATTTTGATTCAGTTCTCTATTTTACATTGACTTAAATCTGCAGTAATAGAAATTCAGAAGTGTCTCAGCCTGTTTATAATAATACAAATAAATGCAAAATAAATCTTTTGCTTCATTATGATGTGAAAATTGATTTTGTAAGATCACAGAAGAGGGAATGTCCTGGGAATTTCTATTTCAGAAATGTTATAATTGAATATGAAATCAATTTTATCATGTAACCTGTAAGTGTATAAACATTTGCAGTAATCTAACAAGGTGTGATGAAATAAGCATAAAATGAGAAGTGATGGGTCTGGAAAAAGTATTAGAAATGGTTCTGTAAAGTGAAAGACAGGACACGGATTCCACTGTGAGAACTGCTGCCAGGGAATCATTTCTTTCCCTCTGAACTTCAGCTCAGTTGCTCTTTGTTGACTTCCATCTCATAACATTCAGTAAAGGACATAAGCCATAAAAATGGTTTCAGACTTTCTAAACATTATGATATTGTATACAAAGTAGAAAATTACCATTTTATCTGTTTTAAGTTTCTGTAACGGCATTCACATTGTGTAACCATGGACATTACCCATCTCTAGAACTCTTCCATGTTCCCTAACACCCATTAAGGAAATGCCCATGTTCCCTCTGTACCCATTTGATCTTAATGCTCCACTCTCCCTTCAACTGTTTTGAATATGTTTTTATAAGAATCATAAATGGAAATTTGTTTTAAAAATCAATCATTTGGAAGTTGTTGTAATGGTTCCAGGGTTAAGAACAATAGCTAGTCTTGCAGAGGACACAGATTCAGGTTTCAATACCTATATGGGGCTTACAAACATCTGCAATTTTGGTCCCGGGAAATCCAGCATCTTCATATAGGCTCTGTGGATAGCAGGCACACTCACAGTGTATTTTTATGCATGCAGGTAAAACATTCCTACACATAAAATACAAATAAATTAATTGTTAACAAATAATTTCCATGTCTCCTGCTCATCACTGCAACTCCTCCTGTAGTTCTCAAATTTAAAACCTATGCTTTAAATATTGCCACACACACACACACACACACACACACACACACACATATGCACACACACACACACACACACACACACACACACACACACACACAGAGTTAATATACTGAGTCCTTTTAGTGTTACTTATATTTTATTTATAAGTCTTAAAAATAATTTAATTTAAAATTTTAATTTAAAAATCAGATGAATTTAACTTATAATCAAATGAACAGTAACTTGTAATATTGCTATAAATTGGGTTAAATAATGAAATCAGCCATAGATTCAAAATGATCCTTGTAACTATGACAACAAAAGGAAACAGATACAAATATATATGTGTGTTTATGTGTGTATTCATACACATGTTCATATACATATTATTATATAATTTATTCATATATATCAAAGTAATGTAAAATATGACACAAGCATTAATATCTCCTTTTTTTCAATAGGGAGACTTTATGGGAAAGTCGTTGATTAAAGCATAGTTTTGGATTGATTATGCCTTGAGAACATTACTCTTCTAGATTTAAAAAGACTGAACTTATGTTCTATATGCTCATTTGTTAATTGCCTGTTTTTAGAAACAGCAAAATCATCTTTCTTTAATGTATATAGATTAAGCTTTCTTTCTTTTTTTTGATTTATGCTATTAAAGTACATTTATCATTTTGGCAGTTTATTAAAATTACAAAGTAGTCTGAAGTTCATAAACATCTGAAAAATTCACTCATGAATTATGCTTCATTTTGAATATTAAAATACTGAGCAAATAAGTATACTTCTATAGCAACACTTTTTGTTTGTTTAAACATGAACAACAACATATGTTATTCTTTTATCAGGTTTATTTCCTTTAACAGAATGACCATCAAATTCATTTGTCAACTATGTTAATTCATGCCATCAAATAATTAAATAATTTTACTTCTTTCTTTCTTTCTTTCTTTCTTTCTTTCTTTCTTTCTTTCTTTCTTTCTTTCTTTCAAGACTGTATTCTTCCTTATTTTTTAATATGATGGATTGCATTTACTTGTTTTTAATATTCCACTTCTGGAATATTAGTGACGATGAAAATGTTTCCAATACTGATACCACATCAGCATGTATTTAAAGTCTTTATGAAAGCAGAGACTACAGTGGACCTGAGGGATACCATTCTACCTGTGGCTTTCCTAGAGCATCCAGACTTCGACCCAAAACACTCCATAGCTTCTACAATGGGCATGCCTTTTTTCTTTTTCCCAAAGACCACATGCTTTCCATCCAGCCACTCAGTCTTGGCAGTACAGATAAAACAAACAAACAAACAAATAAACAAACAAACACTAGGAGCCATTTGTGTTTGGTCCAGCCCTTGCCATTGGAAACATGCCAGGATGTGCACACTTCAAAATGAAGTTATCATTTTCAAATTTCTCTCTGTAGATAGACCTTTGACTAGGGCCATTATGACTCCACAACTTTAAGCACCTTACATCCAAATCCTTTTTCTCAAGTACACAGCACACCAAAGTTTTCTGCTGTCTTGAGAACTTTATCTTCAAGCAAAACAAACAGATGTGGCCTAAGGACTTGCCATCAGCCAAGGTGTCAAAGAGGTTGACCTTGGCCAAAGCAAACATAAAGAGCAGACAGCAGTTTCTGAAAAGCTTTAAAATATCTCTTAAACTAATAAAAACTTACTGTTCTATGCCTATATTTTGGGTTTGAATTGTCATGTTACAATGTCTCCTGTATATTAGCTGAGCCCTAAAAAAATAAACAAAAGCTTTCGAAATTACAGGTTTAAGAATAAGGTACAAAGATTGTTTCCAATGTATTTAAACAAAAATGAAAGATGAAGATGCATTTCTAGAACCCTGTCATTTGAAGTTAACTGGTGGAAGATAGAAAAGATGATTTTTGTCATTTCTATCAATCAAAAGAAAAAAAATCATTTTAAATTATCAAGTATAAAAAATTTCAGCCATGAAATGTGGATCCAAAATATGTGTGTATTATATATTCCATCTCCATTAACATTATTAAAATATAATGTTATCATTTTATACCCAAACTACTTGATTACTAAAATAACACTTTTAAAATTAACAAAAGTTTTAAAACCCAATTGTTGCTGATATTTTATATTTTTTCTTATATTTTTTCTCTCTATTCTCATAAATAATCTCATAAATAAATAAATAAATAAATAAATAAATAAATTGTCTCTCATGGGGGCCACAGAAGCAACAGAGCTTCTTGGACACTGTCCTACATCCACAGCCAGAAGGTAGAGCTTATCCTCATTTCTCTGTGCACCTTTCCTGCCATAGGAGAGCTTGCCCCCAGAAACTGCTTTCAGTTTAGGACTCAGGTGAGAAAACCCATTTTCTCCATTGTGTCTTTCTAAGGCAGAACTGCTCAGGAGAGCACAGGCAACAGAGTTCTAGGACAGGTTCCTATGGGCCTACATATGCAGCCAGGAGGTGGGGATGTTGCTCAGGCCTCCTCTGTACACTGGTCTTGCCAGGAAATAGCTGGTCTCCCAGGAGTACTGACACAGTCTTACAGACTCAGATGAGGAACAAACTCCAAACAGAGACAGCAAGAAAATCTATCACCAGAGATTACCAGATGGAGAAAGTCAAATTTAAGAATCTTACCAACAGAAACCAAGAGTACCTGGCATCATCAGAATTCAGTACTCCCACTACAACAAGTCCTGGATATCCCAACACACTGGAAAAGCAAGATTCAGATTTAAAATCATATCTCATGATACTGGTAGAGAATTTTAAGAAGGGCATTAATAACTCCCTTAAAGAAATACAGGAGAACACAGCTAAACAGGTAGAAGCACTTAGAGAAGAAACACTAAAATCCCTTAAAGAATTACAGGAAAATATAACCAAACAGGTGAAGGAATTGAACAAAACCATCCAGGATCTAAAAATATAAGTAGAAACAAAGAAATCACAAAGGGAGACAGCTCTGGAGATAGAAATCCTAGGAAAGAAATCCAGAGCCATTGATGCAGGCATCAGCAACAGAATATAATAGATGGAAGAGAGAATCTCAGGTGCAGAAGATTCCATAGAAAACATGGATACAACAATCAAAGAAAATGAAAAATGCAAAAAAATTCTAATTCAAAACATCCAGGAAATTCAGTGCACAATGAGAAGACCAAACCTAAGGATTATAGGTATAGATGAGAATAAAGATTATTAACTTAAAGAGCCAGTAAATATCTTTCACAAAATTATAAAAGAAAACTTCCCAAACCTAAAGAAAGAGATGCCCATGAACATTCAAGAATGATACAGAACTCCAAATAGACTGGACCAGAAAAGAAATTCCTTCTGACACAATAATCAGAACAAAAAATGCACTAAAAAGGATAGAATATTAAAAGCAATAAGGGAAAAAAGTCAAGTAATATATAAAGGCAGGCCTATTATAATTACACCAGATGTCTCACCAGAGACTAAGAAAGCCAGACGATCCTAGACAGATGTTATACAAACCCTAAGAGAACACAAATGCCATCCCAGGTTACTATACCCAGCAGAACTCTTTATATTTTTTTCTTATATTCTTTCTCTCTATTCTCATAAATAATCTGTCTCTCCCATAACCTATCATGAAGATTCACTGGAGAAGTGGTACAGGATACTGTAATGCCAAAGACATGGCTTTTACTCTTTTAAAGTCTGTTTCTTTAGCATCAGTGAGGTATATATGATTTAGTCTTCAGTGAAATTAATTGTTTATATAACTTTGTCTTTCATGATATATAGAGCTTCCTCAGAGAAGAGATATGTCTTTACATTGTCAGAATTTACTCTGGTTTAATTAACAGAAATTATGTGGATAATATTGGCTAAACAATGATTGTAAACTTTAAATTAATTAAAATGTGACACCATATTTATGAGTCTATTATAACTAGCTATAGCTGGTATACGTATCTTGACATTTAAATCAAGAATTGACTTCTAAAAAATAACTGAAATTATAAAAATTGAATTGGATTATTTTTTTCTGTAGTTTTACAAACAAGAAAAACAGTAGGTATGCTACTGCTTCATTTTCTCTGGACCCCTGTGGCGCAGAGTCCCGTGCCACCAGAGAGAACACTGGCAAGGTCCAGTAGATTCAGGAACCCCAGCAGTTCTTATACACCGCATTGAGAGGGCTGTGATGATCAGTCACATACGGACAACACTTAAAGTCCTCCTCACACAGATGAGGCATCCCTAACATGGCAAACTGAGCCAATAGAAAGCACCTGCCTCTAGATCCCACCAGACTCACACGTATTCATAAGGTCCTAAACAAGGAATAAAGTGCGCAAGTTATTTCATCAAAGACCTGAAGATGCCTGTCTTACTGAGCTGCAAAACTCCAGAGAAGAACTTTCTCTCCTGACGCTTTCATCTTTGGACAGCAACCTGGCCTAACAAGCCCAGTGCTTTGCACTTGACCACAACTACTTCCTGCCCAGGGGCCCCGATTTTGTCTCCCAGCTGCTTTCTGTGTTTGGCCACCTGTCATCAACTCTGGGCCAGTGGAGGTCATGGAAGAGGCCTGTCAATGTGTCCAGCTTCTACTTGAAGAGCTGTAACACTAGTCGTTTGGGCCACTCCCTAGTCCAGAGAGACCTTTTGCTCTCACCAGCTGGGCAAAGGATTTTCCTACTAGCTGTGCCCCAGCAAGCAGACCTATGCAGATGGCAGACAACTGAGAAAACACACTCACATATTTTTTTTGAAAAAAACAAAAAAACAAAAAAACAAAAAACAAAAACCAAAACTCTTTTTATAGAACACATTCTTATCATGCTTTTCTCCTCGTTTTCTTTCCAGATCATCCTACATCCAGACCCACATAATTCCATGCCCTTTTACTTGTTTCTATCAAAAAAAATACGAGAAACAACCAAACAATATATCAAATCAATCAATCAATCAATCAATAAATAAATAAATAGCAATTGAAACACCAAGAAACACACAAGCACACAAAATTTAAATAAATAACATACAAATTAGAAATTATTAGACAAAAATAACCCAAAAAGCAGTATAAGACAAAATGTCTACAAAACTACCATTGATTCCATACTGTGCTGGTCATTTACTTCAGAGAATTGGGTGGGGTCCATGTATACCAAGTGAGAATCTGTTGGACAAACCAAGTGTTACTGTACAAGTGTGTACCGGTTGGTGATAGCTTCATGGTTAGGGGTTGGGTCCATGTCTGTTTCTCATGCTTGGCCCTGGGTCTCCATCTGGATTGAAGTTCTGCAGGCCCTGTGCAGCATGCTGCTGCATTCTAAGAGAGTTCATATATGTATCAACCCTGTTGTGTCCGAAGCACATTATTTCCTTGGAGTCATCCATCCCCTCTGGCTCTTACAACAGCCTACCTCCTATTCTACATAGCTCCCTGACTCCTGAGGGGAAGGGTTTGACCAAGATAGCCCATTTAGGACTGACTGTTCCATGGTCTCATATTCTTTCTGCATTGCTCAGTTGTGGGTCTCTGTTTTAGTTCCCATATACTCTAGAAGAAAGTTTTTTTTTTTTTTTTTTTTTTTTTAATTGTGGCTGAGTCAGACACTAATCCATAGGCACAGGAGAATGTTGCTAAAAAATAAACTTATTACTCTACATTCTTCTAGCCAAAAAAAAAAAAAATGTATTTGGTTTTACCTCAGTTCCAAGAATTATCTAGTCTCAGGTTCTTGACCACATGAAGAGCATTATGGGATCAAACTTGTGGAGTGATCCTTAAGTCTAATTAGAGGTTGGCTGATTGTTCCCATAATGTAAGTTCCACTATTGCATGAGCATATTTTGCAGGCTGGTCACAGTTGTGGATCACAGGGCTTATAGCAGCATTGATAGTTATCTTTTTTTCTTTTTGTTATATACAGAGTTGCTTCCAGTTTCACACACACTAGGTAATAGGGATGTAAACTCTGGTTAGGCACCTACTCGAATTCTCCATGTTCAATGAGATAATTGTTTATTTCAGCAACAGCATATTGCCATCAGATTGTGGATAACAAACAATAGCCTGCGTGATAACATGAAATTATGGGGGGTGTCCATAAGGCTCCTTTGGCCAATGGCTAGATGTAACTACTCATTTTTGACATTTAAGTTTTTGTTTGGTGGCAAAAGGTGTCTGGTTGCATCATCCTTTTCCTTGTTACTTGGTCACTATGCTTAGTTGAGATCAGATTTTTAAAGTGTGCCCTTCTGATTCTCTAGATTTTTTTCAATGTTTGTTTTGCTGGTGCCCCTTTCATCTTTAATGGTATTCTGTTGGATATTCTGTCTCTTGTGAACCTGGATAATATTTTGTCAATCTTACTGATTTCCTCAAAGAACAAGTATTGATTTCAATGATTTTTGTTTTGTTTGGGTTTTGTTGTTGTTGTTTGTTTGTTTCCTTTTGTTCATTTCAGCCATGAGCTTGGTTATTTCTTACCATCCAATTTTTTGATGTATAGACCTTTACTCTTAGAACTCTATTTCTTGTGTCTTAATTGTTTGAACATATTTTTATTTCATTTTCATTCAATTCTAAAATATTTTCAGATTTCTTCTTGGTTCATGCTGTGATCCATTTTTCACTCAACATTCAGTTTTTCTGGATTTTATGTGTTTATATACTTTCTGTTGTCTCTGTTATATAGCTTTAATCCACACTGGATACATCGTATGCAGGATTTCAGTTTTATTTTATCTGTTGAGTCTTTCTTTGTGCTTAAGTATTTAGTCAATTTTGTAGAAGGTCCCACAGCCTAGTGAGAAAAAGGATATTCTTTATTGCTTGGATAAAATCTTTTGTAATTATGTAATTGAACCACAATGTTAAATAACTATGGGGCTTCTCTAGTTTTTATCTGAATGAACTGTCTTTTGGCAAAATTTGTATATTGAAGATATCTATTAGCCCAGTTTGAGAAGCCACATGTGATTTTAGCTATACTAGTATTTCTTTTATGAATTTACTTACCAATGTTTGATGCATTTTTCTTAACAATTGCAATATACTATTGGAAAATTTTTGCTTTGATGAGTATTGCAATGGGTTTCTCTACCTCTTCTGAGTAGTTGTGGTTTGAAGTCTATTATGCCAGATATAAAGTGGCTATATCTGCTCATTATTGGGTGTATTTGCTTAATATATCTTTTCCTGTCCTCTTACCCAATATGCTATCTATCATTCATATTAAAGTATGGTTTTGGTTAGAGCAGAAATTTGGATTTTGTATTCTCAATTCCTTCACCTATTTGGTTGTCTTTTCTGTTTCCTCTTTAAGGGCTTCTACCTGTTTAGCTGTGTTCTCCTGTATTTTTTTAACGAAGTTATTTATGTCCTTCTTAAAGTCCTCTATCATCATCATGAGATGTGACTTTAAATCAGAGTCTTGGTTTTCTGGTGTGTTGGGGTATCCAGGGATCTCTGTGGTGGGAGAACTGGGTTCTGATGATGCCAAGTAGCCTTGGTATCTGTTGCTTATGTTCTTGCCCTTACCTCTTACCATCTGGATATCTCTGGTGTTAGCTGGTCTTGCTTACTCTGACTGTGGCTTGTCCCTCTTGCAAGCCTGTGTGTCAATACTCCTGAGAGACCAGCTCTCTCCCAGCGGTATTTGGGTATGGAGTGCTGTAGCACAGGATCAGCTCCTGGCATACACAGAAACAGGAAGAATCCTGTCCCAGGTTGCTCCTTGGTTGCTGTGTCCTGAGGTCTCTGGGTATGTCCCTTGGAGCGGAAGTGGTGGTCTTACCTGTGCTCATAGGTGTGCCAGCACTCTTGGGAGACTAGCCTTCTCCTGATAATATTTGGGTATTTAGCCTGAGGCACATAATCAGCTCCAAGTGAAGATGGAAACCTGGATCCTGGATCCTGATCCAACCTGTTTTTTTTTTTTTCTTTTTTAAAGGATTTTTCCTTTTTTTTTTTTTTAAATAGAAATGCAAGGTTTATTTTTAAACAGCTCTTTGGTAAACATATAAATTTACCGTTTATTAAAAGTGGAAGAAAATTAGCAAGCTAATAAGACAGATGCATTTGTTTGACAGTATACAATCAAAGGGAGACTAATTGGATACATGCTGAGAAGTGGTGGTAGGGAAAGCTTAGGTCTTTTGTTTCCCATATCTAAACTATTGTGTTTCTATTAGAGCAGATATCTTCCTTGATGCAATAAAAAGTGTGATCCATAGCTTGCAAAAACCTCACCGTGTAGCTCTGGCTGTCCTGGAACTCACTCTAAACAGGAGGCTGTCCTCAAACTCAGAAATTCACCTGCCTTTGCCTCCCAAGTGCTGGGATTAAAGGCATGCACCACCACCACTGCCCTGGTCTTGTTCTTTTTATTTGGGGAATTGAGACTCTCCGCTGACATTGAGAGTCATATTACTGATCAGTATTTATTGTTCCCTGTGATTTGCTATGGTATGAGTTTTATTCCTTCTCTTTTGAATTACTGTCTTGAAACTATTCCTTGTAATTTGAGTGTTGTTAACCTCTTCAGACTGAAGTTTTCTTTCCTGTGCCATTTTTAGATCTAGTCTACTGTATAGGTCTTTGTAAATTTTATTTTATTTTGGAATAATTTTCTTTCTCAGTCAATTATATTTGATAGTTTTCTCAGGTATGTTAGTCTTGACTGGTATTTATTAGTCTCTGAGACTTTGTAAATAAGCCATCCAGGACCTTCTGACTTTCAGAGTTTCCATTGAGGAATCATGTGTTATTCTAATAAACCAGTCTTTTTATATTACTTAATCTCACTCTCTTTCAATTTTTAATACCCTTTCTTTGTTCTGTATACTTAGTGTTTTGATTGTTAAATTGTCTTCACATTACTTTTCTTGTCCAGCCTGTTTGGTTTCTCTATGCTTATTGAACCTTGACCAAAATGTCATTGTTTGTTTGTGCAGACTTTCCTCTATGATTGTATTAAACACATTTCTTTTTATGATTTTGACCTTTGCTTCTTCTGCTTCTCCTATACTTATTATGAATAGATTTTATCTTATCATAGTATCCCAGATTTTGTGTATGTATTATATATGGATAGTTTTAGAAATAACATTTTTCTTTGACTAAAGCACCCTTTTCTATTCGAACTTGAAATCCTAAAAATGTCTTCCATATCATGAACTCTTGGTGCAACTTACCTCTGAGATTTCTGTTTGACATCTTAAATTTTAATTTTTTTCAATCTGGATTTTCTTTGATGATTCTGTTTCTACTTTCATGTCTTAAGCCACGTTATTATTTGACTCAACTATTTCTGTATACTTTCATAGTCTTTTTAAAGAGGTAACCTTGAACTTCAAATGGGAGGAGAGGTCCTTAGTCCTGTCAAGGCTCAATGCCCCAGTGTAGGGGAATGCCAGGGCAGGGAGGTGAGAATGGATGGGTGGGTTGGGGAGCACCCTATAGAAGCAGGAGGAGGGGATTAGGATGGGGGTTACTGAAGGGGAAAACAGGAAAAGAGATCATACTTGATATGTAAATAAAGAAAATATCCAATGAAAGAAAAAGAAAAAAATCCTTGAACCTATAGAAAATGGCTATTTTGATGTCCTTGTATTGTTCTTCATCTAAATTGCATTTATTAGGACCTACTATTATAGGGCTATTGGGTCCTTGTAAAGGTTGTTGATTGTCCATGTTTATATTTTGTGCTGCAGTCTAGGCATCTAGGGTTACAATGTTCAAAGTGTATTGATATCTGGTTTTGACATTGTTGGATTGGCATTTAATTTTTCTTTTTTGTTGTTCTTGTTGTTGTTGCTGCTGCTGCTGCTGATTTCTTGTCATCTTAGGAAAGAGTGGATGATGTTCTATCTTTGGTACTAAGTCTTTCTGAGTACTAACCAAGTGTGTCATTGTTAGAAACAGTTTCTATAAATCAATGACTGAAACAAAGGAATAAAGATGAGCTAGAACAAAAAGACAAAAGATTCCAAAGAAAAGAGTCTTTGCTACTTTTATGTTATTGGCCTAAATATTAGTTTCCTAATCTCTTTTTACACTGGTTGTGTTTAATAGCAGTTGCTACCTTAAAAACCATTAACTGATATTTTGCTTCTTCTCTGTCTTTTCTTTACAACTTAAGGTATAAAAGCACAGGAATCATTCTTGATTATCTGGGTAGTTGGGTTGGTTGCTGATACTGGTCATAATTTGCCTATTATTGATCAGGTCTTTAGCCCAATTAGAGATCTGTTAGTTAATTCCAGGATATGCCTGCAACTATCTCAGCATTAGGTGTCATGACAGGGTAGGAGTATACTTCCCACCTTGGAAGCTTGTTTTGAATATTCTGGTACCAATTAAGTTTGTCCTCAGGAAGGAGGCATTCAAAACCTACATATAGATAATACTATGCAGCCTTAGAATATTATATTTGTCTATTAAAATATACATACACACATATACACACATATAAAAACAATTAATTAAAAAGAGATCATGAATTTGAAATAGGTCTAAGAGGAGAAATGGGAGGGTATTGAGTGATAAAATAGAAGAGGAAATAATATAAATATGATCCCCCAAAGTTAAAATAATAATTTTGAAAATATTGTACTATACAAATTTGTTTGAAATTTTGGTGGATAACAAACTGTCACAAAATATCCACTACTAGTATTATATTTAACATCATGTTTTGAGTGTATATTTATATTTCTAACACTATTTAGAAAAAAAATGACAACCAATTAGGTTTTCTTATTTTTTTCATTGAAAAAAAGTACAAAGTAGTAGTTATTTGGTTACTTTAGATGACATAATTCTGATTAATTGGTCATACTGTATATTTATTTAAATATTTTATTATTGTGTTCATTTTTACTAAAAGTATTTATATTTTTAATTAGCCCACAGAAGACTAGCCAGAAGACAGTTTTATGTTTTGTTTATTTATCCATTTAGTAGATGACATAAAAAGTTTCAGCCATATAGAACCTTAGATTATAAAACATACACTTTAAGCCTGAACCAAATGTTTTCATGAAGATGATTACACAGGTAAGAAAATATTTATACTGATTACTGTTTTTTTTTTTTTTTCCTTTTTTCCCTTTTATTATATTCTGTTGCCAATAGCTGCTAATGCCTTACATGAAGTAGTTCCTCAGTAATCTCATTGAATGAGTAAAATGTGTCATTCACCTTAGGAAGAATGTTCCATGGATAGCTGTAATCAAATATATTGGCTAAGTGATAGGTTATTTTGTGTAATTTAATTTGATATTAAACTTAAAGGCTTTGAGTGTCTTTTCTTATGCTGAGGTGATAATCCTTTTTTTTAAATTTTTCTTTTTATTACATAATTTCTTCATTTACATTTCAAGTGTTATCCCATAAGTCCCCTATACCCTCCCCCAGCCCTGCTCCCCTACCCACCCACTCCCACTACTTGGCCCTGGCATTCCCCTATACTGGAGCATATAAACATTGCTATACCTAGGGCCTTTCTTTGCCAATAATGGCCAACTAGGCCATCTTCTAATACATATGCAGCTAGAGACATGAACTCTGGGGTTTCTGATTAGTTCATATTGTTGTTCCATCTATAGGGTTGCAGACCCCTACAGCTCTTGGGTACTCTCTCTAGCTCCTACATTGGGGACCTAATCTTTTACATGAGATATTTTCTGTGATCTTCACATAAATATGAAATATGTATTATCTTTAAAATTATTTAATTTTTGTAAATTTGTAATGTTTCTTGCACTCAAATATATATTAGATACATTTTAAAAAATTTCATATGCAATCTTTTTCATTTTACTCGTTTATCATTAAAATTATTTGGGCACTGAGAAATGTCTAATCTCATCAATGGGAAGAACCCATGATAGATGGCCACTTAGCTAGCTTTTCCAATATGGATAATTAACAATTTTTGGCTTATATTGGCAAGAAATATATCAAACCTATGAGGTCACAGGTGCCACAAGGCAAATATTTATACTTGTTGATTAGTAATGAAGGAGATAGTGATTAGTCCATAACTAAGGAGCTATTTACTGAGTAGAAACCTAGGTTAATAAATTCATAGCCAAGAAGGCAAGAATTTCTGTAACCAATTGGCTATATAAAAATGTATCTAGCATAAAGTGCCCATGAACAAAATTTTCTCCAAGGTCTTGCATGATGTAAACAAAGTTTCCATGATAATTTTCTTCAGTGTGACTTTGGGTGCCTGGAAACTATTGTAATCCCATTAACTCAAATTAGTGATATTTGTGGAAGGTAACTTTCTAAGATAGAGTAATTAAGCTATTTTGAAATGCAAGCATAGTCATGACTTATATAGAAACATTATGAAGTTAAACTTTTCAGAAGCTAAAATACCATATTCTGCAAACCTGTTGGAACCCAAAAACTGCAGGTGCTTCTTTGAAAAATGACATTTCCATCACTTACCTGACAAACTCAGTTGAAATACCAAAGTTATAACGTTCTGCTTCACATTGTCAGCTGCTGTTTCCATGGAAACAAACTAAGTTGCAAAAATGAGGTACATGTACTTAAGATTGTGAGGTTTTGAGTATTTTACAAAAAGTGTTTAATTTTGATATTATTGAAATTGACTAGTTTTATTTTATTTGTGTATAGTTGTTTATATAAGTTCATATAAATAGCACATGCATTATACAAAATTAATCATGCATAGTCATATTTTTGTTTTAATTTATAAAGTGATATAATTATCACAAATTATTTATCATATTCAAAAAGACAAGATCCATGCTTGATACCATTAACTAGGCCAAAGATACAAACCAAATATGTTATAAATCCAAGGGGTAAAATCTAATATTATTATTTGGTAAAATGTACATATTAATAAGATATCCTATAAATATTTATTATTTGTATAAATAAATTAAGATATCTCTCAATCTTTATCAGAGCAGCATTTTGAAAAATTTAAATTCCATTTATCATAGAACTTATAACTACTAAACAAGTAGAGAATATATAAGGACAGCATTTTCAACTCCAAATGAAATATCTATATCACTCCCCTTCTCTCAACAATTAAAGAACATTGTGGAAGAGAGCATGCAAAGGTTGTAAGAGGTAGATGTAGGGAAAGTTTTCAAAGAAACACTATTGATGAAATCACAAGACTATTGTACACGCAAACTCACAGTATAAATACATCATAAGGACTTCACGAGATTGTGCTAAACCAAGTCCCAAAATGGATGGGGTAAGGACTTATGAAGCCACCTCTGCCCTTATACCTGAGAAGCCACTGGTGATTAATGGTTGCAGAG
Source organism: Mus minutoides (assembly GCA_902729485.2). Classification (NCBI taxonomy): domain Eukaryota; kingdom Metazoa; phylum Chordata; class Mammalia; order Rodentia; family Muridae; genus Mus; species Mus minutoides. The sequence goes on along the minus strand of LR749826.1, from coordinate 287,985 downwards.
GGGGAGAGAGAGAGAGAGAAAGAGAGAGAGAGAGAGAGAGAGAGAGAGAGAGAGCTCTGTTCAAAGGCATTGCCTTTGATGTGCTTTAGTATATAAGTCTATGTGCAGGTACATTCAGGAAGCACTAAATAAACACAGTAGGTTTTAAAAACGAAGACATAGAGTTGTGAGAGGAAGTGGAAGAGGGGCTCGGGAATGAACTGGAGCAAAGGGAATGGAGAATGAATTTCCTTCAAATGCATGCATTATGGAATTATCAAAAATTAACAGAATTAAACAATATGCACATTCACACAGAGTGTGTTTGCAATAAGCTTTCTTTTTCACCTTTAGTTTCTTTTTAACATACCCAGAGATCAATTACTTTTTGCATAATTTTAAGCATAACATAATTAAAATCCTGCAGTTCACTCTAGAGCGTAATAAAAGTTTATCATTAACAATAAATAAAGTCATATTCATTTGATATGGTTTCTAAACTTGAAATGGACAGAACAATAGTAATTTTAAAGCCAATAAATATTACAATATAATTTTACTCCACATTCTTAAGCCTAATCAAGAATTTTATAAAGACACTCCCTCTGTATAGTCAGTCTCAACTCTAGCACTTACCCACTGAATCAACGTAGATACAGGATTGTTATTATTTGTCTTTCTAAGCAAAATGACAAAACTGACTATTGCAAGGGAAGTTGCTTTAGAGTTTCCCCTGTGAAGGGCATTATTATTGCTGATGTCCACTGCTGTGTTTTTCCAAATTATCATGCTGAATTATTTATAAATCAGGCTAAATCTTATCTTCTATGTAGTAGCTATGAAGAAATCTCCATGGACCATACGTGCTGAGAGAAAGATATGGTAGTGTAAGGTACTACAAATCACAGAAACCTGGGGACTTTCAAATAAAACTAGTGCTTTCAGCACCTGAACTTACACAAACTCCTATTAAAGACTGAATAGTAGAGATGACCAACACAATTGGAACTCAGTGGTATTTTTGAAAATAGGTTTTTCATACTACCTTGTCTGTTTATTTTTTTACATTGCCAGTTTTTTGCTTGTATATTATGGTTTCTTCGTGTTTTTATGAGTTTTGTGTGGGTACAAATAAGTGTTACGATATTTTCCTTTTTTCTAGTGGTTTTGTTTTGTTCGTTTGTTTATATTTTTGGCCAGCCTGTTTTTTTGTTTGTTTTTTCTTTTTAAATAGAGAAATTAAAAAGGTTTTGAGTTGCAAGGGTGGAATGGGGGAGGATATGGAAGGAGATCAGGGAAGGGAAATTGATCAGAATATGTTGTATGAAAAAAATGTTTTCACTAAAAGGAATATAAGTGCACTTAAAAAAAATTGAACAGTGCTGTTAAGTTGTATTATTTTGGCCAGATAAGTCAAACAATGCCAAGATTATTAGAGAAATATTTAAATGGCAGCTAAATTAGTGGCCCAAAACAAGCAAACAAACAACCTAAGGGTGTGGTTTTCTAAGAAGTCTACAAAAAAATCATAAGTATTTCTTAATAGGACAAAACTGTAAAAATGGATGATGTAAATTTCCTCTCAGATTACAAGTCTGAACTGTAATTTATCTGTGGGGCTTTGACCCAAATATTACTATTCAAGTACAATATAAATAACACTATGTCCTCTGTACAAATGGGCAAGTGACAGAGAAGCTGTATAACAGCCTGGGGTCAATATAGAACCCATCGTCTGCATTGAAATTAAAACTGGCATACCAGTAGGTTTATATTGTTTGAGTATATTATAATTAAGGATTTATATGCATATATAAGATATATGTATGCATGCATGTGATAACATGGAAATATCAATGGAAAAAGAGACCATGAGTTGGAAAACAATTAATGATGTGTATTAGGAGGGTTTGCAAGAGGAAAGGGAAAGGAGAAATATTGTGATAATAATATAATTTCAATAATTTTTTTTCAGGAAGGTAAAAATCAAAATAAATTAATTTTACCTTGCTAGGCAAATGGATAGAATTTTGCATTCAAATGAAATATATATTTATTCTAAAATGGTATTTCCTATTTAAGAGCAAAGAATGCTATTTAATCTATAATTTTAGCATATGATTTATTTTGGAAACAATATTGAAAAATATACAAAAAGAAGTCATCTCTGTTTACCAATAAAAATGCCCTAATTTTATAATGAGTTCCCACTGATATTCTCCTTTATGGCCTTACTTATATTATCTTTAATGACCTTCCAGCTTATATCCAACAATCTGTCCCAATGCTGATGAAACACATCATCATCTGTGTCCTTGTATCAGTCTGTTTCTCTGTTGTTATCTGTTGAGATCATTAACATTCATGGCATAACCTTGAACGTACTAATTGAAGAACAATGGCTTTATTTTCTAGAATACCTTTGTTTGCTCTTAGATTCAGTCAGAATTTTCTTTTCTTTCATATTCTTGTCATCTGGCCCCATGACTATCTACTAGCAATAATCCCTGGAAAAGTGAAGACAATTTTTAGATATTTCTAGTCACTTTTTGATGTTGCTTGATATTGCCAACTTGAGTACTAAAGGGACTAGGAGTCTCATCAATACTTCTTTTCAGGCTTGGCTTTATGTGTAAGTAGAGCTTCAGTTTCTCCGAGGACCATGTCTGGAACTTGCAGTTTTTCAGGTTTATTAAACAGATGGTGCTATTCAATAAGCAGGGTGAGATTCAATATGAATAGTGGAGACAATATGTGTGGTTATAATTTTCATTCTTATAATACCCTGCCTGTCTGACTTGAGCATATATACTAGCACTACATGATTTCCCCATCTTCAGAAATGCAATATGTTCTGATGATCATTTTCTGAGTCCTTATTTTGAACAGCTTCTAGAACACTCTGTATGAACACAATGCATCCATGTTTCCACTGCTTAATATATTTCATTGACTTTTGTCACATTTTAAAATAAAATGTATTAATCATATCTGAGAGTATTTTATAATTATAGTCATTGCCATGGGGGCAAACATATAGTTCTTAATGCAGTTTCATAAATCAACAAATGAAATAACATGTAGTGCTTTTATTCTTTAAATAAATTTTTAAATGTTTAATTCCTGTTCTTTTATATCTGTAAGGCTTACAGATTCTTGAGGGGTTTAACAGTTTTACACATACTAAATAGTGTATATTTTCTTGTGATATTCCAGTAAATGCTTGTCCATATTTTGTTAGTTATTTCTGATATTGTTTATAGCACTTGCTACCTAAGGAAAAAAATGTTTGAAATAATTGCCACATTGTAGGAAAGGCATAGAAACATTATTCAAGAAATGTTTGGGAAGATTTGCATTCACGTTATCTGCATAAAGTATTTTATATTGTGAATAGACACTACATCCAAGGCAAGTCTTTTAAGGACAATATTTAATTGGGGCTGGCTTACACCTTCAGAGGTTCAGTACATTATCACCAAGGAGAGAAAATGGCACCATCCAGGCAGGAATGTTTAAGAGGAGCTGAGAATTCAAGGAACATATTATATGCATGTGTGTGTATATGATATGTGATAAATTATATATGATACATGATTAATATATGATTGACATGTGGTATACAATATACAATATAAGATATATGATACATGATATATGATATAGAATACACGATATATGACATATGATATATTATATGTAAATATATATTTATATATTTGTTCAAAAATATATGTAGACATATATAAAAATACATATAAATCATATATTATATATCATATATAAGTATATGATTATATCGTACTATATATGAATATTATATGTAAAAGAATGTATCATATATCTTCTATATTATTTTCTGCATATTATCTATTTTTCTATACACCATATATCATATATCATCTTATATCATATTATGTACCACATACTATATATCTTATGTCACATATTTTATTGTATGTAATATATAGTACATATTAAAATATTGTGATATATTATAACATATTATAAATAATTATTATCTATAATATAATAATATATTAGGAGTATATAGTGTGTATCATTATATTTCATATATCATATGTTATATATTATAGAATATATAATATAGCATATAGTACATATTATATAGAAAGAATTCTGATTTATATATTCCAAAATTGTATATTCAATATTATTATATATCGAAATATATTAACATCTTCTCCTTCCTCTCCCTACTCCTTCTCTTTAAGGAAGGTGGGAAAATGTAAAAATGATATGAAAGTTAAAAGAAGAATATTCTTTCTTTATTGATTATTTTTAATGGTGATATTATAATTCACTTATATAATTTCTCCACCTATGTTCTCCCTGTAAATCCTCCCATGTATCACTTCTTATTTTCCAAATTCTGGGTATATTTATTTCATTGTTGTTATATGTATATATGAATATCTATCTATCTATCTATCTATCTATCTATCTATCTATCTATCTATCTATCATCTCTCAATATAGCCTGCTCACATGTTATAATGTTACTTGTATGTATGCATATTTTCAGGGCTGCCCCCCCTTTTTTCCCATTATCTTCAATCAGCAATTAATCATATGGTTCAAGCAAGTAGATAATGTATATTAATAATTAATATAATATATGAGGGTCATTAGTGAAAATATTAAAGCTTAAAGCTTACTGGCTAAGGAATTCAGAGCTCTCTTCTTCTGTTCATTGTGCAAGATGCTCATGACCACAGTTAAGATTAGTACTACAACTGACTCAGAACTCATAACATAAATCATGAGATGTTTATCAGGAGCTTCCATGATTAACAACATTTTCTTATGTTCAATTTATTAATATGTTCAGAATAGCTATTCACTTTAACACTTACTTTAGGCTACTTTATAATAGCAATATATTCATAATAAGAAAAATAAATCCTCACATGAAATCCTCCTTCAAACCTAATCCTCTAGGTTAGAAGGAGTTAAGTCATATGCTGGCAGTAATATATTCTATGAAAACAATATATATTTGGCACAATTTTCTACTTGTTTTTATCTGAAGGAACATATTAACTACAAATGATTGGCATATTTGAGTAAAGTATAGAAAATAAGCAATGTAGTTGCACAACATGATGTGGATGCCAATATTTGAGCGGCATAAAAGACATTAGCATTGATCATCCGTATCTTGCAACTTCTTTCATCAAGCTAAATCACAGTTACATCTGGAGTCTTTAATTGTGCCTTACAATTAGTTCAGAATAGTGTAAGTGCCAATTATAAGAGCTGGAAAAGGCAACCTAGGGTAAGCAATTCCACAAAATAATATATTTCTTTTAAACTACCACCTGCATACAAAAATAGTTATACAATTACACTCTCCTTTCCAATCTTTCCTAGTTAGAAACTTTAAGTTAATGATGCACTCTGCAAAAAAATATAAATATGTTCTCTCTCCTTCTTTTTTATTCTTCTGTCTCATTAGCTTTTAAACTCTTCTTTAAACTTAGAATATTTATTCCTATTACACCTTTTACACCTATTATTTCTTATTCAAAATGAAGGTTGCAATTGTTTTGATTGGATATCTTTATATCCTCTTTAAGAATGCATCTATCGCTGATCATTTGGAAAGCTACCAGGAGAGAATCTGCATGTGCACTAGAGCACAATAGAGTATTTAATAAGGTTGGGAATGTATGCAAAATCTAGCATCATGACAAGCTACAGAATTTAAGTGCCAACCATAGATGTTTTAATTCCATGATTAAAGAGACACAGAGAAAAAAAAACTAGATTTACTAAATGGGTGAATATGATTTCAAAGGTTTAATAATAGAAATTGATTCATCTGTGAAAAAAATCTCAGAATATGAGAACAGAAACTTATCCCACTGTCCTTGGTTGGTCAGGCTTTTTTTGCAGAACTGGTCTAATGCTGGGCCATAAAATTCCTTTAGTTAACCTTGGCTGAGTTCTTTGTTATGGAAGAATTGTCTCTTGCTGTAACCTCAGAAGTGACAGAAATACCCATCCATCTCTTGCCAGTGATTCCAGTATTCTCTCCATTGGCCTCCTAACCTGCTTTGCACCTCTAGAAGGTTTCCTCAATACTGGTGACATCAAGCTTGCCCAAAGGCCAAAAGGAAGAGCATAGCCTTTTCTACAAGGGGCTGACACACTCAAGTTGAAGGTGAAGTCTACTGGAGGCAGAAAGAGAAAATCACTTTTTTGTCCTTATACACCAACCATACTTTTTGTATATAGCACTGCTGGGGCTATGCATTTAATGGTAATCAAATCAATATATACTTTTAAAAATTATTTGTGATTCTCTTGAAAGAAGTAGCATATGGGACTTGGGGGAGTTAAACAGAAGGAATGCCATGTTTTCTGTGAAAGCCTGATCTACAGAATAAGAGACACCATTAAGTCCCTTATCCATTCTCATTAATTTTCACAGGAAGAGATGTCATTGATAGAAATCCAGTACCATTCTTTACCTATTTCTTTTTCTTATTGTGTCTGTTAGTTTCTTTTGACTTGAGACAATATGTCTCTTCTTTTCTTTTATGAACGTGAGGATTTTGAATAGAGGAGAGTAGTTGTGAATGAAATAAAAGCTGAGTCTCAGTTTAGGTCGTCTGGTCTTTTACTTACTGTTGTCTTTGCTTAATGCATTGTTAAAGCGTGATGATCTGACTAATTTTGTGACAAACAGATTCCCATGTATTTCTCATTGTTTTGAAGTAAAATGTAAGATTTCCAAGACATGAATATTCTGCTTTTCATTTTTAGTCCTCTTTTTCTCTATTTATGAAAATTAATATGATCCTTGAGATATTATAATTTCATAAATCTATTATTTATTCCATATTTGTTGTTAATAATCTACTACTTAAATATGGAGATTTGTTTCCTGACTATCATCTATAAGTACAGCTAAGAAGTTGTCAATTTATTTAATGACATTTATGTCTAATTAATATTTATATTAATGTTCAAATTATCTATTATTGGACTCCTAGCAGGCTTATTTTATTGATGGTTACTATTTACAAATCATACCTCTCTCCTGACTCTGATTGTTCTGCTGTAAACAAAATTGGCCCTGTGTCCTCACTCTTGATAGGTTGGGGAAAAATGAAAGCACCGCTTATTTTGATCCCAGATGGGAATGCTTCCTGATCCAGTGTTCAAGTTTTGCTTTGTGTTTCTCAATTCAATGTTGTATTTTCTTGTTAAATGGGCATGACTCTGGATCCTTAATGACTTTATATTTTTAGTCACTTGCTTAACCTTAGAAGGCAGAAGTTTCAAAAGGCCAACAGAATTACCCACTAAAAAGATAAAAAAAAAATGTCTTCTAATTCAATACTAGTTTGTAGTCACTTTTACTTTTACATGAGTATATAGAGTTTATCCCATTTTGGTTTGTGGATGTGTATATGTGTTGTTGTTGTTGTTGTTGTTGTTGTTGTTGTTGTTATCTTAATCATTTTAAATACTCTAGCAAAGTGAGAGGCTCCCAGGAGCCAATGGCCATGACTTTAGCTGAAATACCCAACAAAGGGGCAATACAACTCATAGAGACCACCTCCAGTAGAGAGGCACAGCCCACAGTTGAGGGATGAGGGTACCCATCCGTCTCAAAATTTCAAACACAGAAATTTTCCTGTCCAAAGGAAAGACAGGGATAAAATGTGGCATCAGTGGCAGGGGGGTGCTTGGTCCTGTGAAGACTTGATGCCCCAGTGTAGGGGAATGGTAGGATGGTAAGGTAGAAGTGTGTGTGTGTGCGTGGGTGCATGGGAGCACACCCTCATAGAAGCAGGGGGAGGGGATGGTATAGGTGGTTTGTGGAGGGGAAACCAGGAAAGGGGCTAACAGATGAAATGTAAATAAATAAAATAATCAAAAAAAAAGTTGAAAAAAGACTGAAGGATAGGCCATCCAGAGATCGCCCATCTAGAGATCCATCCCATCTGCAGATACCAAACCCAGACAATATTGCTGATGCCAAGAAGTGCTTGCTGACAGAAGCCTGGTATGGCTGTTCCATGAGAGTATCTACCAGCACCTGACCATACAGTTCTACATAAGAGCCAACAATTGAACTGAGACTGGAGACCCCAACGGAAGATCTAGGGGAAGGAGTGAAGGAGCTGAAGGGGATTGCAACTCCATAAGAAGAACAATATCAACTAACTGAACAACCCAGAACTCCCAGGAACTAAAACACCAACCAAGGAGTATATACATAAAGGGAGCCAGGACTCCACATACATATGTAACAGAGGATGGCATCAATAGGAGGAGAGAGAGGCTTGATGCCTCAGTGTAGGCGGTTGCTAGAAGAGTGAGGCAGGAGTGGGTGAATTGGTAGAGGAGCACCTCATAAAGGCAAAGGGGAAGTGGGGAGGAGGGAAGGGGTGGGAAATTGGTGGAGAGTTAAGTAGGAAGGGAGATATCATTTGAAATGTAAGTGAATAAAGTGATTAATTAAAAATAAGAAATATAGTCATATGCAATATTAGTCATAGAAATATATTTATTATCTTAAACCTTTATTTTAACAATCATGGAAATAAATAAAAATATTATATACCAAAGTTAACCATTATTAAAGTCTACAAAAGTCAATAGAGTTAGAATGTGTAATCAGGAAAGAACTTCACATTAAGGCGCACGCCTTTAATCCCAGCACTCGGGAGGCAGAGGCAGGCGGATTTCTGAGTTCGAGGCCAGCCTGGTCTACAAAGTGAGTTCGAGGACAGCCAGGGCTATACAGAGAAACCCTGTCTCGAAAAACCAAAAAAAAAAAAAAAAGTTTTCAGGATTAGAAATATTTTCTTCACTTATTCAACAGCAAAACCAAAATAAAAATAAAAAAAAAAACGATGAATTGCAGAATTAGAACTAGAAAAGGCAATTAGATTCATATTCTTCTTTCATCACTCATGCCCTCACACTGCATATAGTTACAAATGTAGTCAAAATATTATTGAGTTAAATTTACTTTTAAATATATAAAATATCAGTGTATTTCCAGAAATTATACTATGCAATAGCAATCTAACCACAATCTACTTTATTTTTAACTATTTTCTTCTTGTTTTACTCAGTTTTATCTTTTTTATAGATAATTAATTCTATATTTCTCATTTGACCTTTCTGTATCTCTTTGGAAATGAAAAAAGTGACAGTTTTTAATTCCCTTCTTTTAACACACACACACACACACACACACACACACACCATCAACATCTAATTATATATATCTTCTATCTATCTATCTATCTATCTATCTATCTATCTATCTATCTATCTATCTATCTACCATCTATCACCTATCAATCTTACACATCTTGTAGACAAGAAATATTGTAGGTTAAAGATTTTTTTGTCTGGGTTTGTGTCTAAAGACCTCTACTTGATTCTGTTACACTCCACTGGTTACTGACAATGGCCAGATCAGGCTTTATATCCCCCATTCCTAGGAGTCTTAACTAGTTTCGACCTTGCCCCTGAAATAAGCCTGAACTCCAGTCATTTCTCTCAGTTTCTCTCCCTCTGTTTCCTGCACCTGACACCTAGTCCCTCCTCTTTCCACCTCCCCCACCCATATTCATATCCATGAAATCTATTCTATTTCTTTATTTAGAGGAAATTCATGTGTGCTCTTGAGCCCATGGGGCTGTAGATTGTACTTCACATACAGATAATATCCATGTATTAAGTGAGTACACACACTGTTTGTCTTTCTTAGTCTGGCTTATCTATCTTGAAATGATTCTTTCTTATGGCTTCTTAAATTTTTAATGGGGTTTTATAGTTCTCCAAAATAAATTTAGTAGTTGTGATATTTGTCTATAAAATAAAATTTACACTTGTGAAATTATTTAACCAAGTTTTACTGATCCTTGAATTAATGCTAACACATTTGTATCTTTTAGAATCACTTGCACTTTATGTGGCCTGCAGTATTTTTTGGTTTGTGGGTATGAAAGGCTGTTTAGACAGAAACAGACACTAACTTAAATCTGTCTATTTTGGAATATATTGTGGAGTATGAGAGCAAAGAAAAACTTTCATGAAAGCATCATTCTAAATCATAATGGAAAGGAATGTCCATATTGAAAAGTCTCATTAATTTGTGTCAACATCCAAGAAAATAGCTCATCATTCTGCTAAGATCCAGGTATCTAACATATGTTCTGAAATTAATCAGCAGCTTAGCTAAAAACATTAGTTATAGCACTTCTGAATCTGTAAGCTAATACAAAAAAGTACCCAATTTATTAACCTACATGCATATGTAAATCAGATTCTTTAACACTACCTGCTATTGTTTATTGCTTCCAGCATTTGGGATTAATTTGTAAGAATTAAATTAAGTATTAATTGAATTTCTATTTGCAATTAACTCATGATATAATAATGTTTCCCCATTTTTTCTACTAATGAGCTAAGGCAAAAAAAGGTTCTTAAGGTTTATTAAAAAGATTACATTTGAATATAATGGTCATGCATACTTATATTTATTACCAGATACTCATAGCATGTCAAACTTCATTGCTCTACTACTATTTCAAAAGTTTATGCAGTAGGAAAAAATAATGGGAGAAGCTCCAACTGCGGAGAAAGGAGGGAGATCAATTTCCGGGGGTGGGGGGGGGTGTTACAAGGTACATATAACTCTAAGAACATGTGCTAAAACCTCAAGGAATCATATGTTAATTTACCTAAATTATATATATTAACATTTACATGTGTAAATAACATAAACAAGTTTATATGTTTATATATGTGTATATATAATAAATTAACACACACACACACACACTCACACACACACACACACACACACACACACACACACACACACACACACACACACATATATATATATATATATATATATATATATATATATATATATATATATATTAAAGGAAGTGAAGTGAGGCCACTTGGACTGACAGTGCATGCCTCAATGACCACAAAAAAACTAACAACAGGCATGAGAAAATTCATTCTGAATGGCTGCTCAGGATGCTTCAAATGATTTTCCAAACAATAAAGATTATTATTATAGTCCAGAATTGTCTCAGAAGGGTTGAGAATGACTCCTCCACCCCCATTGCTGAAGGCACCATGCAATAAGGATGCAGAACTCAGATGCGTCAAGCTGTATCTGACATGAAAGCCTCATTTCTGTTGCCTAGATTCCATGCTTCTAGAAAATACTACATAAGCTGCTGAGGGAGGTCAGCGCCTAATAGTCTTACACAGCTATTACACCTATGTTCCACAATAGTTACCAGCAATTTAATATATGCATAAAGGTACAGGAATTGACACTGACATATTGTTGGTAATAAAAAGCTGTATGTTTGAACTTAATGTCCACTCAGCAGCATGGAAACTGTGCTAGTTCCTGGAAACTTAGCAAGATACCTGAGGATAGTGAGATCATGGGCTTTAGAAGAGAAACTTTTAGAACCACTTTGCTAGACCAGCATAATTCCCTATTATACTCTAAATTTTTTAAGTGTAGCAACTCTTCTGTATCAAAGAATCTTCTTTTTACAGCAAATGGAGAGACTCACATAAAACCAAAACTAGACACAATCAAAGATCAACAGATTCTGGGAATCCAATCCCCATTAGATATATCTACATTGCAATTTCTGGAATTATGTCTCAATGAATATTATTGAAGAATTGAGGAGGATTGTGAGACCCAGAACACCAAGGATTCATCTGTGAAACAGCTTCTTTTATAAGTTACTGCATAATGAATACAAGAACAATATTAATAACAATAAATATGTGATAATGAAGTAAAGCTATATCATGGCATCCCACTCTTAGACAAATAACTATTGACAACTAATAAGTGCTAGAGAGAGAATTAGACTATTCCAGTATGTCCTCTTAGTTATGCAGATTGATGTTCTTTGAAACATATATACATATGTGATAAATGATAAATATTCATATTTTATTGTGCAAATGAACCACATTTTCTGGTTCCATTCTGTTGTGGGACATCAGAGTTGATTCTAGCTTCTGGGTATCATAAATAAAGCCACTATTAACATAGTAGGACAAGTGCCCTTGTGGCATGGTGAGGCATCTTTTGGGTATATGCCCAAGAGTGGTATAGCCAAGTCTTCAGGTAGATCTATTTCTAATTTTCTGAGGAACCTTCAGATTGATCTCCAGAGTGAATTTACCAGTTTGCAATTTAGGCTAAATGGGAAAGAATTGTTCTGACTCACAGTTCAAGAAACAGTTTGCAATGGAGGGAGAAATCAAGGCATAAGAATCTTAAAGCAGCTGCAGGAAGAAGTGAGCAATTAACTAACAGTAATGCTTGACACAGTTTATAATGTACAGGATCTTAACCCAGGAATGGCATTATGCAAAGTAGTGAGTCATCCACCTTCAGTTATCACAATCAAGATAATCCTTCACAAGCTTGGACAAATGCCTATCTCCCTAGTGAATCTAGATCTTGTCAGACACTACCCATCCAGGATGGAATATTATCCCTAAATGTCTTGTTTTGTAAAACTCACATTGCCTCTTCAAGATATTTATAATTTTGTATGCAATCCTGAATCTTCCAAAAATAAAAAGTTCTCAGATTTAGTTGCTATTGTATTTACAGATTAATTTAAAAATACAGAGACCAGGGATGTGAGAGACTCTCAGAACTCAAATAGAGGGACCTTAGATGAAAGGCCCTACATTGGGGAGAGGGAACTTGTAGAACCCCTCTTTCAGCAGAAATACAGGACATCAAGTAAGGGATGAGGTTGCCATCCCACAGTCAAATCATTGACCCATAATTGTTCCTGTCTGAAACAACTTCAGAGATAGAAATGGAGAGTCTGAGGAAAAGAAGTTCCAGCAACAAGCTCAAATTGGGATCCATATCAAGTTCCAACACCTGACACTATTACTGAGGCTATGGAGAGCTCACAAAATAGGACCTATCATGACAGCACTCCATAAGATCCAGCAAGCAGATAATAGTCAGATGCACCCAACCAATGGACAGAAGCTGCTGACCCCTTACTGGTTGAATTAAGGGAAAGCTGGACGAAGCTGTAGGGGTGGGCGAGTAGTCTCAATTAACTAGGACCCCTGAGATCACTCAGATACTGGAACACCAACCAGGCAGCATACACCAGCTGATATGAGGCCCCCAACACATATACAACAGAGGACTGTTGGGTCCGGAATTAGAGAAGATGTGCCTAACCTTCAAGAGACTGGAGGCCTCAGGGAGTTTAGAAGTCTGGTGGGGTGTGGGTGGAGGGGTGGGGCTATCCTTGTGATGCTTCTACAGCTCTATGTCAAAATCTAAAGAATGCTTTCTTATCTTTGTTTTACCCACAATGAGGTGATAGACTCAGTGTAAATTGGGGTTTTTAATTAAACCAGATAGTGAGTGCAATGTCTTTTTTTTTTTTTTTTGATTATTTTATTTATTTGTATTTCCTGTTGTCCTTCCCGTTTTCCTCTAGGATGGGAGGCATGTCTGTCTAGTGATCATTATATACCTAGTTCATAATACCATGTCAGATTCACAAAGGTTTCTTGATTAAATGACATGAACCAGGGCTTTGCTTTCCAAGTTTCCTCTAAGGACATGCTCACTATATCCCATAGTTCTACTCTTCTAACCTCACAACTTAGTGGCTGCAGTGAAGGCTCAGACCAGAAATAGCATTGTACTCATTGATATCCTCATCCTGAACCATAGCCTGAAGCATGGAACTCTTTATTATTTTAGTTTAACTCTGAATATACTTTTGAGCTGTTATGAGAGATCCCATGTCAGTCATTACCCCACATAAAGGGTGGAGTCCTTTACTGTTGAAAAGAGTCAATCTACTCTCTGTATTGCAGAGAACAAAGTAAGACTTTGGAAGTGTTATCTTTAATTCACCATCATGGCAAATTCTTCCCCATTTATGGATCTATGTGGGTTGGATTAAAGAAAATAATTAGTGACATAATTGAGTATCGCAGTCAGAATGTCCATTTCTCTGCCATGTAGAACAGACTGATCTTCCTGCTAAATATAGATGCAAAAATTCTCCATAAAATACTTTCAAACTAAGTTCACAATCAGCAAAAAGATCAGTTATCATCAAATTGTCTTCACTCCAGGGATGCAGGGATGGTTCACATGACTGAGTCAGATGGATATATTTCTAATTGATCACATAAAGAGTGAAGCCACATGATCATCTCGATAGGTACATTGAAAACCTTTGACAAAAAAAATCTGGTGATAAAATTCATGGAAATACTAGGGATGGAGAGACCACATATTAACACAATAAAAGCTACATGTGAGAAAACAATGGTCAATTTCAGACTAAATGGGGAAAAATCTCAAAGCATTCCCACTAAGATCAGGAACACAAAAGGGGTGCTAAGTATCCCCATTTCTAATCAGTGTCATGGTTCAAGACATAGCTAGAGCAAAATGACAAGAAAAGAAAGTAAAAGGGATCAAAACAAGAAAAGATGAAATAAAGTGTTCCTATTTGTATATGATATGATTTTGTACATGAGCCCCCATAAGCTGCACTATACTCTTAGAATCGAATAAATACATTCAGCAAGACCAGATCACAAAATCAACACATGAAAGTCAGTGGCCTTCTTACATACCAATACAAACATACTGAAAAATAAATTAGGGGATTATGCCATTCGTGATAGCTACCAAAAATAAAGAGTAAGTTTAGTAATTAATACATACATACATACATACATACATACATACATACATACATACCTGGGAAAAAAGTAATAAAATACCAAGGAAACAAAGACCTCTACAGTGAAAACTTCAATATACTAAAGGAAGAAACTGAAGAAGACACTAGAAGATAGAAACAGCAGCTCTCATGGTCATGGGTCGGAAGAGATGAATGTGAAAATAGCCATCCTATGAAAAAACAAGCTACTGTCATCCCAATACCAACCCATTAAAACTCAGGGAATGTCACAAAATTATTTAAGAATCAGAGAAGCAGGGAGAGCTGTGAAACTCCATCTTCTAGGCAGGACACAGTCCTTGCGACCATGCACCCAGAGAGCTGTGGCTACCTGACATACAGAAGATTGGCTCTGCCAACAGTCAGCCATGAGTGTTAGAGGAACTCATGGGCCCCTATCACTTACTGGTGAACTACGGGTTATGGATAGTTTCTGGGAAAGGAGAAACATTATCTTCAGTTGTGAACACTTTGTTGAGTCCACCAGGCTCCAGGGAATAGTTGCAAAGCCAGGTTCACTCAGATGAGCATCCTTAAACTCAGTGGGTCACAAAACAAAACAGAAAGGCACAAATGTGGGATATTCATATATAATTAAGGGGTTGAGAGGGTGTAAGGGAGATGGTGAAGGTAGAACAGGGAATTACAGAATGTATCATATACACATATAAAATTGTAAGTGAACAAAATTAATTAAAAGTAGAGAAATATCTTTCTAGGAACTGTGGGAAAATAAAGATGAATATTCAGTCCTGAAATAGAAATAGCGACAATAATATATCTATATTGATAAAAATTTATCCACCAAACTCTTTCTGGTTGTAACTACCATTTTCTTTCATCCAATAGGTGTTAAATTGAGTCATTGTTTTAATATAATATATGTTTTGAAGCCAGTTTATTTTCAAATTTATGAAAAGGAGATTTCCACAATGCTATGGGAATGTGTATGTGTTACATAAGTATTAAATATTTGAAGAATGAAGTTGTGTGGAGACTATTATATGTGTCAAACTAATTCATTAGTGATACAAGGTATGTTAAAAAATTTGTTCCAGTGTGAACATATATTGTTGAGCTTTAGTAGATCTCAATCTTACTGTATATAACAAACACATTGAATGAAAACATGTTTAAAAAGGGAATACCAGGGCCAGGAAGTGGGAGTGGTCAGGTGGGGAAGCAGGGCAGGGGGAGGGTATAGGGAACTTTCGGGATAGCATTTGAAATATAAATAAAGAAAATATCTAATAAAAATATTATATTTTTATAGTAAATAAGAACCCATGCTTCATTTCTAATATTGTTAATTGTTAATTTATTTGTATATTTGTTGAGTATGAATACTTGTTTAAGAAGTTATTAAGACATGAATGTTACATTCTATTTTATGCACCAAACCCAGCTTATTTAATCCATTATAGCCAGACATTTTCTTCTTTCTCTCTTACTTTATTAAGATATATATATATATATATATATATATATATATATATATATATATATATATTTCAGTCAACAACAAAATATGTTGGTTATTTCTATTTTTCTGACTGATTTCTTCTGTGTTTAAGAATTTTAGAATATAAAATTTCTGAGTTGCTAAATTAAATTATCTTTCATATTCACATTGGATGTATTTTTTCTGTATTTCTTTAAATTCTGCATTCTTAACCTAAATAAACGTGTATTTTTAACATTCACTATATGTTTAAGCGTATTCATTATGTTTTCATTTGCCTATGGCAATGAACTCTGATTAAGCTGAAAATAAAAATAAAAATCATTACAAACTATTAAACTTCATATGAAATTGTGACTGAACAGGTAAGTACATATTTATGCAATTGTTTCAGGGTTTAGTGTTATTTTAAAACTAATTGTAAGTAGTTTATGATGCATGCAACAATATAAGGCAAAAATTAACCTCGGTTTATTTCACCTCTTATGTAAAATGCATGATTTTTAATCAAGACCTTTCAGCAACTTGTGAATACAAAGTTTGATACTCATTATAAGAGTATCTGTAGTGAACATTTCAACACCTGCAGTGAATTATGATAATTAAGTTCTATATCGTTCTGTTCTTACCTTTCCTTCCCATCCCCTACTGTGAAAATTCAATTTCCAGATGCTTTTGATGTTTCTAGTTTAAAGGTGTGAAAGAGATTTGCCTCTTCTGAGTGTTCAGGTCTGTCACATTAGAATTCATTCTGCAGCACTATTTCAGTGTTGGCTTATGTTTCCAGTCAAAACAGGACATCCATTTTTTTTTTTTTAAGAGGACAGAACAGATTCAGCATGAGAAGACAGAATTCGGTTAGCAGATCTTAATGCTTCAGTTCATTCTAGTGACAGGAAAAGAAGTTCCATAGTAGCCTTTTTTGTGATAGCCAGAAGCTGGAAAAAACCTAGACGTCCCATGACAGAAAAATGGATACAGAAAATGTGGTTCATTTACACAATGGAATACTACTACTCAGGAGGACATCCTGAGTTTTGCAGGCCAATGGATGCAACTAGAAAATATCATCCTGAGTGAGATAATTCAGACCCAAAAGGACATGTATGGCATATACTCACTTATAAGTGGATATTAGCCAATAAAAAACAAAAAGTACAGGATACCCAAGATATAGTCCACGGAACTCAAATAGGTCAACAAGCTGAAGTGCCCAAGTGAGGATATCTCATTACCACTTGGAAGAGAGAAGAAAGCAATCACAAATAGGGAGGGAGGGACCTAGGAGAGAAAGTGGACTGGATGGGCAGGGGGGTCAGGGGGAGAGAGGAATCTGATCTGGTATTGGGTGAGGGAAACAGATTGAAGCCCTGGGGCCAGCAGAAAGAATGGAAACAGGCAACCTCAGGAAATAGGAGGTTGGAGGGACCCCCAGAGTGCACCAGAGACCTGGGAGATGAGAGACTCTCCGGACTCACAGGGAGGGACCTTAGATGAAATGCCTGGCAGTAGGGAGAGGGAACTTAGAGAGCCCACCTCCAGCAGGAAGACAGGCATCAAGTGAGGAATGGGGTTGCCATCCCACAGTCATAACACTGACCAATAATTGTTCCTGTTTGAAAGAATTACAGGGATGGAAATGGAGAGGAGACTGAGAAAAAGACGGTCCTGTGACAGGCCCAAAGTGGGTTCCAGTTCAATGGGAGGTCCCAAGGCCTGACACTATTACTGAGGCTATGGAGCACTCACAAAAAGGGACTTAGCATAACACCACTCTGGAAGACCCACCAAATAGCTGAAAGAGTCAAATACAGATATTTTCACCCAACGAATGGACAGAGGCAGCTGACCCCTATTGTTGAATTGCGGAAGGCTGAGAGAAGCTGAGGAGGAGGAAGATCTTGTAGGAGGACCAGCAGTCTTAATTAATTTGGACCCCCATACCAACACTGGACTACCATACCAACAGTGTACACCAGCTGATATGAGACCCCCAACACACATACAGTAGAGGACTTCCGGGTTTGTGTTTATTCAGATATGATGCACTTAACCCTCAAGAGACTGGAGGCCCCAGGGAGATTAAAAGTCAGGTGGGTTAGAGTTGGGGACATCCACATGAAGACAGGTGGATGGGGAGGAGGTATGGGATATGGAACAATCAGAGGGTGGATCGAGAGAGGGGAATAAAATATGGGATTTTAAAAATAAATTAATGAAAAAATTCAATTGAGCAGTTTCCCTGAACTATAGTAAAAACCACATTGAATTCCCTATCTGAAACATGGAATAAAATTCATGTAGTCTCAATTTCTTATGAAACAGATTGAGAAAACCTTTTCCTCCCATAAACAAAATTTTTATTTAAAAAGATAAAGAATATGGTATATCATTATACCTATTACCATACAGCTCTATTAAGTAGTATTATTAAGGTACTAGGAAATTTTTCTATTATAGAAGTATCTAGATGTATGTATTTGAGTTCTTTAATTTTATAAAATAGATAAAAGCAAATATGTGTGGAAAATATAGAGAAGCCATGTGTAGAATATTTCAAGGTTTTTAATTAGCTGACAAGTGTTATCTACTTGTTGCTAGATCTGGTCATTTATTGACATGTCATTGTATGGTAAATTTAATATGTTTTATTTAACAGTATAAAAATTTGAGTTCATTCAAATGAAACTGTAAATACAGATGCATAATAAGCATTTGTACAAATGTCTAAAAATTCATTTGCATATATTAGTAACATCTCTTTCCTTATCAATTTAAGAATTAATGTAATATGTCTAAATTAGTTTATCTTTTTTTGGAACATTAAGAAAAAAAAACAATAAATTGGGCATTTAAAAAGTGTGATTTGTGGAAAGGAGACATAGCTCAGTGGTTCAGGGTACAGGTTGCATTTCCAGAGGACCTGGATTCAATTCACAATACTCACATAGCAGCTCATAGCTACCTTTCAATTTAGTTCTAGGGGATCCAGTGCCACTCCCTCACTCTGGCTTACCAGATACAATATGGCAAAGATAATTACAGAGAGTTGAAACACTCACATAAAGAAAAAAAGATAAATAATTTATCTTTTTTATTAGATATTTTCTTCATTTAAATTTCAAATACTCTCCCCAAAGTCCCCTATACCCTCATCCCGCTCTGTTCTCCAACCCACCCACTCCTGCTTCCTGGCCCTGGCAGTCCCCTGTACTGGGGCATATGATATTCACAAGACCAAAGGCCTTTCCTCTCATTGTTGGCCAACTAGGCCATCCTCTGCTATATAGGCAACTAGAGACACAGGCTGCGTACTGGTTAGTTCATATTATTGTTCTGCCTATAGGGTTGCAAACCCCTTTAGCTCCTTGGGTACTTACTCTAGCTCTTTCATTAGGGTCCTGTGTTTCATCCAATAGATGACTGTGAGCATCCACTTCTGTATTTGCCAGGCACTGGCATAGCCTCACAAAAGAGAGCTATATCAGGGTCCTGTCTGCATAATCTTTCTGACATATGCAATAGTGTCTGAGTTTTGTGGTTGTATATGGGATGGATCTCAAACTTGGATAAAATGGACAAATTTCTAGACAGATACCAGGTACCAAAGTTAAATCAGGATCAGATTAATGACCTAAACAATCCTATATCCCCTAAAGAAATAGAAGCAGTCATTAATAGTCTCCCAACCAAAAAAAAAAAAAAAAAAAAAGCCCAGGACCAGATGGTTTTAGTGCCGAGTTCTAGCAGACCTTCAAAGAAGACCTAATTCCAATTCTCTTCAAACTATTCCACAAAATAGAAACAGAAGTTACTCTACCCAATTCATTCTATGAAGCCACAACTACTATGATACCTAAACCATATAAAGACCCAACAAAGAAAGAGAACTTCAGACCAATTTCCCTTATGAATATTCGGTGCAAAAATACTCAATAAAATTCTCACTAAACTGAATCCAAGAACACATCAAAATGATCATCCATCATGATCAAGTAGGCTTCATTCCAAGGATGCAGGGATGCATATGGAATATACGAAAATCCATCACGTAATCCACTATATAAACAAACTCAAAGACAAAAACTACATGATCATATTGTTAGATGCTGAGAAAGCATTTGACAAAATCCAACACCCATTCATGATAAAAGTCTTGGAAAGATCAGGAATTCAAGGCTCATACCTAAACATAATAAAAGCAATATACAGCAAAGCAGTAGCCAACATCAAACTAAATGGAGAGAAGCTGGAAGCAATTCCACTAAAATCAGGACTAGACAAGGCTGCCCATTTTCTCCCTACTTATTTGCTAAATCATTTTTCAATTGTATGGTTTCAAAAATGTATTTCTGACACTTGGAACTGTCTTTTTAATTTACATTTATTTATTTATCTATTTTTTTATTTTTATTTTTATTCTTTGGTCATTTTTTACAGTCCAGACTTCATCTGGTCTACCCCCACCACCACTGCTCCACATGCCATACCTCCTCTCCCCACCCCCAGTCTCCAAGAGGATGCCCACTCCCACCATCCCACCTGGCTTCCCTACTCCCTGAATCCTCAAGCCTCTAAAGGGTTAGGTGCATCTTCTCTTATTGAGGCCAGAACAGGCAGTCCTCCATGGTATATGTGTCATGAGCCTAGTGTCACCTGTTATTTTTTACAGTCCAGTCATTAACCCCCTCCTGATCCACCCTCCCACACTTCCTCACCCCCTTCCTCCTGCCCATTTCCAAGAGGATGTCTTCACCCCACCCCCACCAATCTACCACAAGATGATCTTTTCTAACCCCCTCCATTTGCCTGTATTTCTGGATCCTCTGGTAGTACTATGTCTAATTTTCTGAGATAACGCCAGATGCCAGACTGACTTCCAGAGTGGTTGTACAAGCTTGCAATCCCACCAGCAATGGAGGAGTGTTCCTCTTTCTCCACATCCTTGCCAGCATCTGTTGTCACCTGAATTTTTGATCTTACCCATTCTGACTGGTGTGAGGTGGAATCTCAGTTTTGTTTTGATTTGCATTTCCCTGATGATTAAGGATGTTGAACATTTTTTCAGATGTTTCTCAGCCATTTGGAATTCCTCAATTGAGAATTCTTTGTTTAGCTCTGTACCACACTTTAGCTCTTTGTAGATGTTGGATATTAGTCCCCTATCAGATTTAGGATTGGTAAAAATCCTTTCCCAATCTGTTGGTGGCCTTTTTGATTTGCTGACTGTGTCTTTTGCCTTACAGAAGCTTTGCAATTTCATAAGGTCCCATTTGTCAATTCTTGATCTGACCTCACAGGCCATTGCTGTTCTGTTTAGGAATCTTTCCCCTGTGCCCACACCTTCGAAGGTTTTCCCCACTTTCTCCTCTAAAAATTTCAGTGTCTCTGGTTTTATGTGGAGGTCTTTGATCCACTTAGACTTAAGCTTTGCACAAGGGGATAAGAATGGGTCAATTCGCATTCTTCTACATGATAACCGCCAGTTGTGCCAGCACCATTTGTTGAAAATGCTGTCCTTTTCCCACTGGATGGTTTTAGCTCCCTTGTCAAAGATCAAGTGACCATAGGTGTGTGGGTTCACTTCTGGGTCTTCAATTCTATTCCATTGATCTATCTGTCTGTTGTTGTACCAGTACCATGCAGTTTTTATCACAATTGCTCTGTAGTACAGCTTAATGTCAGGCATGGTGATTCCCCCAGAGGTTCTTTTATTGTTGAGAATAGTTTTTGCTATCCTACGTTTTTTATTATTCCAGATGAATTTGCCAATTGCCCTTTCTATCTCAGTGAAGAATTGAGTTGGAATTTTGATGGGGATTGCATTGAATCTGTAGATTGCTCTCGGCAGGATAGCCATTTTGACTATATTAATCCTGCCAATCCATGAGCATGGGAGATCTTTCCATCTTCTGAGATCTTCTGCAATTTCTTTCTTCAGAGACTTGAAGTTCTTGTCATAAAGATCTTTCACTTCCTTAGATGGGTTTAGTGCAGAGTTCTATCAGACCTTCAAAGAAGACCTAATTCCACCTCTCCTCAAAATAGAGACAGAAGGTACTCTACCCAATTCATTCTATGAAGCCACAATTACTCTGATACCTAAACCACACAAAGGTCCAGCAAAGAAAGAGAACTTCAGACCAATTTCCCTCATGAATATCGATGCAAAAGTACTCAATAAAATCCTCGCAAATCGCATCCAAGAACACATCAAAACGATCATCCATCATGATCAAGTAGGCTTCATCCCAGGAATGCAGGGATGGTTTAATATATGGAAATCCATCAACGTACTCCACTATATAAGCAAACTCAAGGACAAAAACCACATGATCATCTCCTTAGATGCTGAGAAAGCATTTGACAAAACCCAACACCCTTTCATGATGAAAGTATTGGTAAGATCAGGAATTCAAGGCCCATACCTAAACATAATAAAAGCAATATACAGCAAACCAGTAGCCAACATCAAACTGAATGGAGAGAAGCTGGAAGCAATCCCATTAAAATCAGGGAGTAGACAATGCTGCCCACTTTCTCCCTACCTATTCAATATAGTACTTGAAGTCCTAGCCAGAGCAATTCGACAAGAAAAGGAGATCAAGGGGATACAAATTGGAAAGGAAGAAGTTAAAATATCACTGTTTGCAGATGATATGATATATATTCGGGTCCCCAAAAATTCCACCAGAGAACTCCTAAACCTGATAAACAGCTTCAGTGCAGTAGTTGGATATAAAATTAACTCAAACAAATCAATGGCCATTCTCTACGCAAAGGATAAGAGGGCTGAGAAAGAAATTAGGGAAATAACACCCTTTACAATAGTCACAAATACTATAAAATACATTGGTGTGACTCTAGATTTCTTTATTTATTTTATATATTAGCCCTCTGTCAGATGTGGAATAGGTGAAAGTCATTCATAATCTGTCTCTACATCTGGATTCTAGACACTGTCATTTTATTATTTATATTATTATTATTATTGCTATTATCATTATTATTTAATCTTTTTCTTTACTGTCCAGTCTTTGTCCCCCTCCTGGTCCTCCCTTTGATTGTTCCTCTTCCCATACATCCCCCCCTCCACCCCTATCTCCAAGAGGATGTATCCCCTTTTGCCCCCCTTCCTACCAGGCTTTGGCACTCTTTGGGGCCTCAAGTCTCTTGAGGTTAGGTGCATCTTCTCACACTGAGTGGAGACAAGGCAGTTCTCTACTGTGTATGTGTTGGAGGCCTCATATCAGCTGGTGTATGCTGTCTGGTTGGTTGCCCAGTATATAAGAGGTCTTATTATATTTTTGAATTTTAGATTTTAATCTGTAATATTTTCTCTATTAATTTCTAAAGTTGGATTAATTTAGACAAAAACACCCTAACTCTACATAATAAATTATGCGTTTAGTCTTTAGATTTAAAACTTGTTTGATTCTAATTGGGATTAAAATTGTATTGTGTAGCTTTTAACATTATTTTAATATCCTAATTTGTCTTAAAATTATATTGTTGGGAAAATACCATCTAATGATACATACATAAGAAAACATGGGCTCTAATCTTAATTTCAGAAATATTCAACGTCTTGTATTCTCAAGTGTGTATGTGAGAACATCCTAACATTTGAACTTGGTTTTTAATGAGGAGAAAATATACATGAGGGATGTTGAGAATGATCCTCTAAAAGCAAAAATGACCCAACTTCCTCATATTGCCTGTCTCCATTTACTTTTAATTAAAATGAAAAAAAAAAGTGATCAGGACCTTAAGGATAAGGTCTGATAAAAAGGGAACTATTAGATATTTGATGAGAGGCCATTAAAAGGACATTGCGCCTCTTTATTGAGGAAATAGAAATTGGTGCTAATGCCAAGCACAGACAGAGAGCTAAAGCTTAGAGGAGCTCTAAGGAGAGCCGAGGCTCCTGCACCTGAGGTAAAGAGCAGGATGGGGCCTTGGAAGTGTCAGCTTTCAGGAGATGGGGCAGCACAAATCTAAGTCCAACTTTTCTGATTCTCTGGAAGGAGGTTGGAAGAGTCTAGGAAACATATGCTATGCTAATGCCTCCTTTGATGTTATCTTGTTTCCACTTGGAGAAATCTTAGTCTTGGAGTATCTATTTGGAGGGAGTTACAGAGAATATTTCAGTAGGATGCTGTTCCTATCTGTGAAAAGAGGAAATCTCAGACAGAGCAGTAGATAAATTATAATAATGCATTTTACAGAAATGGGGTTGAATTCAGGGAGGTATTTCACCTTGAATGTTACCATTTACAGAGTTAACTTTAGGATTATTTGTGATTCAAAATATTTTATTATTGTTTGATATCAGCTTAATATGATTCTTCTTTAGTTCTTTTACTTAAGATTAGTCAATGAATTAATTAGTGATAACTTGATTCCTGTGTTTTAATCTTTTCTTTTTCTTTCAGGATTGGAACATAGCATAATGTAAAGTAAAAAATATTATATATCCTATATAATGTTATAAAATGTCCTATTAAATTGTCAGCCAAATATTTCATTTGATCAGTAACTTAAATGCTAAAGATTGGTAGCAATATAGTAGCATTGAAAGTAGAAGTGAAAACTTTGATTTAACATAAAGATCTTAGCTTTCAACCACACATTCCTAATAACATGTTTTTAATACATACTTCAAAACTTTACTGGGACTAGAGAAATTACTTCTCAATTAAGAGAGCTTCCTGAGAAGACATAGTTTTGGTTCATATCACCTACATGGTGGTTCAAAACTATCTTTAACTCTAATTCTGATGCTTCTTCTGGCCCCCACAGGTACTGGATATATACATGAGTGTTTATATATGTACGTCGGTTTTATTAGTGTGTGTATTTTATTTATTGAGAAATATTTGTACTCTTCCTATAAAATCTTTTATTTATAGTATAAAATTCCTAAAAGTATACGAAAGAGTCGTTGACTATGTCTTTTGTTTGTTGTGTAAACTTCGTTTAGAATACTTGTAGTTCAAAGTAAATTGATACTCGTAATTTTAGCTTTTTAAATGAATAATACAAAGTACTCATTATTTTCTAACATATGTGTCATATCTATAAATATTGATGTTAACAAAATGGCTGCCATTTTTCTGAGAGGAACTATATCTGCCTGACTACCTTTGAGCAAAGGTGTTCTTAGTACATGTGCTTGAATGGAGAGCATAATATCTGAATTTTTGTTCCTCACTTGACCCATTCTGGGATAATTGGCTGCCACAGTTGTAATTCTATCAACTTGTTCCTTCAAGCAGTCTCAATCTCTCTCACTCTCTCTCTCTCTCTCTCTCTCTCTCTCTCTCTCTATATATATATATATATATATATATATATATATATATATATATATATATGTCTTTTCCTGTGTATAGTGATATTTCTCTATAGAGAATCCTAATACAAGATTTAAATGTTACTTCTATTTAAAAATTAACAGAAAAACAATCACAAAGAATTAGTCAATTAAAATTAAAAATGGAGGTAAACATAAATCGAGAAAATAAGAGCTCATGCAGATATGTTAGTAGATGGGAGTGTACCCATGCATCCATACATATTAAAGTCCATAATTTTTTATAAAAATATAAAATTTGACTTAAAATCTTCTAAAAAAAGTAAGTGGTATTAATTGTTACACTTTAAATGAATGATCAAATATCTGAAAATTCATACTCATGATTTTCACCAAGATATAAAAGCTATTCTTACCAGATAATTTGGAAATACAGTCAATTTTTTACTCATTAATTAAGGAGTGACATAAAAAACTGTTCACCCTGACATTTGATGAGTCTAATATTAATTAAATATCAAAATGAAATAAGGATAAAACTCAAAATGAAAATATTTTACAAACAACTTTGTCAATTCAAATGCAAAGGTATTAAGATAGGAAGTGTGTCAGTATGACATCTAAACCAGCTGTTGTGGAAATCTAGCAGTCAATCATGTTGTTCACTATAATAAGTCATTTATTATACTGGCTGATTAGAAAATCATCACAATGATTACTAAAGTTTTTAGTTACTTCAAATACTAAATGATTAAATAAGAACATTTAATTAATTAAAAATTGATGGGAACTTTCCTAGTACATGAAAGCACCCATTAAACATGGTGCTGTTGCTCAACTACAAAAGAAAAACTTAGCAGCAAACTGCCAGCCAGTACCAAAATAAAGATATATACAATTACTATTCAAATATCTTTCAGTGTCTATTCTTGCAAAATGATAGAGCAATCTGCTCATTGGCAGATTTAGATTGGGTCAATGTGTTTGTGTGGATTTTTTTTATCCTCCAATTACAAAGCAACCTAAACCAAAGACATAACAAAAATATGTTGCTACATAATGCTAGGAAATCAAAATAGACTGACAAGATGTTTATAGCAAAGCAGCCATCCTAAAATAACCTAAAAGTTTTCAACATACAGAAAGAAATGTAAGGAATATGCATTTGAGTAGCAAGTTTCAATAAACATATTCTAAAACCTACATAAGAAATAGAATTCTTGTAACTTCATAAAACCAATCAACAAAGTTACCTGTTTATTTGAAAACATTAATAATAGCCACGGAGTGCCCAAAATTTGTCAGTTTCTCATTAAGGAAAATAATTTATAAAGCCTGTGTCCTA
This sequence comes from Mus minutoides, assembly GCA_902729485.2. Taxonomy (NCBI): domain Eukaryota; kingdom Metazoa; phylum Chordata; class Mammalia; order Rodentia; family Muridae; genus Mus; species Mus minutoides. The sequence continues at coordinate 261,079 of LR749826.1, read as the reverse complement.
TCCTTGAGGTAATTTAACCTCGTGGAAGTTTGGCTTTGAGTTATTCTCCACTTCTCTCTCTCTGTATCTTCTCATCCATCTGTTGTATAAGTCTGAATTTGTTCCTGACTGAAGACTTTTCTTGCAAATCTGTTTTTCCTTGAATATGTGTCTGTGTCTTCTTAACAGAAGTGTTTGCTCTGTGTTTCTTGAATAGCATAGAATCACATGGAGAAAAGGCGAGTGACACTTGACAAAAAGATGTAAAATTTTACAATGGATTAGGTCACTGAGTCCAACTCACCCCAACTAACCCAGATAATAAACAAAAAGACATAAACAAGAAATACCTGAATGCTGTTTCCAGTATTAATAGTGGACATTTGTCTGATATGCTTGCTTTCAATATTTTAATGTATTTTTTTTCTCTTCAGAACTTACGTCATGTCCCAATGAAATATCCCAGTTTTCTAGAACAAAGAAGGTCATAAGGTAAAAAGTCATTAGTAGATACATCAGGATGGGGAAGTTGTTCCGTGATTCTAAGATGTTATGAGATGACATTCTTAGCTTTTGTATTGATGGAAATTGGTGGCTTGCTAAATGAATAGATTGTAAAATTCAAATTCATTGTCATATTATTTCTGATACAGAGGTGGGCAAGAAATGGCTGTTCCAAAAGCATAGAGCTAGTTCAGGTAAGATCCTTAGCCCCTGGACCCGAAGCATTTCAAATCTCTATACAGTGCTGAGAGTCTAACCAGTAAGTAACACTGAATCTGAAGATAGGTTTTATGTTTGTTTGTTTTTGCTTTCGTTTTTTCCCCACTCCCCAATGAGTTCTGTCTATACTTGTGGGTGAGGGACATGGAAGAGTACATAATTTAAGATTACAGCACCCAGGAGAGCAGACTCTACACATTTCCTGAGCAGGAGAGTAGAGCTATCCCTGGGGAGGGGTGCTCAGGTGAGCTAGCCCCAAAAGCAAGAGCATGTTAGATCTGGCCCTGCCATTTGTGAGGTAACATGGGTTTGAGGGTAATGCTCTCTATCTCCTCACCCCTCATCACCTGAGGTGATCTGGAGAGCTGCTTATGAAAGTCTGTGAGCTGGTCCTGTACCTCACCAGCTGAAGCATGTAGAACAGCCCTTGCCTCCCCAGTATAATAAGGTTGGTCCTGGTCCTCCGGGACTCATGTGAGCCAGCCCATAGAGTTTGAGGTCAGGATATCTTGCCCAGCTTCTTGCAAGTTGCAGTATTTGTGGGAGTAGGCTTCCTCACTTGTCTGGGCAGCATAGTGGAGCTGGAGCAGGAGTCCTGGGTATAGGTGAACTGGCCTAAGGGCAGAAGACCAGGATTGCTAATCCTGCCTCCTCTTTTTATTTTTATTTTTAATTTATTTTTTGACAGGGTTTCTCTGTATAGCTCTGGCTATCCTGGAACTCACTTTGTAGACCAGGCTGGCCTCAAACTCAGATTAAAGGCATGTGCCACCACCGGTTGGCTTCCTGCCTCTTGTTAATTGTGGCATTGGGATTTGAGCCTAGCTGGCAGAGTGCTGGAAAGGTCACCAAGTGGTATGGATAAGGACAAGCCTATGTACAGAACAGCTCAGCTACTACCCAGGACCAGATCTGGGATACTATCTGGTCCACCACTACATTGTCTATAAATACTTGGGATAAGGGAAATATCCAGTTCTGCTGATCCAAAGCTGAATGATCTCCATGACACAGGGCAACAACAGCAAAACCGGGAGTAATCTGGTGAGGTTACAATATTGATGGTGTCCTTTTAGCAGGACCATCTCACATCCACCTGTTATATAAAAATGACACAGATGCTAATTAATATTTTAAAGCTAGGGCAGTCTCCTGACTACTCTATCCTGACTAGTTCTGGCCTTGTATCTTGTCAAGTGGCCCTCTACCTCTCCGCTCTACTCTGCTCTATGTTTACTACCATGTCTGCTAGCTGATTTTCTCTACTCTGATTTCTTTTTCCAGACTTCCCCTCTTTGTCTAGAAGATTCTCCCTCTGCTTACTACCTAGCAGTGAGCCATCAGATCTTTATTACAGAAAATCAGATACCATTTTAGATTACCTTAGGCAAGCAAAGAAGAAAGACTATTTACAAAATAGAAAACCCAGTGATAGACCATAGAAATGACAATGCCAGAATCCTGCCAGCCTTTAGCTCTTTGCTGGTACAGAATTAACTATTTAATAGACAGAGTCAAACCTTCACACAATGTACTCCACCCAACATGTTACAAAAGCCAGACAAATCACTCATTACAATAAACATTGGCAAGGTAAAATGTCTGGGCAGAGATCCCTGTGTGGGGCACACTGTGACATACTATAGTTTCCACTCAGAGATTATATTTTTGGCTTTGTTTTGTTGTTTGTTTGTTTGTATGCACCTGTGTTTTATTTGGGGAGAAGGGGTTGCAAGGGCAAAGAACAGATATGGGGGGAAGAAATATGAGTAGGACTGGAGTGCATCATTTTAAACTCATAAAGAATCAAATTATATAAGAAATTGAAAGTAAGGTTTGTTGTTACCTTAGTCTTTTTTTTCTTTTTTAAGTTTTTAAAAAATTATTTATTATTATATCTAAGTACACTGTAGCTGTCTTCAGCCGCACCAGAAGAGGGCGTCAGATCTCTTACAGATGGTTGTGAACCACCATGTGGTTGCTGGGATTTGAACTCAGGACCTTCAGAAGAGCATTCAGTGCTCTTAACCACTGAGCCATCTCTCCAGCCCATTACCTTAGTCTTTTAAAGTCACTTTAAACAAGCATGCTGAGTGTAAAGCAGGGTATCAGAACGTCTTAAGCAATCTCTAGGTGTATTATTGATCTGGCTGTAAGGTTCAGTCAACGCTCTAGTCTCTTAGACTGTAAGAGATGTTTTCATTATATTGCTTTACCATAGTTACTGAGGAGACAATAAAGGGAACAGTATATTTTATATTATGAGTAAAAGTTAATACTTCTAAAAATATTGAGCAATAAGTTCATCTAAATTTTATTAAAATATGTCCTCATCTTCTGTTTTTCATGGATTCAAATTTTCCAAAAAGCATCTCAAGTAGCAACAAGAAATATATGTCATAATTTCAGTACGACTGTATTTTTGCTACATTTATTTTATAAATACTGATTAATTGATAGTAAATGATTTTTTTTTAATTTATAAGTTTTTCAGATAGGATGTAGTTCAGGATGATCTTCAACCTAGCTGAGGATGACCACAAACTCTGAATTTTTTCTGCCTTTATTTGCCAAAGTGGAATAACAGGCAAAAAGTCAAGGGACTGGGAGAAATCTATTGCTTCATGAATGCTCAGCAAGGGATCTATCACATTAAATTCATATTTTGTTTTATATTGGAACTATATAAGTTATAATGGAACTCCCAAAGCATTTTAAACAAATAATACTTAAATACTATTTTTATTGAAGTAAAATGCTGAGGATTAATATTAGTATTTTGATGAAATGTTAATTGATATTTTAAATGTTTCATAATCAGAGACCTAAAAGCTAGTTTCATAAACACTAATATAAAGTTGAAGAGCTTCTGATATAAAACTGAAATTTCTGTTAAAGTACTCAAATTTTTCTTTAGGGTTCTATTGCTGCTATGCACAAAAAGCACAAAACATATTTTAAACATATTGAAATTGTGTAAAGATAAAAGTAGTTTATACATTTATGACATTAACATAAAAAGGAATGAGGCGGATAGAGATGTGGCTAAGTGCTTGAGAGCACTGGCTGCTCTTCCATAAGGTCAGTGTTCTAGTCCCAGAAACCCAGAACACACACACACACACACACACACACACACACACACACACACACACTACACATTTCTGGTTATGTCATGTGATACTTTCTTGGAGCAGACTCATATGTTTTGCTGAAATAGATTTATATGATGTTTTGCTGACACAGATTGGAGAGAGAACATGATGCTTAGAGAGAGTGTAAGGAGGACCCAACAGATAGTGATGGTGCACTTGCATTGCTAACTGTGCTTTGTCGTAATGCTTTGTTGGTCTTGCCTCTTCATTCATCTTCACTTCATTGGAGAGGCACAGCAGAGAACTCCTGGTATTTCACCTGGTTCTATTTGCTACTGCTAACTTGTGCCCATTCAAAGGAGACGCAACTGTTTTGGGTGGATTGTACTGCAGCTGCTGATTCGTGTTTGTTGACACTTTTGAAGTTGACTGGTGGTATCATGACATCAAAGACTGATATCACCTTAAAGAATTATTTCTGAAAAGATCTACATCTCTATTATCCTATTACACAGTTTTTTTTCTCCCCTACTTTTGGATGGTGGACTAGAAGAGGGTTGAAGCATTTGAGAACCCTTATTAAAGTAGGTTTTGAAAAGTCTAAACACACACACATACACACATACAAACAGAGAGAGAGATGATATATGAAGAGAGAGAAGAGAGAGAGAGAGAGAGAGAGAGAGAGAGAGATAGAAAGAAGTCACAGAAGAGACTTTGAATTTTTATTTCAGAAATTGGATCACAAAATAAAGCTGTACTAATTAGAAAAAAACACAAGATCAAGAAAGGTGTCTTTCAGTAGTATGGATATAATTTCTTCCTACTTGAAATAATTGTCATTTGAGAAGAGTTGTTTAAAATCATGCAAGCTTGATGAGTACTTCGTGTCATTGAACCACCTTTATTACATGCATAACATGGGGATTATAAAATAATGCTAATATTGTTGTTATTTTTAACCTCATCAATTTATCTTGATTTATTCTTCCACAATTATTAATTTGAATACTGATTCTCAAAGCTCCTTTCTGTGGTTAAAAACGTACAAATTTGTTTTGACATTTATTTATACAAATCCCATCATATCATGTTACTTATGTTATCACAAGTAAGATATAAAACATTTTAAATAAACTAATACTTATTTAGAAGTATTTTAAGAACTTCACCGTGAGATTAATTTCTCTTTTGAAACAGAGAAGCAACAATTAAATCTTACATTGATGTTATACATAACACATATTCTCTGCATTTAAATCCAGATAAACTAGCATTTCAAATGTAGGTTCTGTGTGAGTGTGTGTGTGTGTGTGTGTGTGTGTGTGTGTGTGTGTGTGTGTGTACATGTCTATATGCATAGTGTGATATCCTTATTCTGTTTCACTAAATTAGTAGTCATTACAGAGGCATAATTATGATGAGGTAGTTTTATCATCAAAATGTTTCTTTTTTTTTTTTTTCACCCAAGCTCTGTACACAAATATGTTTTGGTCAGAGCAATTATGTAGATTTGTATAGTGAAATTATTGCATTAAGTGATTTAGTCATCAAGCACACATTTTTGTTAACACAATATAAATATAAAATTGATTACAAATCATCAAGGTAGAGCTATTTGCAATGGAAATGTAATTGAGATGTTACGATGAGGAAATTAATGTTGGGGTAAATGAGGTTATTTAGAACACTTTAAATTGGGATTAAATTATTTTAAAATTCACTTTCATTTGAAGACTTTAAATATGCAACAAGATGATCCTTAAGATATGTGATTCTTCTTTATTGCAATATAGCAGAACATGGAGATCATACTCCAATTTCAAATAAAACTTCTAATCAGTCCTCTTTTAAGTAACACAGTCAAGTGTTACTCTGTATTCAATGGCTACACATAGTTGTTTTTGTACAGTTTCTCTTTTCTGGTTGAGTTTATTCTGGCTTCATGGAAAACTCAAGAATAATTCAAGGGCTCTCAAGGGCTCAGCTCAACATATAATACTAGGAAGTATAACTGTATATATACATATAGAGTATATATATATACATACATATATATGTATATATACATATACATACTGATATATATATATATATATATATATATATATATCAGTATGTGCTATAAAGATACTTAAAACGGAATCTTTTCTTGTCTCCTTATTTATTGAATATATTTGTACTTTGTAATCAATTGTGTAACATTTATTCATTCTGAATTTACTCAAGAAACACTTTGGAATGCTTTGTTGGGTAGATTCTGGACATATACATTTACCATAAGTTTGAAGCATATTTATTATCACTGTTAAACTCCAAGTCCCTGGATAGGTTGTATACCTTGTAGATGTTTTTAAGATCTTCTTTCTAGTTATATTCTTAACATTATTCTTACATGGCAGATATTTTATAAATTATTCCAAACAAGGGACAGGAATGGAAGCTGTCCCCATCAGAATTTACTAACATTAATCTTACATATGTATGAATCTATTATGAGTGGTTCAACACTAGATGATTTTCAGCATAAAATGTATTTCAAAAGGAAAATCCTATTACCACACTGTTTCTTCTATGTAAGGACATACACAAATCAAAAATAACAAAATCTCAAACTTTTAGCACAGAAGAACCCCCTCTCCACCTCCATCAACTCTAACTCTATGATTTTGTTGCTAAGGAATAGGACAATATTATTTATCGTGTTCCACATTTGATCAACAAATCAGAGCCACACGAAGCTGAATATTGCAGATCCACTTCCAATATGGATCGATGTGGAGATGATGGGAGGGAAACACCACGAAAGATGCCTCTGTTTCAGAGACACGTTGCTATGTTCTGGCACAATGAATTCAGCCTCTACCTCTAAAAAGCTACAGAAAAGTTTCAGTAACTCTCACGCTTATTTTGGTTTGGAGCCTCAAACTTGACAAGCAATCTCTAAAGTACTAAAGTCAGAAGCAGATTGCCTTGGTTTCTGATAGTGAATCTCACAAGGACTGTGACTAGATTTCTTTTAGTTTTATGAAAACAGTGGGATTATTGGAACAAGCCTTCTTTGTCACAAATGTTTCTTTTCTTGAATTGGTCCAAAGCGCTAAATAAACAAAGTTCGGTTTTGAACTGTTTTTCGCATCCATACCTATTAGTTTTCCCTTTACTGGGTGAACCAAAAAGAAAAACATGTGCTTTATTATTGCCCCTCTATGTAATCATATTTATGATGATTGCACCTATTCTAAATCACAGAGCAGTAAGGCAAATTCCATGCGTGTTTAATCCACACAGCTCAACAATGCCAAGGACCCTCCTGTTTTATATATGCTACTTTGAACGTTGGGTCCATGTGCCTAATATTTACGATAGAGCCTTTCAAGTCAGGAATTAAATTTCTTAATGATTAACCATTTCTATTTATTTGCATTAATGAGTCTTCTTATTTATCTTCTCCTTGTATTGCATTCAATGTGTGGCTATTACACCGTGGTAATTAAATTCAAAGCACTGTTATGTAACATATAATAGAGACATATTTAAAACATGCCTGTCAGGGCCACAGCAACCCGTATATGAATTGAGTGTACACCTAATGAGATCATGCAAGGAAATATGTATGTGAGAAAGAGACTGTTTTTAGTTCATAAAACCCCTGAAGAGAGAAAAAAAAAAGGTCTTATAAAGCGGATGATGTTGAAAATATCAACGAGGAGAAGTTGCCAAGATAATTATTACAAAAAAATTTTAGGATATTTTACTAATAAAAATTATTGTAAATAGTGTTCAAAATGTTGTGACTTAAAATATCACTATAAATATTTGGAAGCATATGAGTAAATTTAGGGAAAATATCATAGGAATTAAAATATGTACATGATGTCAATGAAACATTAACAAGCAAATTGGAACAAGGAAATATATTTATTTTCACTAACTTTAGTTTTGATAATTTAATATGCAATAACTATATTTACCTCATTTCTTCCCTTTCTTCTCCCCTCCTAACTCCAAATCCTCCTGTTTTGCTCCATTCCTTCTCAAATCCATGACTTCTTTAATCATCATATATTTTTATACATATATATGCATATATATATATATATATATATATATATATATATATATATATGCTGAATTCATCTAGTGCTGAATGAGTGTAAATGTATTTAGGGTTCATTATGTTTTAAAATTTTAAAATAGTTTTATGAAGCAGTGGAAACATTTACAGAATCAGAATATTGTATCTATAAATATATATAGCTAAAATAAATATACATTTTTTAAAAATTACATATATTTAATTTTATAAGCTCTTTTTTTGTCAAAACACCTGTATAAATAAAAGGAAACCTAACACAGTAAAATATACAAGACCCATATTATATAGAAATCAACAAAATTTAATACTTTTAGCATAGGCATTTGTAGCTGGATGCTCTGAGTGTACAAATTAAATTGTACGCTCTATACACACACACACACACACACACACACACACACACACACACACACACACACTTTTACACTTATCCACTACCCAAAACAAACAAGTCCATGACAGAATTAGAACTAAACAAGCACACAGTAAAAATAGTTGATTTTTAAAATTGTCTTTCTAACTTGTTCCCAAAATCTGCATCCAGTCCCTTCTTACCCACTTATATTTAGCTTTTCTCATCATCTTTTCTTTTTTCCTTTTATTGATAACTTTTTTCACACACAATATAATTTGACAATTGTTTCCCTCTATCCAACTACTCCCAGCTCTTTCTTTACTGGTTAGAAAAATTTTGATGAAAAAAAAATTACTGAAATGCATTTAGAAAGTTAAAGACATTATATCAGTTAGGAGTCTGGTCTATACAAAACAATGTAAAGATAATGGAATGTTAAAATGGACGATATGGTACACCTTTCATTCAGTACCCTGAGGAAGTCTGGGATGCAGCTTAGTTGATAGGATGCTCCCTAGAACTCACAAAGCCCTGCATTCCTTCTCATGTACCATAAATTAGGTATGGTGTCACATGTCTGTATTCCCAGAGTTCCAGAGGTAAAGAGAAAAGGCAGTAGTAGATTTTAAATTCAAGATCACCCTCAACTGTTTAGAATTCAAGACCAGCCAGGATAAATGAGATTTTTTGTTTCAAATTTTCAAATAAACAAAGCAAAAATGAAGACATCCATATGAAACCAATTTAATCCAAAACAAAACAGAACAAAACTGTCCAATAGAATTTAGTGTCTTTGGTTAGTCCACTGACAATTTCATTTATTAATACAGATAAAGCTGATGTCATGAATTTTGAAATGTCATAAATGGAAGTATGCCATTGGAAGTGCTTGAAAATATCTGGAAACTTTAAAGCACTACTAGAACATAGATTATCGTGTGCACATACATGTGTGTGTGTGTGTCTGTGTGTGTGTGTGTGTGTGTGTGTGTTTGTGTGTGTGTGTGTTTGTGTGTGTGTGTGTGTGTGTGTGTGTGTACATATGTACTAACTCAACAGTATAAACAAACCATGAAGTTGAAAGCTAATATATAGAAAGAAAGCCAGAAATTAGTCAGGTGGAATGTTTAAAGCTAAAAGAGGAAAATCTGAAAAAAAAATCAACAAAAATAAAATGAACAAAAACTGAAGATGGACTAACTACATGCAACCAGAAATATATTTAGGCTAGATATAATGTTCTATGCACCCAAAATTAAAAGTAGAAACTATCTGTATGAAATAAAATAATAATAATAATACCAATCCAAGCTTTAAATTTTATTTTTAAAAGCAATGTTTAATATATCAAAGTAAGAAAATAAATGAACAGAAATAGATTAGAAAAAGACACCATTGTATCAATCATAGCCTTTGCACAGTAAGGGAGTGTCTATCATTGAATGTATATAACACATTGAAGTATATTTGGTTCATACATGTAGATGTAGACAGTCTACTTGGTAAAGAGTGAATGGCACTGTGCAGGCAGAGGAAAAAAATTACATCTCATACCTAGAGCAGTGAGCTTGGTAGGACCAGGATTGCACCTCTTCCAGCTATAACGTTAGGAAAACTTAAGGCACCAAGGAAGACTGCATTCTAAGAACATTTTCCCAGAAGCTAAAGATTTGGTTCTATGTCCTGTCTCTTAAGAACATTTATTGAATGTTAGTTCTCTAAATTTGTATTCAATTTGTTAGGGTTTATATTTCAGTGATTGTGCACCATGACCAAAAGTGACTTGGAGAGGAAAGGGATTATGTTCACCTGCCCTCCCTATCTCCACTTATCACAGAAGGAAGTTGGCAAGAACTCAATTGCTGACCTGGAGGCAAGAGCTGATGCAAAGAGGCATGGGGAGTGCTGCTTACTGGCTTGATGTCATGGCTTGTTCGACCTGCTTCTTATAGTGTGTAGAACTTCCAGCCCATGAGTGGCACCACCCAGAGAGAGCTGGAGCCTCTCACATCATTAATCAATCAAGTAAATGCCATATAAGCCAATCTGGTGTGGGCATTTGCCCTTTGAGAGTCCATTTTCTAAAAGAATCCAGCTGGGTCAAGTTGGCATAAAACTAGATAGCACACAGATTTATTACACAGTGATTGGTTTCTTAAACACATTTTCATTTAAGCACATCATCTATTTTTAACACTTTAACCCCATATATGTCTATTTCCTTCCTTTCTTGTGCTAGCCCCTTCATTTTCCTGAATAATTTCCCTTCAGCTCTACATGTGTGTGTGTGTGTGCCTATATATGTGTGCACATATGAATTATTATATATTTGTGTGTATGTAATACATAAAACACCCATACATTCACACAAATATGAGAAAAAATTGATAAGAGACAATATTTAAATCTGAAAAAGAAAAGGAAAAATGAAGTATAAATAAAAGATGCATGCAAGTGAAAAAATGAAAAGATAAATTTTTCAATGAATAAGTTGTGCATTTGTGAGGAAGCACATTTTTCTGAAACTAGTTTATTTACCCTAATGTGATCATTGTCAGTTACATTTTCCTGAGAATGAATATCATAACATTCTCCTATGGTTGAAGAAAATTTTTATTACATATAACATGACACAGTTACCTATAGGTTAATTCTCTACTTGTATATTGTAAATATTAGTGGAATAAACGTGATTGTAAATATATCTCCTTTTATGCTGACTTATATTCCTTTGGTTAGATAATGAGGAGCAGTAAATAAAGATATTATGGTCGTTCCAATTTTAGGTGTTTGAGGAAGTCCCATGCTCACTTCAGTAGTGGCTGAGTTATTTGCATCCCATCTTCACCAGTCCTGGGACTCTGCTCTTTAACAAAATTCACTGTTTGTTTTTGTAATTGTAGCTATTCAGACTACTGAGAAATAGAATTAGTATAGTTTTATTTGAATTTTACTGGAAATATTTGTTGAACATTCCTTTATAGAGTTATTGACTATTTGTACTTATTATAATTTTTAATGTTAATATTTTCATACCATTTCCAGGTAGTTGCATCCTGTGGACCAAGTTTTCAATCTCATTGTACCTTTGAGGAAACTTTAAATCATATCTAAAACACAAAGGCCATTATGTGGCTAATTAAAAACATTTGAAGTGGTTATTTAAACTAGACAGCCACTTTCAAAGCAAAGAATATCACTAGAAGGAGAGGATTCATTTAGTACAATAATGCATTAATTTACTAGGTAATTATACAATTCTTAACATTTATACACTTAATAGTAGAGCACATATAGAATATACTAGGATGCGGTAATACACAATTTCTTAGTTTTAATGAGGGATTTTTATACCAATATTATAATACATGTAAATAAAAATTAATCCAGTTTAAGAATAGTAAAGAGAACTAGCAAATAAATTAATCAAGTGAGTCTTTTAAAAAACAAGTTATCAAAAACAAGTGATATTATATGTTTGAATATATATATTATATATGTACATATACATATATGTATATATATATATATATATATATATATATATATATATATATATATATATATATCACACATATGTTCTGGTTGTGAGCAACCATGTGGATTTTATATATGCTAGGTTAGGGGCCACCACTGTAGTTGCGGATAAACATTCTCTAAAAAATCTTTACAACAGATAAAAAAAGAAACATTATTTTCATTTGTATCTCAGTATTTTATCATTCATCACTTTTGTTGAAACAGATTATTTTCTTACACAGTATGTCTTGATGATCATTTCACCTCCCTTTACCCCTCCTAGTTCCCTCTCACATGCCCTCTACCGAGGATCCATTCCCTTTCTATCTCTCATTAAAAAAGAATAGACTTCTAAGAGATAACAATTAAACATGACAAAATGAAGTATAATAAAATAAATTAAAAAAATTGCATCTAAGTTGGACAACACAATCCAACAAAAGAGAAAGAGACAAGAGAAAGTACAAGAATCAGGCCCCTCATTATCATACTGGGAAGTTCTATAAAAAATTAATAAATAAAATAAAATAACAACAACATCAACAACAAAAAGAAACAAACCAAACCAAACCACAACAGAAACCCTAAGCTACAAGCTATAATATATACCCAGAAGACCTGCTAGGTCCTGTGCTTGCTGCTTCAATCTTCATGTATTCATGTGCTCTTTGCTTAATTGATTCAGAGGGACTCCTTCTCCTGGTGTCCTTTATCCTTTCTTGTTTTTATACCTTGTCTGCCTCCATTCTGAAGCAGGGTTCCCTGAGCTCTAAGTGCAGAAGGATTTGGTGGAGATACTCCTTTTGATTTCCCCTTTGCATAATATCTGGCTGTGAGTCTTTGTTTCTGTTCCCATCTGCTGCAATGGAAGTAAGTGTCTCTGATGATGACTGAATAAAGTTTTGATCTATGAGTACAGAAGAATATCATTAGGAGTCATTTTATTGATTTTTTTGAAGACCAGTATTTATTGGTTACTTTAGAATTCTCAGCTATCTAGTCTCTGGTTCTTGGTCACCCAAGCCGTGTTGAATATGAGTTCTGTGTCATGGAGTGGGCCTTAAGTCAAATATGACATTGGTTGGCTATTTTTGCAGATTTTGTGCCACCATTGCCCTAGCATATCTTGCAAGTAGGACAGATTGTATACCAAGAGTTTTGTGGCTGGGTTGGTGTTTACATTTCTCTTTTAGTAGCCTGCAGAGTACATTTCAGCACCAAAGAGATCAGAATATAGGGACAAAGGCTACATGTTGGCACTCAACTGGACTTCATATTTAATGAGATGTGTGTTTCCTTGCCAAGTCAGTTTGCAGAGAGAAATCCATTGTCATAATAACAGCCTGGATTGTTTTTGGATTCTCTCGTGATCGCCTTTGACCACCTACTCAATTGAATGAAACCCAGTCCCACTACTGGAAGTCTTTGGTCATTTGAGATAGCCAGTAGAGACTACCTATCCCTCATTATTAGGACACCTTATTTGGATCACCTTTATGTGTTTTAGGATGCTTCCACTGCACTCTGTTTCTATATCTACCTTCAAATGCTACCCAATTGCAGCTACCTCTCCCTACATTCTCACCCTCTATGCTCTCTACCCCTAAGTGCCCACCTGATCCTCCCAATTTTTCCCCATCTACCTTCAGTTAACCCATATAATCTATATCATTCATACCTCCAAGGGTAAACCATGTGTACACCACCTACCCTTCTTCTATTTCTAATACCTCTGGGCCTACAGACTTTAGATTATCATTTACTTATGGATAATATCCGCTTATAAGTGAATACATATAATATTTTATGCATCTATGTCCAGATTACTTCACTCAGAATAATTTTTCTAGTTCCATTTATTTGCCTCCCAATTTCATGATGTAACTTTTTTAAACAGCTAAGTAAATACATCCCGGTGTAAATTTTCTCCATCTATTCTTCTGTTGAAGGATATCTATACAGATTCCAAATTCTGGCTAATATGAATAGAGCATCAATGAACATGGTTGAACAAATGTCCTTGTCATCAGATGGAACATCTGAGTATATTTCAAGAGTGCTATTGCTGGGTCTTGAGTTAGATTAATTCCAAACTTCTAAAGAAATACCACACTGAATTCAATTCTGGATGTACAAGTTTGCACTTCCACCAGTGATGGAGGACTTTTCCCTTTATGTCCTAGTCAGCATTAGTTGTCCCTTGTGCTATTGATCCTAGTTGTTCTGATATGTGTAAGATGTAATCTCAACATAGTTTTGATTTGTATTTCCCTGATTGCTAAACACATTTAGCATTTCTTACAGTATTTCTCAGCCATTTGAAAATCCCATATTGAGATTTATCTATTTAGATCTATACCCCATTTTTACCCGCTTTATTCGGTTTATAAATATCTAGTCTTTTGAGTTCTTTTTATATTTTGGATATAAGTCCTCAATTAGATATGGAGATTTAAAAAATCTTTTCCCATTCTGTAGGCTGAAGTTTTGTCTGGATGATGGTGTCCTTTGCCATATAAAAGCTTTTCAATTTCTATATTTCATTAATTATTCATCCTAGTTTTTGTTCTATGTTCTGTTCCAAAGTCTTTTCAAGTGCCAATGAGTTGAAAATTATTCCCCAAATTTTCTGTAATCAGGTTGAATGATTTTGATTTTTACAAATTTATATTACTGACAGTTGTATATTTTGCAAGGTGGAAAGTATAGTTCTACTTGGATTCTTCTACATGTAGGTATCCAATTTGAAAAGCACCATTGGATGATGATGGCTCTGTTTTTCTTAGTGTATATTTCTGATTTTGTTATGAAAAAATCATGTGGTTGTAGTTGTGTGGGTTTATATCTGTGTTTTCAGTTTGATTCCATTGATCAACCTGTTGGACATTATGAAATTACCATGGCATTTTTATTGCTATAGCTCTGTAATACAAGTTGAAATCTGGAATTATATGACCTTCTCCAGTTCTTTTATTGTTCAAGATTGGTTTAGCTGCCCAGACTTTTTGATTTTTCCATATGAAGTTGAAAATTATTCTTTCAATGTCTCTGAAGAACTGTGTTGGGAACAAAATAAAAGGGGGGCAGGGGGACCGGGGGAAATGGTATGGGAAAAGATGCCCACTACCCCGCCAGAGTTTCCCTATTCTCTGGTCAGTCAGGTGTGGGAAGGCTGTTATTTAAACCTATCCATTCATCCCTGGGTGGGCATTCCTCTATCCCACTCTTCAGGGGTGGTCAAGAGGCAGCCCTCCCTGGGGACCTCCCTGGAGCTACTTAACAAAATCCACCAGGGTTGTAGGAGAGAGGGAATAGGGGAAGAAGTTCCCAACACTAACCAGAGTGTGCAGCGGAATTGAAGGACAGAGACTGTCTATGGTTTAAGAGCTTTATTGTTCCAGGACAGCCAGGGCTACACAGAGAAACCCTGTCTTGAAAAACAAAAAACAAAACAAAACAAAACAAAAAAGAGCTTTATGCTTTATTATAGAAATGCAGGGAAAAGAGAGAAGGTACAAGAGAGAGAGAGGGGAAGAGAGAGGAGAAGACAAAGAGGAAGAGAAGAGGGGAGAGAAGTGAGAGATGTGTGGGGTAAGAGAATAAAGGAATAAGAGTAAGAGAGCAAGGGGGGCTGAACATCCCTTTTTATGGTCTTCACCATTGCTACGTATCTGGGGAGGAGTTTAGCCTGAAGGTCAGAAGCTTGAGCCATTGCTTATGTGACCACTGACCATGTTTCTCTTGTGGGGGCTGTGGGAGGTGATACCTTAGGCAGTGGCTGGAGTTCCAAGAGCATGAGGGAACGCCTACCGTGTCATGAAGGTGAATTATGGCCATCAGGGTTCAGACCTCAGCTCGACTAGATACCAGCCTGCAATTCCCCACAGAACTGTGTTAAATTTTTGATGGAAATTGCATTGAATCTCTGGATTTCATGTAATGGGATGGTCATTTACAATATTAATCCTATTACTCTACTAGCATGGGAGATCTGTGCATCCTCTGATATTTTCTTCAGTTTCTTTATTCAAACACTTAAAGTTTTTATAAGTTCT
Source organism: Mus minutoides (assembly GCA_902729485.2). NCBI lineage: Eukaryota > Metazoa > Chordata > Mammalia > Rodentia > Muridae > Mus > Mus minutoides. The sequence continues at coordinate 245,254 of LR749826.1, read as the reverse complement.
TCACTTTCATGATTAGAGTTACCAGTGTATATTATTTCAGGCTTTTTTGAAAAGTGTTGTGTTTTCCTGATTTTTTTTTCTCAGCCGATTTTCTTTGTATATAGGAAGACAACTGATTTTTTAAAAGTTAGTTTTCTATCCATTTACTTTATTGAAAGTCTTTATAAGTTATAGAAGTTCACTGGTGGAATTTTTAGGGTCACTTATGTACCATCATACCATCTGTAAGTAATGAAACTTTGACTTCTGCCCTCTATTCTGTACCCCTCTGATCTTCAATTTTCTAATTACTCTACTTAAAACTTAAAAAAAAAAAAACTATATTGAATAGATATAGAGAGAGTGGAATACATTGTTTTGTTTCTGATTTTAGTAGAAGTGTTTTGAGTTTCTCTCCTTTTAATTTGGTGTTAGCTGAAGGCTTGTTGTTGACTGCCTATTTTATGTTTAGTTCTATCCCTCAAATCTCACCAAGACTTTTGTTGCAAAGGGTTTTTTGAGTTTGTCAAAGGTCTTTTCTGAATCTTATGAGATAATCATGAAGGTTTTATTTTTTTCAGTTTGTTTATATGATGGATTAGATTTATTGATTTTCATATATTGAACCATCCCTACATCTTTGTGCTGAAGCCTACTTGACCATGGTGGATGAGCTTCTTGACATATTCTTGGATTTGGGTTGCAAGTATTTTATTGCGTTCTTGCATATATCTTCCTAAAGAAATTCAGTCTGTAATTTTCCTTCTTGGTTAGGGCTTATGTGGTTCATATATTAGGGTAACTGTGGACTTAAAGAATAACAAAATTCAAAAATGAGGCACACAAATAAACAAACAGACTTTTAAAAGATAAAACAGAAATAGGTAAGAATTTTTTCTTTTGAAAACATGTTCATAATGAAGTAAACCAGAGCCAGAAAGACACAAATGATGTTCAGAGATAAAATGAAAAAGTCTGAAGAAACAACCAACCAATGACTATCCCAAATCGAGATACATCCCATGTGAGAGAGTCAACCCCTGACACTATTAATGATATTATGCTATTCATTCAGATAGGAACCTATTATAACTGTCTCCTGAGAGGCTTCATCCACCATCATACAGAGGCAGAAGAAGAGACTCACAGCCAAATATCAGGCAATGATCAAGGTGTCATGTGGAAGAGTAATGAACAAGCTGGAGGGGTCAAGAACACCACAAGAAGACCTACACTGTCAACTCACCTTGGACCATGGTCGCTCACAGAGCCTGGGCTATCAAGCAGGGAGCATGCAGGACCTGACCCTATACCCCCTACTAATTTGTAGTAAATGTGCAACTTGATTTTTATAAGGTTCCCCTAAAAATTGGAAAAGGGGATATCTAGGTCAATGTACCTTGCCATTGGATCCCTTTCCCTGTACCTGGACTTCCTTGTTGAGCCTAAGTTGAAGAGAATATGCCTATCTCTGCTGGGACTACATGTCCCATGGTAGGGTGGTCTTCAAGGAAAGATCCCCTACTATGAGTAGTAGAGGAGATAGCAAGAGTAGGAAGGCTTTGTAAGCTATGGGAGGGAAGGAAAAGGGGAGAGGGAAGGTTGTGATCAGGATGTAAAGTGAGAGGAAGTAGACAAAATTTGGCTTTGGGTTCCTGTGCTCACCATCATATGTTTTCAAGAATCAAAATCAGATTTTCAAACTACAGGAAAAAAAAAAAAAGTGTTTAGCAATCCTTACTATTGGGATCATGCAAACTACAACAACCTTGAAATTTTTTCTTACCAAAATGAGAATGACTAATATCCAAAACCAAAGAATTACAAACAGTGTTATGTATGTGGGGAAAAGAAATCAATTATTCACTGCTGGTGGTGTGCTAATTTATAAAACCACTGTGGAAAGTCGTGTGTGGGTTCACCGAAATACTAAACCCTCTATCATACTGCAGAGAGAGATACTTGTTCTGTGGTGGTTTGAATATGTTTGGCACAGGGTGTGGTACTACTCGGAGGTGTGATCTTGTTGAAGTAGGTATGGCCTTATTGGAAGAATTGTGTCACTGTAGCATGGGCTTTAAGACCCTCAAACTGGCTACCTGGAAGTCATTCTTCTATTGTTTGCCTTTGAAACAAGATATAGAAAGTTAAGTTCCTCCAGTGCCATGCCTACCTGTATGCTGCCATGCTTGCTTCCTTGATGATAATGGACTGAACCTCAGAACCAATAAGCTAGCCCCAATTCATTGTTGTCTATATAAGAGTTTCCTTGGCCATGGTGTCTGTTCACAGGAGTAAAAAAACTAACAAAGACATGTTCTTTAATGTTCATTGCTACTCTAGTAGCAAGGATATGAAAATAGTATATAGTTTAATGAAGTAATGAATGAATAATAAAAATGGGCTAATTTCTTGTAATGGGATATATTCAGCTATCAAACAAAACCAAATTATGAAATTCACAGGTAAATAAATGGTATTGTAAATGATCATATTGAGTGATATTGAGTGAAGTAACTAATATCTAGAATGAATAACATCACAAATTAACTTTATTATGTGTTTTTCAGCTTTGAATCTTTAGAAATGTATGTTTTATTTAGAATATTTATAGAAGTCCAGAAATTAGTAAGGGGTTATGGGGTCTGTTTCCAAGGGATAGAACATAGACCTCATTGATATTGAGTATTAACAAGGAATAACAATACTAAATACTAAATTCATTTTGAAAACTTCACATGTAACCTACTGGAAAATCTTCCTAGATTATACATA